>ML778271.1:159764-171438 GCA_009831015.1 Picea engelmannii | reverse complement strand
AACAGTCGAGGGGGTCCAGAATCCACTGTCACCTGTTAATCTACGCGCGGCTAGATCGACCGTCGATCTAATCATGTTCTTTATTCTCTAGGCGCGAATGCAGTAAAAAATTAGGCTTAGTGATTTTTGTGGGTTTTATGCACTGCTTCCCTTGCTTTTGTCTCCATGGGGTTAGGAAAAACCACTCAACGTCAACAATCATGAATTTTCTTTTCTTTTCCTTTCCTTGAAAATAATTTACAGAAATGAAATATTATTTGCAAGCCAAAATACACCCAGAGTGAAAATTTTCTAGTCAACAGATGATCCTATAAATTATAGGGTTATAACAAGTTTGATTCAATTACATTTACACATATTCCATGAAAATTCAATCAAATATCAAATAATATGGCTAACCTAGTGTTAGATTGGAATTTATCACATCAAGACATCATCACACATACATAAAAAATATCAAAAGTCTATCACATCATAAAAAGCATCACAAATATACCATCACATGTGAACATTACGGCGATCATAAAACATGTATATCCATATATATATAAATGATCAATGTATCATCAATGTTTACAAAAATGGTACAAAATATACATCGCCCATAGGCAGGTGATCCCCCTCATCCCTATAGGTACAAAATAGGCTTCACACTACCCTATACCATCGGTACCCAGGCCTATATAAATATAAAAATATATATACATCATGCACTCATGGTGCCTCTAAAGAACCACCACTAGGTCCTCTATTGGGAGGAGGTGCCCCACTAGTTGGGGGTCCTCCAGGACCAAGGGGAATTTTCCTAGTCATAGCTGCCCCCGCTACAGCTTCTCCTTGGATCAGGGTTCGCAACTCTGTCGGAAGGCCCATGTACCGGTGCACCAAGTTTGCCAAGTGGGAATCCCATGGAAATTGGGGATCCGCAGGTAGGGCCCTCCCTCAAAAAGGGAGATCGGTCAAGAAATAGACATCCTCCATCACAGAGAATGTCAACTGCTCCCCCCGAACAATGAAACACTATAGCTCAGTGCTCCACAGGGAAATAAAAAATTGTAGCAAGTACTCATGCGCCTGTAGCAGTGGGTAGTTGAAGGAATTTAGCAACCCATAGGCTGCCAAAGGTCCCTGAACTCCCGTCTCATCTCTCACCACCTCCCTGAGGCGTGCCTAGTCCCTCTCCCTCCAGTGGACTGACATCCTATACTGATTACCTGCATTCACATAAGCAACATTTGATCATCCATCACTATTCAGAACTCAAAAACTTAAAAATACAAGTTTTTCCAAACCCCCCAGCTTTGCCTCATGTGCACGACTGTCACCCCCACAAGAGAACACATATGTGCACCTATTCCTCTCACAATTGTGCATTTGTCGAAGAAACAAATGTGCATTAATGCACATCTGTTGTATCCATAGACGTGCATTCATGCGCACCTTTTCGCTACACAGCAACACACTAGTGCACATCAGTTGGAGACACAATCACGCACAGTGTGCAACTGTACCTCGACCAGGCCTGCATCCAATGTGTGTCGGTTTTCCTCAATCATGCCCCACCATGCATGGATTTCCTCACTAGAACCATGCACCTCAACATGGGTATCCCTCGATCGCCCGTGCACTTGGGGTCCCACACTCACAAAATCCCCTAGTACGGCCATCCGTATGACCGTACCAAGAAAAAAAAACCTAGCTACAATACAGGAGGATGAGACCACTAACCTGGCTCTCACAAATCCTGGATCGGTTGGCTCAAACTCTAAGAATATGCAAATCTCCTCTAAAAACCTCTCATCAACTCACTATGGCAGTAGGTACAAATGAGGTGGCATTGTGGGCCCTACAACTATATATAGTCCCTTTTACAAAACTTCCATGCTCAATTACAGGAACTAAGAGCATCCATTTTTCGATATGTGTTCAGCCACGAGATCAGGATCCCACCACTAACAGAGTCACATTCCCTGAGTCAACATCCATCCTCGGCCCTGAGGGAGCCTTTTTCTCACATCGCCCCCAGGTACACATGCTCATGTTCAAAATTATCAAATAATTTTTATATGTTCTTTATCTTCAGATATTGTTCACGTTGGGTATTTTGTTTTCATGTGTGCAGGTACTCGATCACCAAAAATCAACATATCCCCTTTAGGTATATGATCGACACTGGAATGTAGTCATTCCATTTGAATACCAATTGCATCTCCCAGTCACACCCTCTGACATTTTCCTATAGGATCCTCACATCTGACTCTGCAGTACTATCAGCTCTGTTGCATTTCAAGTACTGTCACCTAGTATCACTCTACCCCACATGAGTTGTCCCATTCATAGTCCCCTTTGGAACTTTGACACTCATGTTGCTTTCACCCCCTAGAGATGGTGGTCCCGATAGTCTTACACATGTTCAAGAATCAACCACATACTCCTCATTATTTTGCTAGATTTCCCACTGTATTCCTAGGATATCTCCTCACGATTCTTGTTTGACTATGCCTCCATAGTATCATTAACCCTCCATTTCATCCACAGTCAGTTTGCCCATCTGCAGATAGCCCTCCTTTCATTCACCTCATACAGAAACCCACCTATGGGGCCCCCACCCTCCACTAGTTCTCCATGCAACTTGTGCTCTCACAGGCCAAGCCATCTTACACTCGAGCACCCATTTATGTATCTACACACTTATCCCAAAATATTCTTTATTCATTTGGTAATTGTACAAAGCCTTTGTTTCCAGCATTTACATAGTTTTTTGTTGTCACCTTTAGCGACCTTATTTTCTGGCAAAGAAACCCCTATCTCCCTTGGTTGGGGTATTCATTACCTTCTACTCTTGTTGACATCATCCATAAATCCCGAGTATTCCACAGTCCATGTACCTATGATATTTGAGTTTGTCCACTTTGTCACACCTCTGGCACAATTTAACCCACATCTAGTCGTCCCCCTTACGCTAGATCCAATTTCACGGTTGTTTCCACTCATACTTTACATATATCCCCCAAAAAGGATAGTCTTGAGTCTCATCGTATCTTGACTTCGTCCATGTACTTCATCAGTTCCTAATCTCATCTAGTGGATTACATGAAGCCCTCTGCTTCTTGGAGTCACGTCTCCTTTTCTGTCAACATCAGCACAGCTTCTAGAAGGGCGATAGTATCTTGACTCTCATTACCTTTACAATGAAGAGTCTCAGAAGGCATAGAGAGAGCCATCATTTCTCTCTGTTTTCGTTGACCCCTATACCATTTGACATCGACAAAATATCATGTTACGGTGGGTCTTACTTTACAACTATTGCAGTTGTTTTAGACTAGCCGAAGACCTCTTAAATTTACTAGGCCATCCATGCCTATGAGTCATCGACACTTTTTACAGGTGTCATCGCCTCTTTTCATAGTATGTTCACCATAAGAATTCTCATCTACCATTATCAAACAACCTCGGAGGGCGTTGCGTTTATCTACATCAGCATACTGCTTCAGTTACTGGCTTACACATTTGAGTTACATGACACAAGCATGGAGCATGTCTGCCTTGTTTGTATATAGTTTTTATTTTTCCCACACCTAGAGAAAGGTTTGGGTCCCCCAATTTCCCCTCTCTCTCCAATGGGTCTCTCTTGCACTTCTGCCCATCACTCCTTCTTACAATGGTACTCTCAGTAGAAGAAACATTGATGTGTTTCGGATATACGTATGCTCCTCACCTCACATATCAAGGGGCATCTGTTATCATTGAAATTTTGTCCACAAATGGTCATAGGAATCCAACATCTCCAACCACCTATTAGTTTATTGATGGCCCAAAAAATGCATTTCCAAAGGGCACAAACTATACAACTAGTTATAAAATTGACATGTGCAGAAAGAATATAGGAAGAGTGCGCAGGCCAAAAAAGCCAAAAGAGTGCACATGCACCTAATGCATGATTGTGTACGAAAAAATATGCACACTCCTATGAATAGTGCATTTATGGTTCTTGTCGACCCCTCACCCACTATTGATTCATCTCCAAAGCTGATTTGACCCTCAAATTCGAGCTGAATTTGAGTGGAGTTCGGGTCAAAGACCGAACAGTGCCCTAAAGGGCCCCTTGTTCACACTAAAGAACAGTTGGATAATGCCTCAAATATTTTCTATAAAAAGAGGCCATGGGTGCACTATGAATTCAAGATTCTCATTTTATTGTTATGCTACCTCTATTCTCCTACAAGGAACCTCTTTGTTTCTTGGAGCATACTAGCATCATTTCATTAAGCTATTCACCTCACCTCTTGAGGGAAAAATCTTGGATTTCTTCACCATTTACTTTCTAGTTTTCCATTTGTAAGAAGAGATCTCACATAGGGGATTCAAGCACCCTCCCTTGGAGGAAGAGGGGATCCATAAGTCTCCCTTTCTCTTTGGTGTTTTCCCAATAATATAATTTCTCCATTGGTGGCATGAATATTGGTCAATTGTTTGATTAATTTTGGTTCTAATTTCCTTATGCATTGTATTTTTCTTTCTTTAGTTGTTATTAGCTTAGTTGTTTGTTTATTTCATGTGATTGAGTCACTTGAATCATACACTAACTTTTGCATTGTTCAGCTGACCCAACTGGACTTGCAAGTGTCCCTCTTTTGCTCATTCAAGTGGCAAAAAGGATACAACACATCTTACAAAACTGCATGGACTATCCATATTCTAAGGATATCTCATAGGAAAAAAAATTCGATACCAATGTCCATTCAACAAAGTTTAAATCTGTTACATCTCAAATATGAATACAATACAATACTCAATAAAATATTGTATCCAACGATGAGAATTCGAAGATGTTCTCCTGCGCTTGGGCTCTGTCCAACTCCTCGCTTGCTAACCGTGAAAACTTCACTGGTACCTCCCAGCCAAAGCTAGGGGTACTCTTCTTTCCCCTTATCCCCCCAAGCCGCAAAGGGACTACACACAAAAATATCCAAAATACCCTAGCTCCCACACTACCTCGCAAGGTAGATATACCATTATCTCTCTCTCCATCTAGGTATCCAAACTCTCACAAGTAAAACCAGTCAGAATTTATGCAGCTTAACCTTACTCATAACCCATCATCCCATTCCTCCTCTCAGCCATTTGTACATTTAATTCATTTTTTTAATAATTTTAATTAGGAATTATTCCCCCGATACAATTGTCACTCATTCCCTTTTTTGCACCAATAAATACAAAATTTAATTAAATTAAATGTCAATTTCCCTCACCCATCCTAAAAGTGCTCCTAAAATCACTCCTACTTGTCCCTTTATTCCCTTTATTTCCCCTTTAATGGATGACGCCTTTATAAAACTGATTTGTGTTTAAATTAGGAAAGTTATTTAGTTAGACTAGACTCTAGATACCTTTCTATGCTTACAAATTCATTCTTTAGTTAACTAATTAATCAATTAATTAATTCTGCAGGTGATAAATATTTTAAGGTTTAACATTCGCTCAAGTTTTCTAGGACACCTAGATTCATTGACTCATTCTTCTTATACTACAACCTTCAAGACACACTCTGTGCTCCAAGGTTTCCACTCAAATTTGATTCAAATTTTAATTATGCGATGTGCCCTTCAAGATGCACTACTTGTTCCAAGGGTGACACTCGCCCTTGAATCAAATTTTAATTAGGCGATGTGTCATTCAAGATGCACTACGGGCTCCAAGGGTTCCACTTTCCTTTGATTGGTTTTGGTAGTTTTCCAACCCTTGGAGTCAATACTCCCTTCAGGCGACCTTGTGAGAGACTAAGGGCCTCTAAGGAATAAGGACCCTACCTTATAACGTGCCCCTTAGAATATTCATGACCGACAGTCTTATTCTTCCCTCACGGAATCATGGATCTCTCAAAATAAGTAATCATTAACATACAATTCAAGGCATGGTGGGAGTTCTAGTAGGTTGTGATAGGGTTGTTGCCAGACCTCTCCCTCAATATCTGGTTGTTGTGCCTGGCCCCTTTACTCCTTATGTGAGTCATATTAATAAGAAATTGTCATCCTGCATCCATCAATGAAACACTGTCAATGATTTATAAAAAACATCATAATATACCTAATCATATGTCATATATTCATAAAGTAAATAATCAAACCAATAAAATACACTCCCTGACTAATTTCGGAGTCCAAGGAGGTCCATTGATGCCATCACCATCCTCAATATTTGAGGTGTCCTGCACACTCAAGGGAAACTAGTTAATAGCAATTGTCAATATAAAGATATCAATTAACATAATGTCATAATCCATCAATGTCATCATAAGAATCCATAAGAGAACATACAACCATATACTAAAACTAGATCACTAGCACACAAGTGTCCTCAAAGAATAAGTCAATAACATGTGCTCACAAGAAAGAGATGTTGCATACAACCCCTCTTGTTTTAAACTTCATCCCGAAGTTTCACAGTATATAAATGCAGTAAATAAAGAATCTGACAAGATCTAAATGTCTAACTATCAAACAAATATGGAAACTGTTGGCACATATCATATGCATCCTCCTAGGTAGTCGAGTGTGGACTAAATTTTTCCCACTGGACCTTGACCTGATTGACTATTCGACGCAATAGTTTTCAAATGCGATGGTCCAAAATGTGGATTGGATCTACCATGAGTGCACCCTTTTCCAACACCTTCAAGGAACTCATGTCAATTACATGTGTAGTATCACTAACATAATATCTCAAAATTGATACATGAAAAACATCATGCATACGCCTTAAAGAATCAGGCAAGTCTAGTCGATAGGCCACATGCCCCTTCTTTTCCACAACTTCAAAAGGTCCCACAAACCTAGGAGAGAGTTTATAACCCTTTCCAAATTTGATCGAACTCTTGTGTGGTTTCACCTGCAAGAAGACTCGATCACAAACTTAATCAGAGTAACTCTTTTGTCGATATTGCACTTCTTTAATACTTTGTCCTATCGTTTGCAATTGTTCTTCCATTTCCTGTATCACTTATGGTCCTACCAGGACCCTATCCTCAATTCATTCCCATATCAAAGGCGTCTGACATGGTCACCCATAAAGAAAAGGAAATGGTGCCATCTTAATGGTGCTTTGATAACTGTTGTTGTATGCAAACTCTACTAGTGGAAAGAAATCTTCCCAATGCTTATGTCGGTCCATCATGTCAATACACAACATATCCTCCAAGACTTGGTTTGTTCTTTCTATCCGCCCGTCTGTCTCAGGGTGATACATGGTACTAAAGTTAAGACGGGTTCCCAAGGCCTCTTGTAAACTAGTCCAAAATCGTCCTATAAATATCGATCCTCAATCGGATATGATCCTTTTAGGCACGCCATGAAATCTCACTATCTCACTAATAAAAAATATAGCTATGTATGGCACTTGATACATCATATGCAGAGGTATAAAATGTGCACTCTTCATCAGAGTTTAAACTACCACGAAAATGGAGTCGTGACTCCTTGCCGTCAGTGGAAATCACACAATAAAATCCATCAAAATGACCTCCCATTTTGATTCTGGAATAACATGTGGCTGTAGTAATCTTATCAGTTGTTTATGTTCAACCTTCACTTGCTGACATTCTAGACATCTCGCCATGGAGTTGAATATGTCCGCCTTCATTCCTTTACAGGAGAATAAGGGCTTAAGGTATGCCCTCATCTTCGTGACTCCTGGATGAGCCATGTATACTTCTCTATGAGATTCACTTAAGATCAAAATTATCAATTCGTTGTTAGGTGGTATGTAAATCTAGTTATTATACCTCATTAATTTTTCATTGTCCACATTAAATCCCTCAAATTTTGGTACCAACATGGTGTATTGTCCAATGTATTCCTTAACCTTTTTATACCATTCATCATCAGGTTGTATAGTTACAATACTTTCATGAAGATTCATCTCAAGAGGTATCACCGAAAATATGCGTGGTCTTTGACTCAATGCATCTACCACTCTGTTCATTGTTCCTTTTATGTAGGTAATCTCAAAATCATACTCGCTAAGCAAATCTCACCAACACGTTTGTCGCACATTCAAGTCACTTTGCGTAAAAATGTGTTGCAAACCATAGTGGTCTGTATTTAGTTCGAATTTCCCTCCAATCATGTAGTGTATCCACACTCTCAGGGCATACACAATGGCCAATATCTCCAAATCACGTGTCGCATAGTTCTCTTCATTCTTTCTTAATTTCCTTGAGATGTAAGTGATCACTCGACTGTCTTGCATCAAGACTTTGCCTAAGCCTTCCTTGGATGCATCTATGCATACCAAGCATCCTTGTCCATGTCAGGGACCTTTAGTATCAGTGATGTCATCAAAAAAACCTTGAGCCTTCGAAATATTTCTGTGCATTTCTCGATCCATATAAACTTCTTGTTTTTCTTCTGCAATTCTATGATTGGACTTTCTATCTTCGAAAAACCTTCGACAAACCTTCGGCAATATCCTGCTAAACCCATAAAGATATGTACTTCTGGTATGTTCGTCGGCGCAGGACATTCCATAATAGCCTCTACCTTCGTTGGATCCACAACGATGCCTTCGTCGGAGATAACATGCCCTAAATAATGAATCCTTGATTGATAAAAAGAGCATTTCGACAATTTCCCATATAATTTGTTCTCTCATAAACACTATAGTATCAAGTGAAAATGTTTGTCATGTTCTTTCATCATCCGAGAGTATATCAATATGTAGTTAATAAATACTTGAACAAACTTGTCCAAGTATTCATGGAACACCCCATTCATCAAGCTTATAAATACCCTTGGGGCATTTGTGTGTCCAAACGGTAAAATGGTAAACTCTTAAAACCCGAACCTCATCTTGAATGTGATCTTAGGAATGTCTTCCTCTTTGATCCATAATTCATGATATCTTTATCTCAATTCAATTTTTTAAAACACCGTCGCGCCTTTCATTTGGTCAAAAAAATTGTCTATTCTTGGAAATGGATACTTTTTCTTGATTGTTTCCTTGTTCAATTGATGGTAGTCAATACAGAGTCTCCACGACCCATCCTTGTTCAATATGAAAATAATGGGCTTACCCCAAGGTGACACACTTGCATGTATAAGTCCTAGGTCCAACAACTCCTTTAGCTGCATTTTCAATTCCTATAACTTAGGCGTTGACATCCGATAAGGAGTTCTTGTTATCGGTCCAGTTCCAGGTTTTAAGTCGATGGTAAATTCTAGCTCCCTTTTGAGCGACAAACCTGGTAACTCTTCTAGGAACACATCCACAAACTCTCATACTATCGGAAGGTTTTCTAATCCTTCTGCCACACCCTTTTCATTCAATGCTAGGATTGCATATAGTTTTCATCCCTGCTGCATGATCTTTCGTAGATGTAAGGAAGAAATGAACCTTGGGGAAACTCCCTTGTTTCTTCCTACAATCAATTGTCTCTGTCCCTCATCATCGGTCAAACTCAACCATTTCATATTACAGTTGATTATCGCATCATGCGATTCCAACCAGTCCATACTAATCATGACATCATAAGATCCTAAGATATTGACGTACATGTTGGCCTTCATTACAAAATCTCCCAGGTTGAGGCTACAACCTGTAACCTTCCTCTAATCTTCTACTTAGCTCCAAAATCCATTTCCACGTAGCTAAACCCGTATTATTAGAATTCCTTTACCTTAAATATTTTTAGCATTGCACCAAAAACAAATCTCTTTGTAGCACCGAGATCTATCAAAATGCTAAAGGTCTAGTCATCGATGGTACCTAATATCTCAAGCACAGGAGACTGGTTCTCATCCTGGAAGTTATTCATCGTTGCATGAATCCAATGGGCCTTGCCCAAATATCCTACTGTAGTGTGCATGGCTGACCTGACTGCTCTGGCCCTCTAACCGAACAGTCACGTTGGTAATGTGGCTCTCTACAAGTCAAACATCTGGTCTTTGGTCAATACTCCTAGTCCCCGAAGTAGAAGTTGCGGGCCCTCTAGCTTGAAACCCTAGTCTATTTTGTTGAGAAGGCCTAAACTGTTTGCTATTGTGGATGAAATTGTTGTTGGTGTTGTGGTCCTCTATAGGGAGTCTGTTGCTCAAGCGTTGGTCATCGTGGTGTCATTAACGTGGATCCTCTCGTATTACCTCGAAACCCTGATGAATGTCTAGCTGGTGTTTGATGTTGTTGTGCATTAGAGGTTTCTTGGAGTGTCGGTATCGCAAGAGTTATTCTCTGCAGCTCATTGATCAACTCTTCCTTAACTATGAGGGTTTTTTGGACTGCATCGTGCAACGTATGAGGCATTAGTCTCTTTACTTTCGCACGAATGTTGATGTTAAGGTCGAACACAAACTTGTTGACCTTGAGCTTCTCTGTGTTCAGATGTGGATCATACCTAAGGAACTCCATGAATCGGGCCTCGCACTCGGGCACCATACGACCACCCTGTCACAAGGCATTGAACTCATTGAGTTGGCACTCAATGAATTCCTCTGACAAATACCTCTCTTGGAACCATTCCTTGAAGAGTTCCCATGACACGTCTTTGACGAACATGTTTAGTTGTGGCAGGAGCATCTTCCACCATAGAAGATTTCTCCCCTTCAGCTGAAAGACTGCCATGTAGAATTTCATATTAGAGGTGTAGTCACAAAGTGTGAAGCACATCGCCATGTTCTCCAACCATGCCTTGATAGCTTCACCGTTTGTGGCACCCAACAACTTGGGAAACTTGACCTTATTGAGTTATCTTTGAATGCTACCAGTACCTACTGGGGCGCGTTATGGACCCTGAGGGGGTACAAGCGCCCTAGGCTCATCTCTATCCAGGATGTTAATCAAGGCCTATGACATCCTCTGCAAGGACCGTTATCCTCGATATCTAGGGATAACTAGGATATCATGTCTCGAGGCCCACATGGTCCTAGACATGGAGTACCGAGAGTAGGGTTGACTTGAGTATGGCCCTGGAGGGCCCATCTTTCTTCTTCTTCATCATATTTTTCCTGCCAGCAGTAGCAGCTTCCATCACCACTGGCCTGGGCTTGCATCGGAGAGGGCTCTTGCTCCATGAGGTAATTGGTCTGAGGTATCATGGTATGTGTCATATTTGATTGTTACAACCTTCTTATATATGCATTAGGTTCCTTTCATTTTTGATGACTGCTTGGATCTTACACTAATCCACTTGACCATTGTTGGGGTGATTGATTGGGTAACTTAGCAAGTTGATATTCATGGGTTTTGGTTAGCCACCAAAGGGGATTTGCAGAGCCATCGTCCGCTCCCACCATCTTATCATATTTTAATCTTATACCCCGCTCATTCATCCCATTCCCCTAGTCTGGCCATTAGGATGACCTTTGAGGGTTACATCTTGTCTTGTGGGAAGAAGGGCCTAAAGGCCCAGGGGGTAAAAGTAGCTGGTAAAAGATAAAATCCATAGGAAATAAAACCTAGAGATGCTTCACCCAGGGGATCCCCGAGAAGGCAATAAAAAACCTCTCGATAAGAAACTAAAGGGACCCTAAGAAAAATAGTAATAATAAAAACAAGACCTAACCAAGAGGATGGGAGGTCTCATCACGAGCTGGCCCATTATGTTCATAGGTATTTAGCAGTATGACATTGCCACCATCTGGTCACCAAGCCAGGGCAGTGACCTTTGGTTGCATGGCCAAAG
>ML778271.1:106169-128225 GCA_009831015.1 Picea engelmannii | reverse complement strand
ATCAAATTAATCTAGTGTCAAGTTGTGACTACTCCTACCCTCACCATAGTTGACATTCCTAAATACTTTTGGATTTAGGTGGGATCATTTGGACATGTTATTGGCACACATTTGATAGCAAATAGATAAATTCACATTTGGTTTTACTAATAATGCTATGGCAACTCCAAAATGTGAAAAGGTTCCCCACCGTACATTCTCAAATCCAGTCACGATATGATGGTATAAACTCAATCTTCCCACTCAATCAACGAAGAATGAGGATCATTGATTTGAATATGATCAAGGATCAATGATTTATTTTGATCTCTTAATACCTTCCTATAGAGAAATATCCAACCATTCCAATGCTTCCACTCCAACTCCAATGATCTTATATGGAGGCTCATGTAGAATGCAAGTTCTACTGCAAACTTTCATAAGATCAAAGAATATATTCGATCAATAAACTGATTCATTTTTGGATAAATAACTAAACATAATTTCACACTATGATTTCTCTGAGAAACATTAAGTCATGCATCAAAACACCATAGATAAATTCAACCCTGATTTTACTCATTCATTTCTAGAACTCAAGATGAGACTATCTCGAAGTTCTTTGGGTTTACTACACACAATACCACGTTCTCCAACCTCTCTCTAACCTCTTCTACACTTACATATTACATTTATATATGATTTAGTATCCTCGGGTATCTATAACTAGCTAATCTCGAATTATTACAACAAATCCCCAAAATCACTCAATCTATTCTAAGAATCAGGAACAAAATTAAGGGAGCCAACCCCCTTTAGTAAATGGTTTGACCCTCTTAGGGTCAAAATCATGAATTTTCTTTGATGCCCCTGCATCAAACTCCCGTGGAATAGAAATTTTCATGGAATCATTTCCATGAGGTATTCAATATTTTTTCCATGATTTTGGATCTCTCCGGCATTCATCCAGGTTTCATCTTCCAAAGGAATATATTTCCATGGACTAAGTACTCATAGTAATCCTTCTTCCTAGTCTTCTTAGCAATATTTTGATCAAGAATTTTTTCCATTTGCAGCTTCTTGGTTGTAGATATCTTATTCATCCCTTGAACATCTTTACTACCATATCCATCCTCTACTTCAGATTCTCTGTAAGGATATAGGTTTGCAACATTTAATATTGGAGATATTCCAATATCTGGTGGTAACTCCAATTCATAAGCATTGCTTGAAAATTTCCTAAGGATCTTACAAGGTCCTATTTTATTCAACTTTCATTTTTTATATTCTCCTATTGGGAATATCTCTCTTCTCATTTGTGTCAACACTTGATCTCCAACTTCAAATTTGACCTCTCTTATTTTATGATCTTCCCTTTTCTTATACCTCTTATTGATGTCTTGTAGTTGTTCCTTGACTTGTTCATGTAACCTCTACATGTCTATAGAAAAATATTATGCATTTGCACTCCTCAGTTCTAATTTTCCCAAATTCCTAAGTTCAGAAACACCCCTTGGATGCATTCCATATACTATTTTGAATGGACTCTTTCATGTACTCCTGTTGGGTGAGTCATTATAAGAAAATTCAACTTGTGATAAAACTTGATCCCACTGGCTCTTATGTTCATTAACTAAGCTCCTCAACAAGTTACCAAAAATTCTATTTACTACTTCAGTCTTCCCATCGGTTTGAGGGTGATAGGTTGAACTAAATGATAAAGTTTTTCCAAGATTTATCCACAAGGTTCTCCAAAAAATTTCCAATGAATTTTATGTCTCTATCTGAAACTATATTTCGAGGCAATCTTTGTAGTCTCACAATCTCCTTAAAGAACAAGTTTGTTATGTGTTTTGCATATCTAGTCTTGTAACAAGGTATAAAGTGTGCCATCTTAGAAAATCTATCAAAAAACAAAAATATTGAATCACTTCCCCTTTCTGTTCTAGGTAAACATAAAACAAAGTCCAAACTTATAGATTCCCATGGTTTGTCTCGTATAGGAAATGGCTTATACAAACCTACATTTTGTTGTTTTCCTTTGGCATACTGACAAATTTTTCATCTGTCAATAGATATCTTCACCTAATACCTCATACCTGGCCAAAAATAAGAAGAATTTAATTGGGAAAACATCTTGTCATGGAAAAAATGACCAGCTATTCCACCACTATGTTTTTCTTTCAGCAGGTTGCACCTCATTGAGAATTTTTGAATGCACAGTTGACTTCCTTTGAACAACAATCATTCATGTATCATGTACTCCATACAAGTACTTCTATCTCTGATCATTGAATTTCCACATGCTTTATAGGTTTCTTTAAAGTACGGATCTTATCTCTACATCTCTTTGAGATACTCAAATCCCAGCATACTTACTTGAAATTACTACAAAATTAAGAATATCATGCTCAAAGAATATGTAACCTTATTAGCATTCCAACTAATATTCTTAATAACAAAAGTAAAATTATGCATGAATTCTACCCATTTGGCATGTTTTTTATTTAATTTCTCCTGCTTGGTTATGAATTGCAAAGCATGGTTATCATAATATAAGATGAATTCTTTAGGCCTAAGGTAATGCCTCCATTTATTCATGGCATGTATCAATTCATAAAATTATTTTTCATAAGTTGAATGTTTCTTCTTGGAATCATTCAACTTCTCACTAAATTAGGAAACAGGTTTATCTTCTTGACTCGGGACAATACCAATTGCTACCCCACTTGTATCACATCTGACTTGAAATGGATTTGAAAATATGATAAAAATAAAGTTGGTTTCTATGTAATCTTCTCCTTTAACAGTCTAAATCCCTTTTCAACTTCTCTTGTCCAATTTAAATATTGATGTTACTTCCTTATATTATCCACTATAGGAGCACAAATACTATTGAAATTTCTGATAAACTTTCTATAAAATATTGCTAACCCATGAAAGCTTCTTACTTAAAAAACTAACTTTAGACTAAGCCATTCTTTTATATCCCTCACCTTCTCTAGATCCATCTTCAATCTCTCTTGAGAAATCACAAATCCCAAGTAAACCAGTTATTTCTTCATGAAGTAACACTTCTTCATATTTATTAAAAAAAAAATCCTACTGCATCCTCTTCAACACCAACTTCAAACATATCAAATGTTCCTCTTTAGTTTTGTTGTAAACAAGGATGTCATATAAATAAACAATTACAAATTTTTCAATAAAATCCTTGATCACTTCATTCATTAACCTCATGAATGTGTTGGGAGTATTTTTTAATACAAAATGCATGAAAATCCATTCATATAGTCCCTCATTTGTTTTGAATGTTGCCTTCCATTCATCTCCTTCTCTCATCCTTATTTGATGATAACCACTCTTCAAGTCTATCTTAGAAAAATAATTTGCTCCACTTAAACAATCCATTAAATCATCCATTCTAGGCAAGGGAAATATTTACCTGATTGTTATCTTGTTGATTTCTCTTGAGTCTGTACACATCCTCCGACCACCATCCTTCTTTGGACTTAACATAGTAGGTACTGCATAGGGACTTAAACTCTCCTTGACCAAACCTTTGTCCAACATCTCTTGGACTTGCTTTCTGATTTCTTCATTTTCTCTTGGTGTTAGCCTATATGCATCTTTGTTTGGAAAAATAGATCCTCAAATTAGATGAATACGAAGACTAATGCTTCTAATAGGAGGCAAAGTCTTGGGAAATTCATCAACTACTCTATCAACAAATTCATGTAACAATGCATGAACTTCAATAGGAAAATCATTTATAGTGGTGCTGGTGAGAATTACTCTCGTCTTACCAACAACAACAAACTGCATTTATTATTCCTTCTTGAACTCTTGAAAAAGTTCCTTCCCACTCATGAGTAGTGCACTTTGACTAACTGTCTCCTTAGTTCCTTCATACTTCAGTTGTAGCAGCACATGTTTGTGTCCATTCTTCTCAAGGGTGTATGTATTCTTTCTTCCATCATGCATTGATTTCCTATCGTATTTCCATGGTCTCCCGAACAAAATATGACAAACATCCATGGGAATAACATCACACAAAATTTCATGTTTATAACTACCAATTTGAATTTCTAGTTTGCACTTTTCCCTTACCATAAATTGATACCCCTTCTATAACCAAGAAACTTTGCATGGAGTAGGATATGCCACTTTTTGTAGTCCTAGTTTCTGCACCATTTAGGTAGAAAACAAATTATCTCTAGTGCCACTGTCAATGACCACTTTGCATACCTTTCCTGTTGATTTGCATGTGGTTCTGAACAAATTCTTCCTCTGTGATGGTTCATGGATTTCCTTTTTTACTTTTATCAAAACCCTCTCCAACATGAGTGCTTCTCCAATCTTAGGAGTCTCCTCTTTCACTATTGGTTCTACTATATTTTCTTGATCTTCTGCAGTGTGAGATCCTATGGGTTTTTTTTATTTATTTTCAGGGAAATCTCAAGACATGTTCTCTTTCTTTCCACGGGTATAGCACCTAGACTCTATACCTATGCCTCTACCTCTTGAGAATAATTGTCTTCCCCTAGATTCTCCTTCTCTTGGTTATTAGATACTAGAGTTGTTTGCTTCTTCTTTTGTATTCTGAAATCTCCCTATGGATGATCATTTTCCTATGGATTGGCTTCTTCCTTTGGTTCTTTGACTCTATTTCCTAGACAATTTCTCTTTTGATTTCAAGGTTGCTCGATAAGCATCTTCCAAAGTCCTAAAAGTTAGTAGACTGATTTCATCCTAGATTTCATACGTTATTCCATTGGTATACCTGGAATTTTTCTCAGCATCATCTTCTACATGACCTTCTCTAATTTTTAGTCTCTATAAATCTTCACTATACTCCTTCAGTGTACTCCTTCACTAACATACATTTTTGTCTAGAATTCTTTAATTTCCTGAATAGATTCAACTGATAGTCCTTTGGCATGAATTTAGCCTTAAACTTGGCTACCATTCTATCGAAGATCTTAATATTAGCTTTTCCTTTCCTTATTTTTTCATCATGTAACTCATCTCACCATAAAGTTGCATGTCCTTTCAACCTAGTTATAGCATGATTAACTCTCTTCTCTTCATATATCTCCCCATAACAAAAATACTTTTCCATTGCATTGATCCAATCAATAAATTCCTCAAGATTAAATTTCCCCTCATACATTGGAACTTCCATTTTAGGTCTGGCTCCTACCTTTGTAACTAGCCTTAACAACTGCTCCTCAATTGTTTCACCTCTTGGGGATTCTCCTCCTTCACTAGATCTTGTTTCTTCTGCCTCACTGACATATCATGTGTCAGGTTCTCTCCTTTGAGTTTCTTCCAGGGCTTCCATCCTTACCTAAAGTCTCCTTATTTCATTATGAAACTCTATAACAACAACATTCGTTGGCATACCTTTTCTCCTGGGAGGCACAACTACTAAGGACAATACTCAAGAGGCTCAAATACCACTTGATATCCTGGTTGAACCAGTTTCCAATAATTAACCTTCACTTGTATTGTTGTCTCACTACAAGTACTAAGTTGACTCAAGACTAACTCAATTCTCTCGCCCGATTTTACTTTAAATATTTGTATATTTTCCTCGTTTCTTCTACAGGATCAGAATGGAAATTATAGTTCTCAATTTATTAATAATAGATACATTCTAAATTTAGTCTTCGACAGGACCGAGGCTAAGTTCAAGATCTAATTAAAAAAGCACAAAATTCCTTTTGAGAATAAGGCCCCGAGGGCTAAATATTTTACCTATGTGACCTTGGGATATGACTTAGGGCCTATCCTTTCACAAATGATAAAAGCACATTTTCAACATACTCAATGAAACTTGAATTCACCCAGGAATGACACGTCGCTCAATTGATCAACGCTTCAGATAAATTCACATTTGGTTTTCCTAGTAACGCTCTGGCAACTCCAAAATGTGAAAAGGTTCACCGTCGTATATTCTTAGAGCCAGTCATGATCCGATGGTGTAAACTCAATCTCCCCACTCAATCAACAAAGAATGAGGATCGTTGATCTAAATATGATCAACGATCGACGATTTATTGTGATCTCTTACTATCTTCCTGTAGAGAAATATCCAACCATTTCAATGCTTCCACTCCAGATCCGACGGTCATATATGGAGGATCCTATAGAATGCAAGTTCCACTGCAAATTTTCATAAGATCAAAGAATCTATTCGATCAAGAAATTGATTCTTTTTTGGAGAAATAACTAAACATCATTTCACACTAGAATTTCTCTGATAAACATTGAGGCATGCATCCACAATAGATAAATTCAACCCTGATTTTATTCATTCATTTCCAGAACTCAATATGAGACAGTCCTGAAGTTCTCTAGGTTTACCAAACACAATCTCATGCTCTCCAACCTCTCTCTAACCTATGCTACACTTACATATAACATTTATATAGGATTTAGTATCCTCGGGTAGCTCTAACTAGATAATCCTAAATTATTACAACAAATCCCCAAAATCACTCAATTTATTCTAAGAATCGGGAAGAGAATCACACCTATCGCAACCAATTACAATCAAACTCAATCTATGTGTCTTCTAGAGGTATCTCAACCTACTTATTAAAAGGAAATAGAAAATTAAGAGAACCAACCCCCTTTAGTAAATGGTTTGACCCTCTTAGGGTCAGAATCATGAATTCCCTTTGATGCCCCTGCATCAGTTTCGAACAATGTGAAACATTTGTTTTGAGTAACCTCATGAAACTGTATGTATTTTCTACATGTAGTCTTTCCCAACTATAATTTTACCTACATAATGATAGATCTTTGTTTTTTAAGGACATTGACAAAACACATCTCTATCGTGAAAAACAAATTCCCATAATTTTTGTAGAGGAAAGTGCTATGATACCACTTGTAAGGTAACAGATGTATTATAATAAGTAGAAACATAAATATTGCAACAAATATCAGTGGAAAAACAAAATATAGAGAAACAAAACACCAACAATGATACCTTTATTGATATAAATCCAAGTTCACTTACCTCTTTGAGGGGGAAACCTCAAGCAAAGAATATATCTATTACAAAAATTCTCAAGACACAACTTTCTCATGCCTTCTACTCCTATTTATACTAATTCTATCTTCTAAAGAACATTCTAAAGGAGTATCTTTCTAGAAGTGGGAGCTTCTATTAAGTCTTCTTACATTAGACTTGTTCACATTATTAAATAGGCCTTATTAACTAATTTCGGCCTTTATTACATGTAAAATATATTATTCTTCCTATGTGACGGGTTAGGGACGTTAGGTCGCTAACATCCATGGAATAACTATAAAATGGAGTAGATTGATCTACCACGTGGAATTAACATTTCAACCATAACATACCCACTAGAATATAGATTTATAGTTTAAATGGATTCTGAGAATTTGGTAGTTGTAAGACCATGGATTCAACAATCTTCCACCTCAATTCTTCAAATCCTTTATGTTGTCTCTTACCCCAATGAAAAATCTTACCACTATATATCATAGAATGAAGTAGTGATGCCACATCTAAAAATGGTGTTATGCACTTCCTCAAATATTGGTAAGTTCCCAAAAACTCATAATTGATTGTCCATTTAAGGATGAGCTCTTTATTTGTATGTTTTATATTCTACTTCACTTTCCCAACACTCACTTTCATTTTCCACAAAGTTTATTCGCATAGTTGTGTGATACCCCATATCTAACCATGTCAACATCAACACCAATGTAATGAATTAACTTGCATAATAACTCAACAAACAATAGTATAGCTTAAATTAGTATGGAAAATTTCATGACCAACTCAACCCTTTAGACTACACAAAAAATAACAAAAACATGTCCAATAAGCATCAAATAGACACACTCTCTGCCACATATATGACATAGACCACATACTCAATAATTGCACCACAAAAATGCCATCGATAGTTGAGGCATGGTTATCTTTTATTATGCAACATATATCTGACATGGGTAGGAAGGTGACAATTCTTCTTATCAATGATTAATTAATATGGTTGAAATATGACACATGCTAGGATGTAAATACAACTAAGTATACAATAGGATGGATAAGGAGTGACTAAAACATGTTCCTTCTACAAAAAAATCCCACCATAATCCCACATTTAATTCCAATCTTATGGTTGTAAACTTCATCCTCTACAATTTTTCAAAATTTTAATACTCAAAATATTACTTCATTTTCCCAACCAATCTACTAGGGCTTCCACTTTTAAATTCCCATCATAGTAAGGAACACCTATTTTAGGATTTCCTCTATCCTTCGAAAATATTAACATCTACGATATGTGAGAATTTACTTATTCGTATTGTTATTCATTTTATATTGGTTTTGGATAAAAAAACTTCCTTCTATATTATCACTCTCTCTTCTTTCAATATCCTCTATATGCCTTCTCAATTCCTATAATTCTTTACTAATTAACAATGATTCTTCCACCTCTAGCTTTATTTCCATAGTTTCAATCCATATCATATAAAATGAGTTTACAACAAGGACCTTAACTGATGTTATGTGCAGGTATATTCAACATTCTCTAAAACCCAATATATCTTGTAGTGGAACTAAAGATAATATCTTATATAAATTAGAAAATTTTATGAAAACATATACAAACATTCATGGGCATGCTAGTTAATGATAATATTATATTCATTCTCGTTAACCAATTTTTATTTACATATATAGGTTATCATAGGCCTAAACAATATACAATTCTCACACTCTTTATTCCCTCACACAAATTTAGTCTACCTACGTGACTTTTGTTATACTCTTTGTCTCTACACCAATTCACTTACTCTTGATCATCCCCTTTTCTTTGTATTCGTACTCAATCCTTTATGTTCTTTACTCTCTCCTTCAATGGACGTCAATTTTCTATAATCCAACCCGATTTTTTATTTAGGCATTCTATTTATATTCTTTACTATAACCTATTGGACATATTGTCATTGATATGTTGTCATTGATGTCAACAGTCGATGTCATTGTGATGTGATGATAAGTTGTTATGTTGAATTGTCATTGATGAGTTATCATTGATGAATTGTCATTGATGTCAATAGTATAACAGTTAGAAGAAAATGAAAATGTCAAACAGTATGCAAATATTCAAGCTCGGAAGCAAGGACATAAATTAAAGCTCAGAAGGAAGAGCGCATTGTAGAAATTCCATTGGGATCAAAATCCCCACGGGAAATTTCCAAAGGATTCAAGGAAGAATCATGTTCATTGAGATAGTTTTCAGGAATAATCACATATAAGACATAAAATGAGGTGCAAAGGAATCTACCTAAAATCTCAGGAGAGGCAGCATATTAGACTGCACAAGATCAGAGCATGCAAATATCCTTGGTTCAGTTGGAAACCAAGTATAACCCCAAAATCTCAGAAGAGATGAAACACAGGAGGCTCAAATAAAATGACACACATAAGCCATCCATTATCATTTCAGGAGTTATATTGACCGTTAGATCAAGTTTAGTGGAAGGACAATGTAATCCACAAATATTTCGAAGAGGACATGAGTCGTCTGATCTGAGAAATATTTTGGGAGTCATATTGACTGTCTGATCTATATAAAGTGAAAGGATAGGATAAGCAAATACCAAGGCCAAAGCCTCGGAGTCACAAACTCCCATCAACCGTTGTATCTAGAAAATCCCTCGACTATTGATCTATTCAAAGCGTTCCATGGTGGAGGTGGTCAAACTTTGATGCTAACCACTTCAGAAAAAATGGGTTGAGAACATGTAAATTCACCTAAAGCGTCGAGGAACGAGGTCACTCTAAGCCATCGATCTGAGATACATTTCGGGATTTAGGAGAGTCATTCGATCTAGGAGAATAACTTCTGCCACATGAGGAGATCCACGTCAGCAAGACTACATCAGCAAGGACACGTGGCACAATCAGATAATGGAAAGTGTAAATATGAAATTGGCATTTCAAGTACGTGTAAGTCATGAATTTAAGTGACACGTGGCATCCACTCAGCCAAGGCCAATTTAGCATTGATGTCAACAAGTTACATCACTTCGGGAGTATGTACTTTGGGGGAAACTAGTTTCTAACACCAGTAACTGCCCGAAGCATGAAAGGAAGAAATTAATGCTAATCATTGATCGAGTTCAGGAGTGTTCTCGACTGTTGATCAAGTATAATGGAAGGATAGAATAAGAGTAAACCATGAAGTGATGCTAACCATTGATCTACTTCAGGATCATTCTCAACCGTTGAAGATTATGGACACACATCTTTGATCCGAGAGGTTTAATGATTGCAAAGATTGGAAATCTTTGAACGTCGAAGTTTAGAAGTGAACAAGAACCATTCATCTCAACTCTTGATTAAGTCGTAATCATCAATTCTGATTGAAACCTATAGATAATTACAGATCGTTCATTCATGGAATATTAAATATGGAACATCTGATCTACTAAATGAAATCCATATACGCACTTCGGTGAAATCTATTTTGGGAGATTTGAAAGATTACAAAGGCTGGAAGTCATGAAGGACGAAGTCCTGAAGTAATGACAGTTGTCCATCTCATCGTGTGATTAAACCTTGATCGTTGATTTTGATAATTGATCAATAACTCTCTTGGCCTAGCACCTGGTCACCACTTGCGTTCGTATGGAATAAAGAAATAAGGGTGAAAGAAGTTGGGACTTGTTATGAGGGTTGGATTCCTCATTTCTCAGTTGGATCTGAGAACTACAAGTTGGGTATTGTAACAGAGAGATGCATCTCTCATAATTGTTTGAATATGAAATTAAAATATTTATCTTATGTATTCATTCAAGTTAAATAAATAAACAAAGTATTTATTCTTTTATATATTGGTTGAGAAAATGAAATAAATACTTCTTGTTCAGTTAATTTGTGAAAAGTGGAAAATTGTCAAAAGTTCCGTGACATTGATTCACCCCCCCCACCTCTCAGTGTCAAGTGTCCATTTCAACATAACCAACATACAATTTTACTCTCTCCTTCAATGGATTTCAATTTCCTAGAAGCCAACCCGATTTGTTATTTAGGCATTCTATTTATAGGCTTTAATATAACCAACATACAATTATCAATAGAGTGTAATAAATTTCCATTCTATCTTTCAACTTACCTACATGCCTCTTCATATTCCCTACATATATCCCTTTTGTTCCACACCTTATTTTTCACCTACCACTACTTTTCATCCAATTATACACTCTACACAAATTTATACATCACCTTTGTTACACCTTACCTTCTCAACTATGTATTATTTCCAAGTTTTCCTACACCTTCATTTGTGAGTATCCATTTGTGTATGATGTCTCTTCAAACTTACAATACTTTTGAATGAACTTATTCCAAAGATATTTACTTCTCATGTTCTCATTTTATCCACCACTCTCCTTTGTAAATTTTTCATTTGCATTCTTTCAGACATCTTATGTTCTTCACCATATCTATAGGAAATTAGTACATTCTACACATGATGGTCTTGCATCAACACTATGAATAGATGTAACCTTCATTTGTGAGTATCCATTTGTGTATGATGTCTCTTCAAACTTACAATTCTTTTGAATGAACTTATTCCAAAGGTATTTACTTCTCATGTTCTCAATATATCCACCACTCTCCTTTGTAAATTCTTCATTTGCATTATTTCACACATCTCATGTTTTTCACCATACTATAGGACATTATTACATTCTACACATGATGGTCTTGCATTAACACTATGACTAGATGTAACTTCCATAATTTTGTAAAGAAAAATGGTATCATAAAGCACAACAAAATGCTACAAGTTTGCAATAAAAAGAAACTTCATTCAAAACCAACCAAATCCCCTATAGGAATAGATTATGTCTAAAAAATAGAGAACATGAGATTATATAGAGGAAACTTTCTTCAACTTAAATGGAAATGATCCATTGAATTGCTACCATGAAGAGTGAATTAAACTCTCTTCATGAACAACCATTCTATCCTTAAATTGTTTAGTGTTACTTTTAACTAAATAATGGATGTTATAGACCCATAAAGGTTGTGAAAGTAGGCAGAGGAGATTTATTGTGTAAAACAAAGGTTTATTTCCCCACATGGTATACCACATTATCTTAAGATAAAATCTTTTTTGTGTTAGTAAACAAAATATGTTATTAAGCTATACCATTATGAACCAAAAAATCTTTAAAAATATTGTATGAGGAATATTATTCTAAGAAAATATGTTGGTACTAAAAAATACCAATATATCATCAAAACGCAACTCAGCCAAAAGGAACTTCCAAAATTGATTGATTTATACTATTTATACATATTGACTCCCTTAAGTTAATAACCCACTTTCCCAAAAACAAGGGTGACAAAGTCACATTTGATCACTCAAGTGGTCCCAATAATAAGATAACCTAGCATCCCATGAATCAAGGAGTTGATCAAGTCAAACTTGATCGCCCTCACGTATTTTATATCAATGGTGCTTCATTCCAAAATAACTGTATGCAATTAACCATCAAATTTTTGTTTATACTCATATTCTAACATCCCTCCTTGAAGTCAATTTGGAGAATCCATGAAAAATTACATCCCAACATGTCCCCTTAATTTTGATTTGGGAACGGATGCAAAAGTGACCAATGGTTACAACTAAAACATAAACTATGATGAGGTACAACCATTCTGTCTCTATAGAGCATATCTGCACTAGGGTTTATTTGGGTTAGATTATCACGTTTGAGGACCTCGTATTAATGTGTTTCATCAAATATACAACCATGCAATATTCATGAATCCCTTTTATTGGTTCACCGTAGCATTAGTCTATGTGGAAATTTTATATGGATTCATTTGTTGGCATGCTTAACATGTTTGATGGAAAACCATCATGTTTCATGGGCTGTCTAAAGAGAAAACATTTTTTTATATTATATGATTTTGGTTATTCCTTCTTTTTCATTTAGCATTTTTTTTTTAATGGGAATACCATCTTGTTTCACATAGTGTGGAGGACCAGTGAGACTTATTGATCATCACGTGAGTATGTTCATGGAAATCGTTTCCATATTTTATGTTTCAGAGACTATTTATTTGATAGCGTGGGGATTATTCCTTTATTAACATGGAGGTATTTTGAGTTTATGTTCGTATTGTTCGTGTTTGATTCATTGTTTTCCAAAGATTATTGTGTGAAGCTTGCTTCTACGTTACTATTATGAAAAATTGTCTCTCCATAGTGAACATGGTTGTACCTCATCATGGTCAGATTTTCATTCTCAACAATGGTTAGTTTTGTACTCAACATAAATAAAATTTAAGGGGGGGGTGTTGGGATTTAATTTTTACTTGGTCCCTCAAAGTTGTTTTTAAATTGGAATTTAGAGTATGAGATTAAAATAAAGTTTGATGGTTAATTATGTAAAACCATTTTTGGAATGAAGCATCCTTGATTTAGGGGTTTTAAGAGTGATTAAGCTTGACTTGATCAACTCATTGATTTATGGGATGATAGACACTCTTGTTATCGGGACTAATTGAATGATCAAATGTGACTTTGTCACCCATGTTTTAGGAAAACTTAGTTATGCACTCAAGTGGTCAAAGTTTATAAATAAGATAGTTGTTTTTTGGCATCAATAATTTGATTGGTGTTATCCCCTCTTGGTTGATCTATAATTTGATGATTTTTTATATACAACAATATATTCTTGGAATCTTATTCTTTCTACAATATTTGTGAATTTATTTAGTTTATTATGGTGTTTTTTTGTGCATGGTATAAATTAACTGATTGAGAAAGAAACTGATAGAATTTTAAACCATAAACATAATGCATATTCACAAAAAAAATATAATGATTTATAATGGAAAAAACATAAGATGAGAATAAATTAGAATAAATTTATAAATTAATTTCTCAATATAGTACCATATAATAAAAGGTACAAAACATCTTTAAATATGAATTAATTATAAAAAAACCATGAACATTAAACTAAAATAAAATATGGTTAGTAAACCAAGTCAATATTAAACATCTATCCAAACATTACCCCTTTAAACTTGAATTGGAATACATTAAATAAATACAAACCCAACATAATCATCAAATAAACATTCATACATCATTATGAGAAAGTGGTATAATATTAATTATGGACGTATATTGGTATATAAAAAAAACTAGATATACCATAGAATCAATTACGTGAGAGGGTCATAATCTTTCTATGAGAGTTTAACCATGCAAAGGATTGGTGAACTAATGTGTCAAACTATGCCATATCTTATAAAATATAATATTAATATATTCATGTCATTTTTATTAATCTTTTTAAAGAAATAGAATGTTTTTCGTTTAATCAAAACCAATAAAATAATGAAATGAAATGCTTAGTGTTTGTCTTCACATTTTAAATTTCTTTATAGGGAGTGGATATGAGAGAATTTAATTTATTTATTAGGGGTGGGTATGAGAGACTTTATTATAGATGTGGATGGCGTAGATAAATGGTTAAACTTTATAGAAGGGTATTTTTCTATCCACAACTTTTTTGATAGAGAAAAGATTATATTTACGCTCCTCAAGGATGTCATCCATGTCAAAGATTGGTGGGAGACTTTCTGTGAGAAAAATCAAACAGAAAGATCCACATTATTTGCAGTTGCACCCACTTGGGATTCCTTTAGGGATGTTATTAAGGAGCAATACTACCTTGTTGGAAGTTATGACAACTTGTATACAAGATGGACCACACTGCGGCACGAAAGAGACCAAAAAGTCACAGAGTTCACTAATGTCTTCCATACCTTACGCACCAAGTTGGGTATCAAATATTTTCAGTGATATTTGATGCTCAAGTACTGCGGCGATCTGCATAGATAAATCTAGACAAAAATGGAGTTTTTGGATATCTCATTCCTTTGCGTGGACTATTGATATGTCATCAAAATCGAGTAGAATCTTAAACAAAATACACGACAAATTGGGTCTTGGGACCCATCACAAAAGAGGCAAGGCAACGACAACCCTAACTCGTAGAACAAAGGACAAAGAAAATATGGGAAACCTCATGAAAACCAGTCCAAGCCGCAAGCAAAGAAGGGCAATGGGAAGATGAAGAAAGATATAGGGAAGTGGTGCGACTTCCATAAGAGCCCCTGGCATAACATTGTTGATTGTCGCTCAAATAAGTGATTAGTGGTTGAAGTAAAATCCTTTGAATCAGATGCAACTTTCGACTCTTAGTTAGAACCAAAGAAGGGGAGATGGATCATTGATGCGGAACCCAGTGCCACCATTACTACAACCAAGATCCAGCCCGATGAACTTGATGAGAGAGAAGAAGGAGAACTCCTCTTTCATTCATAGATGTGGGTGGAAGACACACCATTGCACTTCATCATTGATAGAGATAGCCAAAATAACTTCATCTCAGTAGAGGTCCTCAAGAAGCCATCCCTACTAACAATGCCACACCCACAACCCTACACCATTGGATGGATCCATCAAGGAAGCGATCTTCACATCAACCAACAATGTCATTTGTTGTACGACATCAAGCCATTCAAAGATGAGGTATTTTTTTATGTTTCTTCCCTTGAATTTTGTGGTTTTCTTTTGGGACAAACTTATTTATGGAAACGTCATGTTGTATATGAGTTTATGCCTCACAATTCTATTATTACTTTGAAAAGGAAATTGTACAGGATACCCAAGGTAGTCCCACCTAGTGTTATCTCCTTGATCTCTTCCAAGCAATGCAAGAAGGTCATTTCTCAAACCGGGAAGTTTGTCTTCTTCATGATTCGCTCTCAGACCAAGTGAAAGGATGCAACCACATCCATGGCCTACGCGACCGACCTCTCCATACAGTAGAAGAAAGTGGATAAGGTCATGGAAGAATAAAAAGACATCTTCTCATCACCTACTGGAGTACCTCTACATTGTTAGGTCAAGCATCTCATTGATATGACCCCCAACACACCACTACCAAATGGGGTAGTCTATCTTCACTCTCTGCTATAAAATGAGGATATCAAGCGTCATATCTAAGAACTGCTCCATAAGGGGCACATCTGACCTAGCTCATCACCTGGTGGAAGCCCAATCATGTTGGTGTAGAAGAAATATGGGACCTTCTGACTCTGCATTGATTATCGGGCCCTAAACAAAATCACAGTCAGGAACCAATACTTGATTCCCCAAATCAAGGATTTCCTTGATCAACTCAAGGGGGACAAATACTTCAGTAAGATTGATATGAAGTTTGGCTACCATCAAGTCCCAATAGAAAAAACACATGTATGGAAAATTGCCTTCAAGTCAAAAGAAGGTCTTTTTGCATGGTTGGTCATGCCCTTTGGTTTGACGAATGCCCCAATAAATTTCATGAGGTTGAAGGACGATATCCTGCAACATTTCACTAATTATTTTTTGGTGGTGCATCTATATGACATCCTCATCTACAAAAAGACTTGGATAGATCACTTGCAACATATTTAGCAGGTTATGCATACTCTGTGGCAACACAAGCTATATGCCAACTTGGAAAAATTCTCCTTCGGCATGGACAGGGTCCAACACCTATGATACATTGTTGATGCACATGTTATGCATGTTCATCAAGCCAACATCCAAGTCATTGGTGGTTGTCCATCCCCAACCATTCTCACTGAGCTTCAGAGCTTCTTAGACCTTAACAATTTCTATCAAAGGTTCGTGTTGGGATTCTCCCATATTGCATGGGCCCTCAGTCAAATAACAATAGGTGGTGGTAAGAAAACAATTGTGTGGGGCATGTCACAACAAAAAGAGTTCGATGATCTGAAGCAATGCTTTTGTTCAACACTAGTGCTCTAGTTACCTAACCTGCAACATCCCTTTGAGATCGAGACTTATGTTGCATACTATGTTGTGGGTGCAATCCTCACTCAGCACGACCACCCCATGGCCTATCATAGTGAGACACTATTAGATGTTGTCCATAAGTACCCTAACTATGACAAAGAAATGTACTCCATTGTGCAAGCCTACCGCCAGTGGAGGCATTACATTCTCGGGAAGGAGACATTCATCCACACTGATTATAAGTTGTTGTAGTTCATGCAGACATAAGGGAAATTGTAGAATGACCTCAATCAGATGTGGTCCACATATTTGCAGTAGTTCCACCTCAACATCAAGTATAAAATAATAAGTACCAACCAAGTCGTCGATTTCCTCAGTCGACCTCCAGTCGTGGTACTCAACACAATGCTAGAATATTCAACCATGAGACCTCTGGGTGGCCCCACCTCTATGAGACACATCCCGACTTTGCCAACACTTACCATATGTTGGGTGTCAACACAACTATCAATAATTTCCATATTCAGGACCGATTGTTGTCTCATCTGTTCCATATTTGTGTTCCATCAAGCGAGTGATCGAAGATGATTTGGGAAGCCCACTACAGTCAAGTGGCAGGACACTTTGTCATGGAAAAAACAATGGAAGTGCTGCAACGACATTTCTAGTGGATAAAACTTCGACAAGATGTCAGCAAGTATATCTGGTCCTGCATGGCCCGCATTATTTCCAAACTGGCCATCAAGAAAAAAGTCCTATACACTCATTTTCCTACTCCTGACAAGCCCTGGGAATCCATCTCAATGGACTACATGTTGGGCCTCCCTTCCACCAGGTGGAGAAATGATTGTGTTTTCATGGTTGTTGATCGCTTTTGCAAGATGGTAATTTTGGCCACCTACAAGAAGAGCATCACGGTGGAGGACAGTGCCAAGATTTTCTTTTAACAAGTGTGTGTACACTTTAGGATCCCACAAACAATTATCTCAGATCGATACATTTAGTTCCTCAGCAAATTATGGTCGAGCCTATGGTCACTGCTGGACACCAAGCTCACCAAGTCCACTACCTTGTACCCCCAGAAGGATGGTCAAACTGAGGTCGTCAACAGGATGATCGTGCACACCCTGTGCATGTACAATTCCAAGCACCCTCGCACCTGGGATGAGATTCTTCCCTATGTTCATCACAACTACAAACAGATCCATACATATTTCAATTAGCCACAGCCCCTTTCAGGTGGGGTTGGGATTTCAACCATTGGGTCTCATAGATGTTGCACTACCCCTTACAACCATCTAGGAAGACTTGTTGCATGATCCAACTACAGCTAAAAAATCCAGCCAAATCATTGATCAGATATAGAACATCCACCAACAGGTTCAAAATATTTTACAAAAGTACAATTCCAAGTGCAAGGAGTGCCATGATCAACACCAGGTGCCACACCAGTTTTGGGTGGGAGAGAGTTTGGTTGCACTTGCAGAAAGAACACCATACATGGCCTCATCGGAAGCTTCATCCACTCTATTATGGGCCTTAAACCATTACCAAGTTTGTGGCTGACAATTATTTTGAGCTCAACCTACCCCCCTTCCTTGGCTTGCACCCAGTGTTCAATGTGGACCTCCTTCGGCCTTATTTTCCACTATTATTGGACACCTCAGAGAAATGGATTTTTTGGAAATCTCGTCCTTGGGCGCGACCTATCGATATGGCATAAAAAATCAAGCAGAATATTAAAAAAAAGATACAACAGTTTGGGTCTAGGAACCCCTCATAGTAGAAGCAAGAAAAGGGAAGCCCTAACCCATAGAACAAAGGACATAGAAAAAATGGGTAACCTCATGAAAACCATTCCAGGCTGCAAGCAAATATGAACAATGGGAAGGTGAAGAAAGATACCGAGAAGTGGTGTGAATTCCATAAGAGCCCCTGGCATAACACTGTTGATTATCACTCAAAGAAGTCATTAGTGGTTGAATTAAAAGCCTATGAATCAGATGCAGGTTCCGACTTTGAGTCAGAACCAGATAAATGGAGACATATCATTGACACAGAACCTAGTGCCACCATTTCTACCACCAAGATCCAACCCAATGAACTTGATGAGCTAGAGGAAGGTGAGTGCCTCTTTCATTCATAGATGTGGGTGAAAGGCACTCCATTTCACTTCATCATTGATAGTGGTAGCCAGAAGAACCTCATCTCAGCAGAGGTCGCCAAGCGACTAGCCCTGCCAACAATTCCACACACACAACCCTACACCATTGTATGGCTCTGTCAAGGAAGCGATCTTCGCTTAAGCCAACAGTGTCACCTGTTGTCCAACATCAAGCCATTCAAAGATGAGGTATTATGTGATGTTTATCCCCTTGAAGTTTGTGATGATGTTTTGGGCCAACCTTATTTATGAAAAATTTCATGTTGTATATGAGTCTAGGCCTCGTAGTATTATTATTACTTTGAACAAGAAATTGCACAAAATACCCGAGGTAGTCCCACCTAGTGTTATTTCCTTGATCTCGTCCAGGTAATGGAGGAAGGTCATTTCTTAGAACATGAATTTTGTCTTCTTCATGATTCGCTCTCAGAGTGAGAGAAAGGTTGCAACCACATCAATGGCCTCTAAAGTCAACCTCTCCACGCAATAGAAGAAAGTGGATAAGGTCATGTAAGAATACAAATACATCTTCTCATCACCTACTGGATTACCTCTGCATTTCCAAGTCAATAATATCATTGATCTAACCCCCGACGCACTGATACCAAATGGGCCAGTCTATCTTCTCTATTTGCTAGAAAATGAGGAGATCAAGTGTCAGATCCAAAAACTAATCCACAAGGGGCACATCTGACCCAATGCATCACCTTGTGGAAGCCCAATCATGTTGGTGCGGAAGAAAGATGGGACCTCATGACTCTACATTTATTACCGGCCCCTAAAAATAATCACAGTCAAGAACCAGTACCCAATTCCCCGAATCTATGATCTCCTTGATCATCTCAAGGGGACCAAATACTTTAGTAAGATTGATCTGAATTCTGGCTACCATTAGGTCCCAATAGAACAAACAAATGTATGGAAAACTTCCTTCAAGTAAAAAGAAGGTCTTTTTGAATGGTTGGCCATGCCTTTTGGTTTGGCGAATGTCGCAACAACTTTCATGAGGTTGATGGACAATATCTTGTGGACTTTCACTAATTCTTTTGTGGTGGTTTATATAGATGACATCCTCATCTACAAAAAGAATTGGACATAACACTTGCAACATATTTAGCAGGTTTTGTAAACTCTTTGATAGCACAAGCTATATTCCAACTTAGAAAAATTCTCCTTTGGCATGGACAAGGTCCAGTACCTAGGCTACATTGTTTATTCACATGGTGTGCATTTTGATCTAACCAAGATTCAAGTAGTATGTGACAGGCCAAACCCAACCACGCTCACTAAGCTTCGAAGCTTCTTAGGCATTTCCAATTTCTATAGCAAGTTCATGTTGGGATTCTCCCATATTGGATGGGCCCTCAGTCAAATAGCTAGAGGTGGTGGTAAGGTAAAATTTGTGTGGGTATTGTCCTAAGAGAAAGATTTCGATGATCTGAAGTAGGGATTTTGTTCAGTACCAGTTATCTCATTACCTGACCTGTAATGGCCCTTTGAGATTGAGACAAATTATTTATACTATGTTGTGGGAGTAGTCCTCACTCAGTATGACCACCCTGTGGCCTATCATAGTGAGACACTATGAGATGACATCTGTAAGTACCCTACTTATGACAAATAAATGTAATCCATTATGTAAGCCTAAATCTAGTGGAGGAATTACAATCTCCGGAGGGAGACTTGCATCCACACTGATCATAAGCCATTGCAGTTCATGTAGAAACAAGGAAAATTGCAGAATGACCACCATCATAAGTGGTCCAAATATTTGCAGCAGTTCCGCCTCAACATCAACTATAAAATAGGAAGTACCAATCGATTTGTTGGTTTCCTCAGCCGAACTCTAGTTGCTACACTCATTGCAATGCTAAACTCTTGCAGCCAGGAGACCTCCAGGTGGCCCCACCTCTATGTGACAGATCTAAACTTCACAATCACCTACTAGATGTTGGGTGCCAATAAAGTTGTCATTAGTTTCCATATTCTAGATGGGTTTCTAAGCCATCTGGACCATCTTTGCATTCCATCAAGCGAGTGAGCGAAGCTAATTTGGGAAGCCACTAAAGTCGGGTGGCAGGACACTTTGGTGTGTAAAATACAGTGGCAGTGTTGCAACGAAATTTCTACAGGATGAAAATTTGACAGGATGTCAACAAGTATATCCAATCATGCACTTCCTACACTATTTCCAAACTGGCCATCAAGAAACAAGGCATGTACACTCCTCTTCCTACTCCTGATAGGCCCTGGGATTCCATCTCAATGGACTACATGTCGGGCCTCCCTTCCACTAGGTGGGGAAATTATTTTGTTTTTTGGTTGTTGATCACTTTTCCAAGATGGCAATTTTGGCTGCCTACAAGAAGAGAAACACAACAAAGGAAACTTCCAAGATTTTATTTTAATGAGTGTGGGAACACTTTGGGATCCCACAAACAATTATCTCATATTGGGACATCTAGTTCCTCAGCACATTATGGTCGATCCTTTGGTCACTATTGGACACCAAGCTCACCAATTCCACTACCTTCCACCCCCAGACGAATGGCCAAACCAAGATCGTTAATCGGATGATCATGCACATCCCACACATGTACAGTTCCAAGAACCCTCGCACCTGGGATGAGAGTATTACTTATGTTCAACATAGCTATAACAAAGCCATACATAGATCAACCAACAACAACCCATTTTAGGTGGGGTTTGGATTTAAACCATTGGGTCCCATGAATATTGAACTACCCCTTACAACCACTTAGGCAGACTTGTCGCATGCCCCAAATACAACTGAAAAAGCCACACGGTTGATTGAGTGGATCCAACACATCCACCAATAGGTTTAGTATATTTTACATAAGTGATTCCCACTAAACATAGACATCTCAAATTCAGATTTCATTGCATTAGCAAACCATTGAACAGAAGAGTGGTTAGTACAGCCAAAAGTAATATCATCAACATAAACTAGCACAACCAGTAAATCAACACCCTCAGATTTGGTATACAAATTGC
>ML778271.1:53279-74313 GCA_009831015.1 Picea engelmannii | reverse complement strand
AAAATAAAATATATTTCCCATCCTCTTTTTGGGGGTGTTTTTATTTTTTTGTCTTTTTCAATATTTTTAAAGAGCTTGAAAAAGAATAAATGACTGCTACATTACAAAGGAGGAATGAGTGTCACAAGCATACTAGTTCCAAGCGCAAGGAACAAACTAATTCTCACAGCAAGCAGACATGTGCACGAAAAGGACACTCGGGAAATTCCTCCATGGGTCAAGGTGTCAGGTCACAGAGGAAAAGTGCTACAAGGCTTGCGTATAAGGCATGCTTCAGAGGTTCTGTTGAGAGAAACATGCAGTCAGAATTAGGCCAAAGACACAGAGATGCAACTGTGATTTGCAAGACATGATGAAACCCCCTTCAACGTAATTTTAACAAGCCCAGAGAAGGTAAGCTCGGTAGTTTTTCATTTTTAGAGAGTCTGAAAAATGTAAAGAAGACTCCATTGGGGTACCTTTTTCAGAAATAGTCTAGTCGGTTCGAAAAAGGAGTAAACTAGCACTGAAAAGACGTCTATTCAAAACCATTTTAACGAGTGTGATAAAGACAATATCACTCGGAAATATTTTCAATTTTAAGGATTCTGAAAAGAGCTTAACTATGGACTCACAACCTTTTTCTAGATTTAGTCCCCTTACCTCGAAAAAGTATAAAATTCACTTAGGAGAACTCTCCTAGCAAGACGAATCTTCCGAGGTGTACCTTTTTCCTCCATAATCTACAGGCCAAAAAAAGGGGTAAACTAATGCCAGTAGATGTTTTTCTGGACCAATTTTAACGAGTGTGAAAGAACAAGGTCACTCGATGATCTTTTCAATTTTAAGGAGTCTGAAAAGAGCTTAACTATGGACTCCATGGGGGATTTTCTTCTGGACCAATTTAATGAGTGTGAAGGAACAAGGTCACTCGACGATATTTTCAATTTTAGGGAGTCTAAAAAGAGCTTAACTATGGATTCTATGGGGGTTCCTTTTTCGTAAATTTAGTCCCTCGGGCCCAAAAAAGGGTTAAACTTATACCTAAGAATACTCTTCTAGCACACTGAAGTTCCTAGAGTATACCTTTGTTCGTATAGTTGACCATCTGGACCGAAAAAGGGGTAAAATACCGTTGTACAGACGTGCCTTCAAGTTTTAGTTTGGCAAGTGTGAAGGACAACAAGATTGCTCAGAAATATTTTCATGTTTAGAGAGTCTGAAAAGGTCTTAAAGAAGACTCCAAAAGGTCTAATTTTCTTAAGTAGTCTCGACGAGATCACTTGTACCAAGAGGAGGAAGCAAGGGCTCCCATGCCCCCATTGGATAAACCAAAGGATCAAATGTTGAGACCAAGTCTCGAGAAGGAGAACATGAGTGAACAAGTTCCTGCTCATGAGCAATTGAACATAAAGGATAAGACACCACATAATTAACCCGTGGCAGGGTAGAGTCTACATGAACACTAGGAAAATATAAAGGGGAAACCCGAACTAACATCAAATTGTTATGGTGATTATCAGATGCCAACTAGTCGATAGTGACAATGCTTCCATTATGAGGGAAATGCATCACCCCGAAGAGTGTGTACACCACATCGTTCATAGCATATACATAATCACGCCTAAGAAGCATATTGAAATCTAGCGGGCCTTGCACCACTAATACATCAACAGGGAAAGTCTTCCCACCGAACGAGATAGGTAAATGAGGAAGAACCCCCAAATATTCACTAGGACATTTTTCAAAAGCCAACAGCTCATGTGAAGCAAACACAAGCTCGGTAGATCCCAAGACTTTCAAAACCGAGGAGGATAAAATACTTGCAGAGGATCCTTCATCCACAATACATCGATAATTTTTTGTTGAATTAACTTCAACACTTATTTGAAAGGGTGCATAAGAAGGAAGATGAGGCTCAACAAGGTCATTCCAAGCAAAGGAAACCATCCTAGGGCTTGGAGGGGTTGTACTCGAACTGAGAATAATGCCCCCTTATTCTGAAAGTATTGAAATGGAAATGCTAAAAACAGAGTTGATAGACACATCACTCCCCAAGAGAAGAGTGGGATCAGCTGAAGATCGCATGAACATGACCACTTTGGTAGAATCAACACTCTCTAAGAGAAGAGTGGGATCAGCTGAAGACTGCATCATCATGACCACTTTCTCAACCACTAGTTGAATAAGTTGCAAGAAAACATGGTCTACAGGCACATCACCCCTCAAAAGAGGAGTGGGATCAGTTGAATTTTTCATCAGCATGACCACTTCATCAACCAAAGGTTGAATATATTATGACGAAGCCTCGGAAGGCTCAGAATCAGAAGATCTTGTAGAAAGCGACCACAATATTCGTACCTCTAGAAGGCCAGGGCATAAATGAGTAAGGTGATCTCCCTTGCAAAGATTACAAGGTAACTTAAGCTTAAATCCTATCCATATAGGTTTCTCAATAGAATCAATGCCCCCAACATGAATAGCAATGGTTGGTTGTGCATCTCCAACATGACTTGAAGAGGTTGGTGATTGGTCGATAACATGACTCGTAGAGGCTATAGACCTATTAACAGTATGAATAGCAGTGATTGGACTTTTCCCCCCAACATGACTTGCATAGGCTGGGCTCTTTCCCCCATCATGACTTTCATAGGTTGGGTGTTGGTCTTCAACATGACTTGCAAAGGTTGATGACCTATATCCAACATGACTTGCAGAGGTTGGTGATTTCTTCTTCATATTCTTCCTCTTTCTATTTCATTTGTAATTCCAATTACTAGTAACTATACTTTCACTAGGGAAGAAAAAAGGAGGAGGAGAAGACTTTGATGACAAAGAAACATCAACATGGTGCCCATGACATAATGTGATTAACTGAGAAGCATCAAGAGAATTTGGGACATTTGGAATGGTACCCAACCAAACCGGTAGTCCCACATTCAACCGAAGAATTTACAAAGTGGCCATCAAAGGGACACCAACGTTTCCAAAGAAAGGAAAATCACAAGAATCACCTTGTGAAGGGGTTCCTTGTTTGGTATCATCGAGAACTTTATCCATGAATATATTATACACAGGTTCTCCCCTTGCAGGATCGTTCAAGTCTGTAAAAATCTCACACACTGACTCTAGTGAACAAGTGGTATAAAAACAATGCCTATAAAGAGGTGGCTCCACGTTTCTAAGAACAAGACCGAAACATCCTCATGACCAGTGGAGTGGGAGGTTTACCACCTTGGGTCAGAGACCTAAAGCAATGAATGACTAACTCACTATGGAAAACTAGGGAGCACAGAGCACACACTAAAATATCCTAAAGGCAAATCAAGCATACGACTATCTAGTTGGAAGGATAGTTGCGCTAATCAACACTAGAGAAACTAACCAGTGCAAGTGCAACTTGAACATGGAAGAACCCTCCGAGTATACTCTATAAAGAATGACCTTCCGTCTTCCCTAGGTACCGTGGTATACCTCCCTAGTCACCCATGTAAGTCCCTGGAAAATGTGCAACTAAGTTTACAACTTGCAAACAGTCACTAGGCGGGTACATTCGACAGTCGGGTGGACCGCAATGAGAAGGATAGCAATTATGAAACCTACAAAGGGTATTGAAAGAAAGTGTTCCAGAAGACAACTGAGGATCTCGAACGGATCCCAGGTCCACGAAGCTCGATAGGCAAATGTGAGCAATAATATCCACGACAAGTCCTCAATATGCGTTCCCCACTATGTTTGGTCCGACTTTGGAGGGGTTATCTTTGCTACCTTTCCTCACACAAAGTCATGTTTAGCCCCTGTGTTAGAGGGGGGTCCCAGATAACTTTCACATTCACTGGAATTTTACAATCCCTAGCTCTGACTCCAATGTTTATTTATAATCCTTGAAGAGTTTCATGTCCAACCTAATTCAAGGCTCTAACCCTAAACTAGTTGATTGATCCTACAAACATAAAAGTCTAATTAATTTTAAATTAGTGTTCGTTTTAAGGCTTGATTTACTCAAAAGGTTTGGTAGTGCAATTGATGTTGTTAAGACTCTTGTGAAAAATAAAACTTATAAGAACACTAGCAAAGAAGGATTATCTTTCTTATTTTTCTTTTCAAATTCTTTAAAGATGAGAAGAAAACACAATACTATGCTAATTTCTTTTTCTTTTTCAAATAACAATGCAAAGCAAATGCCAAGAAAGAAAGAGACCTACCAAGGTAAGTTTTTTTTTTTTTTTTAATATTTTATTCCAATCAAAGAATAAATAACAAAAGATTCTAAAAGAAACTGATGAATACACAATTCATGCCCCCCCTCAGTCACAAGGGGGAATTGTTTTTTTAAAATGAAACTCATTTTTCTTAAAATTTCAAGCTAAAAATAAGTTAAAAAAACTAGGAGACACAAGAAACTTAAAAAATACAAGTAAACTGAAATCTAACCCAAGCTATGGCTGTAAAAATAGAGACACTGAACTCTGTTAAGAAACCCTGAGAAGTAAAACCTCAATCAGGGAAGAGGTTGACTGCCTCTTCTTAAAAATAGTTTCTTGACATAGGTATGATATTGATGCTTAAGCAGCCTGTGTATGTACGTGGGATGTTTACAAAGCAGGGTGTGTATGTACGTGTGCTGACCTATAGCAGGTTGTGTACACCACTACACTTCTTGAAAAAAGAAAACAAACAGACTGACAGATAGGGTAGGGAGAATTGGTATGACACGAACAGGTGACCAAACCCCTTGAAAGACTCAACAGACTGACAAAGAAACTCAAAAGGTATAAAACCAATCAAACACCCAAAAAATCCCCCAAAACCCTAGAGGCTTCCCCAGTATGGTCGCCAGTTCTGCTAGTGGGGAAAACCCCCCTATGGCTACATGAGGGTTTACAATGTAGGTAGATCACAATCATCTAAAAGTGTCCTACTTTTATAACTACCCCGAACATATCCCAGACTCATACATGAAAGACAAAGTGAGAAGGATCAAGTAACTGTACCTTTTACTCTGCATCAAGTGATGATCCTCTCATTCTTGATAACTCTGCTAATTGCAATCCTCCTCCCAAGGCTGAAATGCATTCACAAATAGATAAACAAGAAACTACAAACATGTATTTCATATATAAATCATGGGTTAGATGTTAGAATAACACATAAATTAAATGCAAACATTTGACACATCATATTTCAAGATAGGAAAACTATTTATTTTATTGATAATACAATGTTCACTTACAACAAGGTCGGTTACTGCTCCACGAACTTGGTCTGGAATCCTCTTCACCAAGCTCCAACTATGCCTCCACGTATATTTCTCCTCTCAAACGTCTTCTAGGGAAATAGAATGGGCTTATAATGGAGGAAAAAGGGAAAAATGGGAAATTCTGAGGCAAATCTCACAAGATGGATGCAATTTCTTGGGGCAAGGAGGGGATGTGAAACGGGAAGAGTTTCACTGTTACTATGATTATATGTGGAATGATACCCCAAAACCTCCTTTTATATGACAAAATGATGGTTATTCGGTTGGGTGAAGGGCTATAGGCGGTGGGACAGTTGGGAAACCACCCAATAGCCTGTAATCTCAACGAATTCCTTGCAACTTTTTAATTTTTGCAACTTTTGCAAGTATACATGGGTCGTAGTGGTGCAACTACCGTACGTACGTGGGCTATAGTGGTACAACAAGCATACATACGCGGGAAGTAATGGTTCAAGGAACGTACATCTTCAAAAATATTGTTTTTAAGAAGAGAAACTCAATGATGGCTTCGCAAAAATAGCAAGTAAGAGGGCCAGATGCCAATTATGCATATGTAGAGAAATTTAAGTTTATAACACCAAGTATGTAACCATATCCATTGTATCAACATAATATTGACATCTCATGCTATCGATATATATTTCTTTCATTGACCTTGACTCATTTATATATCATAAAAACTTTATAGTCAATCCATTAAGTTTCAAAACTCATTGTAGCAACCAAACTTTACACAGAATTAAGTTGTGACCCAAATTGTTTTATACGCAAACTTAAAATCATAGGTTGAATACCCAACTATTCAAATCAAGCTCGAAACTTATTCAATATTCACATGGCTCAAACTCAAAACCTGGTATGAGGGTTTTAATAATTTTCTGTGTAAACATTTTTATTCGATCTGATCAAACTTGCAACCCCAATGACTATACAACTATACATAAATTTATAATCAGTGAGGATTTGAAACTATTCTATAGGCTTGACCAATAGTTAGATAAGACCCAACAAGCATATTTCTATGCATTGATGCTCATGAAGTCATGATTTCGAAACTCAACTCCAAAATATAGTATCAAAGCCAATGATATTGTAAACAACTCAACCATTTTCTTCATGCAACTTCATGTTCTAGATGGTTCAATGTGTAAGCAGGGTTGATCAAAAGAAAGCATGCATCGAACCCAACAAGTCAAAGACTAGTTCAAAGCTTATATAAATTCTTAAAGAGGCTTGGGTTCAAAATTAGGCATGAAATTTTTTAACCAAAAGAAATTTTAACCACATATTGGCATGCAACCATGCAACAAAATAATTTCTACCTATTATCTTGTGTGCAAATCCAAAGGTTGCATCTTTCAAATTATGTATTGTGAGGAAACCCATTCATCATTTTAAAATCTCATCTTTTAAAAGTCAAACCTTATAACACCATTCACAAATAAACACTCTTGAGATTTGAACTCAGCTCTGAACTTAGCTTAAAACAAGAGGTAAATAATATATACATGTTGGTTTGCATAATATAGGTTGGCCAATACAAATTGTAACCCACAAACTAAAGGATTGACAAAGTCCCTTTGGAGGGCATCAAAAATAATAATGGAGGTCAAACTGTGTGGATTAAGTATCAGATCCATTTGCGCAAAAATAAAMTCRGGTGGGTAAAGTATTTTTAATAGYTYGAGTTAGGGGTTCTGGGTATAMAAATTCAACTATATGCAGGGTCATTATATATTCTATGTTTTGAGTCATRYGACAAACTCACCAACCTACAAAAAACATGCCCGTTACCTGAAATGGATTTTTATCAACAAAGGTTTGAATCATGTTTGAAAAATATTTTGAAATGACCCAGTAAGCATAAAAAATGCTAGCAGAAACACATGCATGACGAAAAGAACTACGYGTTTGCMTAATTTKTGTAATGGCAAGCAGGGGAAAATAATACATACTCAAAAACTAATCAATAYRGAGAYATTCTTAAATYATAACCRCAAAAMAAACAATCATTTGACGAAAKATGAGTTGATATCCACATACCTTCTCAAGCACTTTAAATACTCTTGAAAACCAATGCAAACAGTTATAAAAATTACCCAGGAGGAGCTTTGTAACCAGATTGATGCCACAAAAAAAATCCAACATCTTGAATGAACATTGAAATTATAAAAACAAAGTGGGATATGGGTGTTAATTCCCACATACTGGTGTATTGAATGCATGAAAACCACTACGTTGCTTCAAAACATGCATGCAACAAACCCTATGCCAACGAAAATTTCCAATTTGAAATATGGCAATGAATTAACAAATGAGAGAATACCAATTGTGCAAGAGTCGCATGACATATGGGCTTGTGCATATCAAATTTTCATTCATAATATCTAGATGACAACTTGAAATCATGTTTAGGGTTTAAACATTAAACCACATTTATAACAAAATTAAAAATGTGAGCCTTCAAATATTTTGCAATATCCAATGCATATCAAACAAGTGTTGCATGGTAGTGTAGTCCCTGCCAGGATGGAATGGGAATAAATATATTTTTATGGCGGGACTGAGGAGAGACATGTGGGAAGTATCTTGAAGTACATGTGGTATCCATGCAGAGGATGACTCATGGTAGTGTGTCATAGGCCAGCCATAAGACATTGGGCTGGTAGATGACCACCAAGGTTAATATGCAAATGAGGCCCTTTTTTCCTGGGGTGTGTATAGTTCAAACATGGGACTTAGAAAATTTCTGTCTCAATGACTTGAAATAAAGGTTAATGGAAAAAAGGACCAGGAACCAAACATATTAAACATTCAAATATAATAAACAAAATTTCCTGACAATGAGCATAGTTGAAGGAAACAAATTTAGCATTCCAAAAACAGGACACAAAAAGTGTTCCCGAATTAGTTTTCTTTGAAATTTATAAAAAATTAATAATGTCTGTTACATATTTCTGGAATCTATTCCATATTTCTAGAAATTTAAATGTTTTTTTCATATAGACTGGGATTGGGGCTCCCGTGGACCATAAAAGAAATAACAACAATAAATAGGATTGTAGAAATAAGAAGTACGCGACGGTAGAGAGGAAGACATGAAAAGAAGAAATTGGAAGTTATGAGTCTTTGGTTGGACATTTCTATTTAAAGAAGTAGAATAATTGGATTGATAAAGAAAGAAATATATGATCAGTATAGACTTACTCTGAATCCAATGAGTTTTTTGTTGTTGTCGTCGACGGCCACTGGAATTGTTCCAACTGGTTGTTTCCCTTTGTCAATGAGCTTGTCCATTCTCCATTGGAACCATTCTTCAATGTAGTTTCTCATGGGGGGCACATTGATTTCATCTCGGATTTCTATGTCAAAAAGATGATTTTATAATTTCCTTAGATCCATAGAAATACTATGCAGAGACTATTCAATTTCTTCATTGTGTGCCGAATAGTCCACTAGTCAGTTCTCGACGTCATCTTCTCCATATTCAAGGATGTCGTAATTTTTTTCTAGAGACAACCCCTTTAAAATATCAAGTTGTCCATTGAAGGCTTGCTTGGTCAAGACAAGGATTTGAGGATTAAGTTTGGGTCTATAACTTCGTTGGTACTTCTAGCTAAGTCTATTAGGGTCAGGTTTCTAAATAATTCTTCTTTCTCTGATATGGCTTGTTCACATGATTCGACAATGAGCTGCAGGTTCTTAACTTTCTCTTTCCAACATGCTTTTTATTTTTTTATCCTATTTGGAGAGGGGAGATCCTCTTGCCTTATTTTTAGATCCGAGTTGTTGATGGCATGGTTGAAAAAATGGATCACCATCTATTCATAGAAATGTTATTCATTTTTTAAATTTGTCTGCAAATGTCCATGAAAATCATTTTCCCTCTTTCGAAAGGAAGTTATATTTTGTGGTGTTTCCCAGGATTCAGTAATTAGTTGCATTATTTTCTTGATGTTCTTCTCTACAAAGGCTCTATAGGATGTGAGGAGGTTGGAGGATCCTTTTAACTTGGCTACAAGGGTAGAAGGCACGGATTTTTCTAAAGGACCGGCAAACACTGGGGTAGCAATGAAAGCCTCCTCCAATTCCTTGATTCATCTGTTCAGTCAGGCATTCTATGATTCAATTCCTCTAATGGAATCATAAAGAGCATCAGCGGTTGCACGGTGAAATCGGGAGATTTTGGATAGCTTCATTTTCCTAAAGTTAATCTATGTACGAGATTTTCCTTTCTTATTTGTTACATCTCACTTTTCAATGATTAAACTTTTAGATTGGTTGTCAAAAACAATGCTCTGGAATACGAAGGATTCATCTTTGTAAAAAATGTTGGTCTCAGATATTTCCATTGTGGAACTACAGTGCATCACGTCCACGGACTGATCAACTTTGTGCAATAAGGCATCCATGGAATTTTCAAGTTGCATGTGTTCACTTTCAATTTCAGGTTCTTCTGCCTGCCCTACAATGTTTTTTCTCTTCTTCGTGAGGGGAATCTTGTGAGAACTATCATTTTTTCCTCGATGAGGGTTCTTATCTCTTCCTCTGCTTGAATATTTTTGGGTTTCTTTCTTACTCGGGTGGGTCATTGAAGTGATGCTCTGTGATGTCGTGCTCTTGGGAGTGTTGACCGGGGACTGGACACTCTTCTCACCTAATCCTTTTCTCTGTTGTCAATATGATTCAGTTGTGCTTTGCAATGTCTCTACATCGCAATCGTCTGAAGCAAGAGTTTTGTCATCACTATCTCTATATTTGATCAAGCATATATGGATAAAAGAGCTACTAAATCCAACTAATGGTAAATGTTCTCGAAAAATCCCATTAGGGTTGAACCCTTTTAGCCTTTCAACATATTTTAGGTTGAATTTATTGAAATGGCCTGCGAATTCATCAATCTTGTTGAAATTTCTGCACACCAAGTCCTTGAATTTCTAGGGTAGAGGAATGAATTGTTTTTTTCTCTTTCCATGGAAAAAATACAACCAGTGGTTGTATTTCATTGTTATTTCTGTAACAAACCTATTTTTTGTGATGTGACATGTAAGGAAAGAAGGATTTTCCTTGGAGCCAAAGATCATTATTACAATGTAATTTTCCTTTTTTTCAAGTGTCCCCTTCCTATCCAAAAACTTGGTTTCCTGGACAGACATCCGAGGAGCATCATTTCCTAACAATAATTATTTGAAAACTGAGACAAATTCATTAAAAACCTCATAAAAACAATGGGAGGCCTTGTGCCTCCACAAGGCCTGGTACCAGAATGTTACTGGGTCGAATTCATAGTTTATTTTCTTGGACAAAGACAGTTTTGGAAATAGACAACAATGCACTATTTAAAAAATCAAGTAGGATGACATATAAAATTTATTTGATTCTTTGAATCATGACAGTTGGGAAATTAGCTTCCCCTAATCAAAAATGAATTTTTCTTTGACTGTGAAGTACAAAATATAAATAACTATACTGGAAATGCTTGTCATGGATTCTTGTCCCGTTATTCTTTTAAACATCCAAGCAATTTCTCGGAATGGATTTCTAAAGGAACTAACCTGCAACTTTGTGATATCTTCAGGAATTGTTGTCGGGTCTTCGAGGAAATCAGGTAAGAGGTCCAACCCTTTATCGTGTTTTTCTAGGAACTGTTTGCAGTCTTGTCCTCTGAAGGTCAATGTTGGCTCTGACAATCTTAACATCTTTTGAAATACCTGAGGTGATAAAGAAACAGGATAATGGTCGCGCAGTGGAATAATTCTTTGGCGCACCAAGAGTCCACCTCCTTACATTCAAAAACCTTAGGGACACATCCTGCACGAGCGATTCCAGAGGTCCAAATCACTTCGTTCAGGGTGGAACGGGATGAATAGTAAGAGTATTCCTGGACCACTAAAATTTCTGGTCCTCACGTCCGAAGATATTCACTGTATCTCCATAGAATTGTTGGCGAGTTGCTGCCATAAGTTTATGAGAATGTTGGTTTTCTCTAGATGATGTTTGAAATGAAGAGTTGGAAGGGATAATATAACCCTATGAAAATCTTGGTCCAATGTGTGTGAATGGGAGATCTCCTCGATACTTTCACTCATTAATGAAAATTTCGACGGCTTTTGCATGATGCGTTGTTGGCATTAAAGACTAGAAATTGCATACCTAGAAGTGCGAACACGATGGGTACGACAATGAGAAATTAAGGATTGGATATTTCGTGAATGGTCCAATGCGACGACCTGTGTTTGAGATGAACAATCAGAAGGGATAATATAAATCTCCACAAATCTTGGTTTAATGTGTTTCTCTCATTAATGACAATGTTGACGGTTCTTACATGGTGAGATGTTAGCATGAAAGGCTACTAATTGCATATTAATAAATAAGTATGAATGTCGCGGGGAAAGGAAAGAGAAATTAAGGAGTGTAAGCGGTCAGGAGGGCTTCAAAATAGGGTTACAAGGTACAACCGTTAGAGGTGAGGGCCCGAGGGTCAAATTGTATGTCTCAAAACATTTCTAGTGCAAAACACATAACATGGAAGAGGGCATGATGGGACAATCCAAAGGGAAACTTGTATATCGTGAAACTCTGGGTACTCTTTGCATGACACATAATAATGGAAGTGCAATCGTGAGCGCGCCTGTATGTGAACCCGCAATCGAAAAAGTGGCTCAATTATAGAATAGGGAAAGGACTGGGCAGAATCATTTTCGCTAATATATTGAAACTTGTAATATATATCCCATTATGTGGAAACATATTTTCTGCATGTCTCTGGGCAAGTTCTGTGGCAATGGCTCCCCACGAGACGTGAATTCTTGAGGGTAAAATTGTATGTCTCAGAACTTGAGTGAAAAATGTGTACCACGGAAGACGGGATGATATGGGACTCTGGAGGTTGATTTGTATATGAAAGAAGTGTGGGAGATCTCCTTGATACTTTCACTCATTAATGACATGTTTAAGGTTCATGCATGTCAAAGTGTTAGCATTAAATCTTGTCAGTTGCATATCCATAGATAATTATGAAGGTGGCGGGGACAGGGAACAACAATTAAGGAATGGCTAAATATTGAAAGTGATTAGTGGCGCTTCAAAATAGGGCTACAATATACAACCAACAGAGGTGAGGGATCAAGGGGAAAATTGTATCTCTCTGGAGTGTTGGTTGTAGAAAGTGTAATATGGAAGAGGGCATGATGGTGCATTTCTATGGACAAACTGTATAATGTGGAAGTTCAGGTATTGTTTTCTAGTCGTGGAACATTGGAAACACAATCCTAAGCCTGCCAGTCCGGGAACCCATAATCAAAAAAGTGTCTAAGTATGGAACAAGGAAACGATAGGCCGAAATCGATGCATAGTAAATGTACCACATCATGGAGATACAAACAACTTGTGGCTAAGTATTGAAAGGAACGAAGGATGGTCAGGCTCGTGATGGGGAATTCCAATGGACAAATTGTATATCGCAAAACTTCGGGCACTGTTTGCAAGTTGCGGAAGATTCGAAACAAAATTTTGATCCTGTCAATCCGGGAACCCACAATAGAAAAAGTGTCTAAGTATGGAATAGGGAAACTGTGGCCCGGACTTGTTTTCACTAATATATTGAAATTTATAATATCTTTCCCATTACCTAGCAAGATCTTCTCTACATGTTTATGGACAAGTTGTGTAGGGAGAGTTAGTCCTTGAGGATTTTTCTTATTAATGACAATATTTACGGTTGTTGCATGATGATGTATTAGCATTAAAACTTTGTTGTTGCATATTTGGAAATAAGTACAAGGATGGAAGGCAGAAGAGACAATGACTAGGAATTGGATATTTCATGAACCCTCCAACCCGAGGATCAAAAATAGGGTGAAAAGGTCTCCCCAGAAGACATGAGGCCCCGATGGTCAAATTGTATCGCTTAGAACATTTGAATGCATAATGTGTAACATGGAAGAGGGGATGATGTCAAAGTCCGACAGTAAATGGCGCAAGTCTGGGTGCTATTTGTATGTTACATAACAATGAAAGTTAATTTAGAGGACGAAATAATTAATGTGCATTGGAAAGGGCGCAATTGTGGCAGGGAGGGAAGAGAGCCATAAATGGTTTGAAACTTTTTATGAATTAGGGTAAAGTGAAGCTTACGACTTGGAGGATTCCAGGGTGGAATTGTAGATCAGGGAATGTTTTGGGTGCAAGATATATAACATGAAACACGTGAAAAAATTTGGCTAAGTATAGAAAGGAACGACGGTCGTTTCGAGTACTGTAAATGGTGATTTAATGCATGTTAATGGGAGATGTCCTCGACGATTTTTTTCTTATTAATTCCAATTTTTTCGTACCAGTGTGTTCAGTTGTCACTAGTAAGACCATAATTAATGTGCATTGGGAAGGGCGTGAAGTTAGTGGGGATGGAAGGTAGCGACAGATGCTTTGAAACTTTTGTGAACCCTGGTAGAGTGAATCTTGTGATTTCGAGGAGTCTGCAGTGGAATTATAGATCACAAAAGTTGAGTGCAAGATATATATCACGGAAGAAGAAGAAGAAGAGTTCGAAAGATCCAACTCGAAAACCACAGCCATAAAATTGGCTAAGTATGGAAAGGAAAAACGGCTGTTCGGTCTCGTCATGCGAGGATATAGATGGAGATGAAGATTTGTCAGCCCGCCAACCTGGGAACCTACGATCATAGAAAGGCGACTAAGTATATAACCAGAAAGAGATAATAGAGGGGAAGAAGAAAAGGGAAAAAGGGTTAAGTATCTCATAGAACAAAATCTACTGTTCATTTATTAATTCCAATCTTTTTGAACCCCTGGTGAGTTCTCACTAGTAAAATAATAAATTGCAGATCACAATTTTTTTTTGGGTGCAAGATGTATATGGAGGAATAGGGGACATAAGTGTTGGATACTGTAAACCCGAAACCCGGTGGTTAGATAATTGGCTAAGTATTGAAAGGGACCACAGTCGGTTGGGCTCATGGTGTCAAGATATAGATAAAGATGAGCATCTACCAATCCGTGAATCCAGGAGGCCGTGATTATAGAAATGCGACTAAATATAGAACCACAAAGGGATAATAGAGGGGGAGAAAATAGGGAAAATTCAAAGAGAAAGTTTTTATATTTATTCCAATAGTATTCATATTAATATATATCAATAGATTATTTTTGGTCCAAACGTAAAGCATCTTCCAATTTGTAGGATGTTGTTTGGTTCGCAAATTTCGTTGAAACCCATAAGAAATAGAAAGAATATATATATATATATATATATATATATATATGATTCAACATTTTTATATGCACGGATATTATCAAATAGAAGAATTTGTAATATATGAAAAATATTGAACATGAAAATGACGTCAAGACCTGAGTTGCCTTGTTGAAATAGAGTCATTAATTCATTCTATTTACGGGACCCCGAAGAATGAAAGCAGGACGGGTTGTCCCATTTATTTCTTAAGTATAGGGAGGGCACCACATAAGTATGGCCTATGAAAAATTATTCTTGCATGTAAAATGTAAAGATAGAACATAGTAGCCTTCGTTTAAATCGAAGTGCAGGGCAACAAAAAGAAAAGCTTGTCATCCATGTTTAACGACACACAAAAAAAAGTACAAAATAAAATAAAATAAATACCAGATATTGGAAAACACCATACAAAAACCTCAAATATTCTATATTCAGATAAACTGGGTTACAATATACAACTGATATTATTTACCATAATGCCCGCGATTGGGGCTGTCATCGACAAAATTAAAAGAAAATATGTAAAATAATGAAGCCTATAGACAATATTTTATAGATTTAAACTTGATCATCAAATGCTTGTTTGGTAAAAAACAACGAGTTGAATATCAATTTCGGGTGTTGGACTTCATTGGTTCCACCAGCTAGATCTATCCCATCTTTTTGAATAGATTGTCTCTTCCATATATCGTCAAACACTTGGGGTTTAAGGTGCCTTCCTTGTAATGTTCCTAGTCATAGACATCTGAGACAACTTAGAGATGTGATTCAGGCCCAATTTAAAGATGGGGGAGTGGTTTTATATTTTGTCAGCTTTGGGGGGGAAAAATCTTGTTAGCCAACAAAAGATGATTCAAAAAAAATTCAAGTATGTTGTGACTACTATTCTCCCTGTATTTGATCATCTGTTTGGTTGAAAGGAGTGCCTGAATATTTGTGTTGGCATAGGGGCAGACTTGGGGTTCAACGCTACAACAATGCACCAAAAAAACCCTAACTACCAACCCTTTCGGAAACACCTGCGATGTAGATGAAGTCTCACCTGAGGTAGAGGTAGGGGTGGTTGCAGGACTCAGATGTCTACAACCTTAGCTGGGACACAAATCTGTGATTGTAACACCTTAACAAAGCAATTAGTTATTACAGTTCATTAATATTCATCCTTAGTTCACAACACAGCTAAACCCTAACAACATATCAGTGCAGTATTTATAAAGATCCAATATATTCAAGTATGAATCATACAAACATAGATCAGATCTAGATTTTATTGACATTATTCACCACTAAGCTATCATATCATATTCATCTATCATCTAACAATGCACTAAGCATTTAATCACATAAACAAGAATAATACGAAAAGAAGTCATAAGGCACAAATCATTCACAACATAGGATATATGTGGTTCACCCCCTCCTTGGGGCTACGTCCACCAACTCTTCATCTTATTTATTATCTTCTTTCAATATTCTTACATGCACAAAGCCTCCAAATCAAATCTGTATAGGACAGGAGATCTGTGCACCTTGAAAGATCCTCCTTCCCCGAGTGGATCTAGGAACAAAGCCTTACACGGTCTTTTATAGTTGCTTTCACTTAGCCTTGCAAGTCTCACACAATGCACACAAAGCCAAATCACACAGATCAACTTTTTCACTTAGCAACAATGGCTCATAATGACTAGTCACTACTTCTTACATTGCCTAGAGTTCTATTTATTCATTACAAAATAGGCCTAACCATTAGTAAACCCATGGGTCGATATCCCCATACCCATTGCATAAGCCCAAAACCCAAAAATTCCTAAAAAGGGGCCAAGATCCTGTGATCTCTGCTTCGACTTGCACTGCACCTTCAACAGCTTGTCGAAGTACCAAAAATGGTCAAAATGACCAAGGATCCTCAAAACTTGGTCAAGGGACAAAAATCCCCAACAGTCACCTGTGACTCATACCAAGTCACTCTTCTCTGGGAAAGTCTGCTTCAAAATCCTCAATATTGGCTTGAGCTGCTTCGACCTGTTGTTGTGCCATGACCTCCTGCTCAACGAACTCTTGGATTACTGCTTCGTGGATAGGTCCCTCTAAGCGTTGTTCAACTGCAGTCACGACTTGCTCTAGTTCTTCTCCTCAACCTTTTATCTCTGCGAACAGTTGGCAAGCCTCATCCTGTATTGGTTGGAGCCTCTGAGTTACTTCCATGAATCTGCTCTGAATGGTGTGGAAATACTACTGGGTAGTGCGTTGTTCTTGGGATTGCTTCATCCTCTCAATGGCTGATAGGGGCTTCAAATGCACCTGTATTGTTTCTACTTTATTCTTCGCTTCCTATAGTTTTGACTCCAACACCTTCAATTCAGGATCCTTAGTGAGTTTCTCATAAGTTTGGGCACTGCGATCACTCATTTGCTTACATTCCATGGCGAGGCCCTTGATTCTTTCAACTATGCCTCAGGAAGGCACTTCTCTTTGATCTCGCACATCCTGCAGAGTACTGGGCACTGTTCTTAGCTGCAGATCTATGATTCTCTACTGAGGTTGCTCAATGGTTTCTGCAAGCTGCGCTACTTGATTTTCTAGTGGTTCTCCTTCCTTCTTCTCCAAGCCCGTCATAGAGAGAAGTTCTCTATTGATTACTTCTTTTACTCCGACCTTCTCCGTGAGCAACTTTTCTTTCTCCTGTTGGATCTGCGCTCTCTCTTCTTTGAACTTCTCTTGAAGAGAATCCTTCTCCTGTTGTGTAATCATGCATTTCTCTATAAATTCCTCTTGTTCTTGTTTTAAGGCTGTTGTAGTATGTTCTTTCTCAGCTTGTGCTCGATGAAGGTGAGCTTCAGTCACATCAGCTAGTATGTGGATTTGAGCAGGCTCATCTACCAACTCTGGTTCTTCTAATGGCGGGGGCGCAGTGGACACTGCACGGATCGAATAAAGGGCTTGTTGTACACCTCTTAGTTCTGCTTCAGTTCTATCGTACACAGCTTCTTGTTTTTCTTCGTTTCTTTGCAAAATATCTTCTCAGGCATTGCCTACAGCTGAAATAATGAATTTGAAGTCATCGACTATGAGTACATTCTGCACCTTTGGCTTATTGGATTTGGACTTCTTCCGCGATGAAGGTTTTGTGTGGGAAACCTTCCTTTTCTTACTTGGATCGGTGTCATCAGGGAGGTTCTGTGGCAATGTTACTTTGCCTTTATTATCTTGTTCTTGTTCTTTTTCCTCTTTATTCACTTCTTCATCACCTCCTCCTCTAGGTGACTCAGATGTGGTCTCTTCTGATGTGTTATGTACTTCCTATACATCTTGATTCTTTTTGTTCCCAATGTTGCTTGGGGAATCATACTCTTTGCAAGTAACCACCGGATTTCCAATGAGGTCTGTGTCAGATAGCTCTGTGGGGTCAACATGGATAAGGAGTTTTGCAGGCCAGTCTTTAACAATTTCTTCTAGGTCCTCTGTAGTGAGCTTGTAGTAGTACTGAAGTTCTTCTTTTCTTTCATCGACGCGCGCAGTGATGTAAATAAAATTCCTATCTACACGGAACTTCATAAGAGGCCTGAATCTGTCCAAGGTTTTCGGCATCATACGAGCGAAGGACTCAATATCCTGCCTAAGTTGCAGATAGTAGGTATGAAATACTACGCCTAACTACCATTTCTTTCCCACATCGCTCGAATACTAGAGCACGGTGAACTTCATAGTGAGCGACTCGAATGGCTCGAGCTCAGGGAATGTTGCACCTTCCGGCATCTCCCAAGCAGTAAACACGATGAGGATCAGGAGCCAGCTGAAGTGAAAATCATAGCCCTAATCATGAGCTTTGTGAAAATCTAGTTCAATCTGGTTAACTAGGTACTTCACCTAGTTAATCTGTATGCCTTCTACACATTTCCCTATGAGGTTAATGACAAACCCTGTAACCTGCGTGGGTCTGTTCTTTCTTACTAGATTTCTTGCAACTAATTGACATTCTAGGCACACTACGCCATTGTGGGTGGAGGCTACCTTGTAACCTCGCGTCCCCTTCTCAAAATTGGCGTATGTTTCTTTAAACATCTGTGCTAAGGCATGGTTTGCAGCTTTTCCTGGGTAGAATTCCTCTGGATCTGGTCCTTGCATGCTCAGTCTGGTGATCCTATGGATTAGCACCAGATCAACAGTGATACGTCTGTCCAACCATAGATAGCCACCATGGAAGCATGACAACAAGAGCTTAATGCAAGCATTAACCTCCTGGTGCCTTCCAAAATGTGGAATCTTCATTACATTCAAAAGGGTGGATTGCGCGAGGTTCATGGTCCATGACTGAGGGATGATTTTCATCTTCTTTCCCTTCATCTTGGTCATATATTTTTTAGGTGCGATTATGCCATAGATCTTATGGTCTCCCAGGTTATAGTCACTAATATTCAAGGTTGGAATCCTCTCTAGTTGTGGTCTGACTGCGCGTATCCCCTTCGAGAGATATGTAGTGATGATGGTGTAGTCCAAGTCCCTCGGGACACTGTCGTGACTCACTACACCCTCCAGGGGTGGGATGTAATCGAGTAGGATGGATGGTAATAACTTCACATTTGCCAAGTCATCTCTATGCTTGGTTATTTTCTCAATCGCAGCTTGGGATGGTCCAAATCCATGAACAGTTGACGGGGAGGCTTGCACTGCTCTCGTCGATGAATCTTGTATTCCCATAGACATTACCTTTTCAGTCATGAGGTCGATGAGTATCTCCTTCAGAGACTCTTCGACTATGCTAAGTTCTTTGGACATACATTCTCTTGGTTGAATATATCAGGTTGAAGAGAAACTACTCAATGCAACGGGATGGATGGCGATAGCTCGATGATCACTGCAGAAAATCAATTAATCTATGAGCTTGTATAGTCACAGGTGGAAAAACTATTGTCAGTGCAAGGCTCGATGGAATAAGTAGACAACTAGGTAACAGATCTTTCCAACGGGCAAGAAGCCTTCATTAATGTAGTTTTGTCCCTTATGATGTGGTCCCAATGGTCTGATGTTGATCTTAATGGCCATAACTATTGTTCTAACCATTTGGGTCATCAGGATAATGGTTATAATGCCTCCAATGGTCATATTGCTTGTCCATGGAGAAGTGTCATGCTATGTTTTACTGGTATCCCGATGAAGTTCAAATTCTAGAGTCCTTCCTTCTACGCAGTTCCTTCTAGAACTTTATGTAACTTTTCTATCTTTTATTTCTTCTTATTGAGCTTTCTAGCCTTCTTCCCAATGATATTTTTCTTGGTATTCCTCTTTCCATTATGATTCTTATCTTCTCTGGGCATAGTAAATTCGTGTTATTGATGGTATTTACTAGGGTTCAAAGGAAATACTTCTTCTCTGTCTGGTGTAGGTGCTCTATTCTCTTGTACAAATAGGTGTCTCAAGTCCTCGTGTGTCCTTTCAAATTCGACATCCAAGTTTCTGGTTCTAAATAACTTTGATCTGTTCTCCTGTTCTTCAATCAAATGTGTGATCCTCGTAGTCATGAAATCTTTTAATTCTTACTTCTTCTACTCTAAGACTTCCTCTTCTTTTCTTCTGGCTTGATCCTTTTTTATCCAAGGTTTTCCTATTAACATAGAAAATGGGGCGATGTTCTCAATAAATTTAACAACCTCAAATTCTTCTTATGTCGAAGTTCCATGAGCACTCATAGATGTCTAGGTAATTCTTCCACATAGGGTTATCACCTTTCCTCTAAATAATCCTATTCCTCCTAATGAAGGAATCCTAGCAGGCTTTCCTAAAATTTCCCAAGTTCTTTCTGTCATGATATTCATCGGTGTTTCCTCATCCAGAACATAATTAATGTCGAAGTCTCCTATTCTTGTTTCTATGCATTCTTTTTTTTTGAAGATCTTTGGTAAGTTGATGTTTCTGTGATCATTCAGGGTTTCTTTCATTTGTAGTAGTATAGTTTCTGATTCTTTCTAGGGTTCTTCCATGATCTTAGTTTCTTGACCTTCCTTAGGGTTTTCTTGTCTCATATTCATTCTTTCAACCTTAGAAATCATTCTAGGGAAAGCTAAAACTTCATGATCCATAACTTTACAAAAAATACAACTGGATCTTCTATCAGGGAATTCCTTAGCAAGATGTCTCATTCTTCTGCAACTGTAACAAAGAGTTAATCCTCTCTTTCTCTTAAATGATCCCCATCTTTTCCTGTACTACGCACTAGGACCATGGTAGCTAACCTGCAAAAAATTATTTCTAGGATCCTGCATCCATTTGTTAGTCAAAACATTCTTTATATGCATATGAATAACATATCTTTCACTATTCTTATCAGATCTACTCATATCAAATCTTATTTCTTATAGCTATCCCCTAGTTTTCAGACTAGGACAAAATTTATCAAACATACCTAGATCCATATTTTTGAAACAAAAATTTCTACTTATCTTACCTTTTCAATCAAAATTTCTCACTATTCTTACCTTTCTCAGAGCACAAAGCTTCAATATCTTACCTCTTTTCTTTAGATCAGACTTCTCTTCTTA
>ML778271.1:7327-19119 GCA_009831015.1 Picea engelmannii | reverse complement strand
TTAAGTTTTTGGGTTATCTCCATAAAAGATAAAAACTATCTCTAAAATCCATATACTTTGGACATGCCTCTAAGTCTTACAAACACCGGATTGATAATAAATGCACTCTAATTTACTTAGGTAGATCTAGAGCTCAACACTTAGTACTTAGATTCTGAACTGGACGACACTGGGTTAGGGAAGTTGTTTAAGGATTTCTTAAGGTGTTATTGTCTTAGGGATATTTAGGTTTGTTTCCTTCATCCACATCAATGCGACGTGCCCTTCAGGACGCACCACGTGCTCCAAGGGTGCCACTCGCCTCATTCGTTTCCTTTGCGCGACGTGCCCTTCAGGATGCACCACGTGCTCCAAGGGTGCCACTCGCTTCTTGTGTTTCTTTTGTGCGACATGCCCTTTAGGATGCACCACGTGCTCCAAGGGTGCCACTCGCCAACTAGACTGATTGGTAGACATATATAACCCCTGGATTCAACACTCTGCCGGGTGAAATTGTGGGAGACTAAGGGCTCTAAGCAATAAGGCCCCCGCCTTATTGCGCACCCCTTAGAATCATCGTGAGCGAATGTCGCAGTCTTCCCTCACGACATCATGGATCCTCTCGAACTAGGTAATCGTTAACCTACAGTTCAAGCCACGGTGGGAGTTCTAGTAGGTGGTGGCAGGGCTGCTGTCCACCACTCTCCCTCAACCTCTCTGGAAATCGTGTGTGGCCCCTTTACTCCATATGTGAGTCTGGTCGGCAAGTTATCGTCAGCCTGCATCATCAACAATTGTGTCAGAGCATGTCAACATCATATCATCAAATCAATGAAATATCATACAAAATAAATCAACCCAAATAGCACGCTCCCTGACTCAATCGGGAGTCCAAGGGGTTCCATCGATGCCTCGGCGTCCTCAAGGTCCAAAACCCTACACACTCAGTAAAACCGAGTCAATAGCACCTGTCTATGTCAAGTCAGTAAAACATCAAGTCATCTATCATAACGCATCATAATCAAGGATAAATGTTTTAACATCATAACAGTCCAGATCACTTGCGAGCAAGTGTCCTAAAAAAATAAGTTTTCTCAGTGCGCCAGAGCGGGATGTTACAAATACAAGGATAATGACTAATCTTGAAATCAATTTAAAAGAGTTATCTTGGAATTGTTGTTGCAACTTTTTTTTGTGACATTTCCAACTCTAAAAATTTTATAATCTTGAGGTGACATACCGAACTACATGTGAATTTATTTTTTATTCATTATAATTTGTGAGATATATCTCGTGGAATTTGGGGTTGTGTACTAATATTTAAATAAGTCTCAAACAAGATATTTTGGTATTTTTTCTATAACATTTTATGAGTAAAGGTTGAGACTATGAAACTTCCAGCATTTTAACAAGTCATATTAGAGTGTTATAGGATGAAATTTAATATTTACAAGCATTCAAATTTCATAGATATATCAAGACAAAGGCTAGCCATCTAGTTATACTTCAAATTAATGGTTTGAAAGGAATGTAAGTTACAATTGGAAGATCTATTTGATGGAATACTAAGAGGGGGAGTGTTATAACCCTAAATTGCTCTACACATGCAAACCTAGCATATGCCCCCCTTATTTGATATTTTTTCCAAGCCATCACTGAGTTGCTCTTCTTAAAAACACTATTTTTTAATATGTATGTGCCCTGCACCATTACTGCCCATGTATGTGCGTCTTCTTCACCACTTCAGCACAATGAGTCACCCTTGGACAAAGCACATCCTTCCAATTTGGGATCTAATATGAACTTAGGAAGTTGTTCTCGCTACATAGAGTTGTGTCCTCCTCCGTTTGGTTATTCTTCCAAACACATGGGGAGTTTGTGTTGCCTCCTGCATCATGAACTTATGTCAATGTCATGCTGCCTAAGTCTGATCATCTATCGTGATATTTTCGAAGATAATTTTCACCCAACCTGATTCGGCCTTTATGCAATTTGTCTCTTGACCTCATGCCTGACCATCCCAAAAGACCAATCAAGTCCTTGTTTGAAATTAATGAAGTTCTCTTCCTGATAATCAAAATCCTCTTGTCTTTTCCCGATGATCCATCGAAGACCTCTAGGTAGTGAAGACATACACTCACATTGTACTCCTACCCAAGTTTTGAATATTTTGAATTTGTTGCTCGAGCTCTGAGGACCTCATCTCCAACCATCAGGCGTTATTGGCTTCTTGAAGATGGATATTATACTTGTATATCTTTGATTTTGAGATGTAGATCCATTGTGTATTTATCGTGGCTACACTTTATATAGTTATATGAAATGGATCTTCAGTGTATTTGATTGGCAGCCATGATTTATTTCATCCCGAGCATGGGTATGCCCGCCTCGAAGAGACAATTGTTATTTTTTCAGATGGAACCTCCCGAACTCTTGTCCTGGGCTCACTCGCTTCGAACATTGGTGAATATTTGTAATGTATTTCAGCCATCATATGCTATTTTGACCTCGCACATTAGGGGGCAACCGTTATAACCCTAAATTTCTCTACACACGCAAACTTGGCATCTGGCCCTCCTACTTACTATTTTTTCCAAGCCATCACTGAGTTGTTCTTCTTAAAAACACTATTTTTGAAGATGTACATGCCCTGCACCATTATTTCCCATGTATGTATGCCTGATGCACCACTACAACCTGCATACGCATGTTAGCTACACCACTACAGCCTGCATATACTCACAAAAGTTGCAAGGAATTCGTTGAGATTACGGACTATTGGGTAGTTTCCCAACTGATCCACTGCCTATATCCTATCACCCAACCGAATAACCAACCTTTTGTCATAAAAAAGGAGATGTTTGGGTCGCATTCCTAAGCCAAGCATAAAAACAGTGAAAATATTCCCATTTCACATCCCCTCATTGCCCCAAGAAATTGCAGCCACCTTGTGAGATTTTCCTCAAAATTTCTCATTTTTCCCTTTTTCCTCCATCATGAGCCCATTCCATTTCCCTAGAAGAGTTTGAGAGGATAAATATACGTGAAGGAGAAGTTGGATCTTGGTGAAGAGGAGCCCGAACCAGGTTCGTGGAGAAGTCATCGACCTTGTTGTAAGTAAACATTGTGATATCAATAAAAGAAATACTTTTCCTATCCCTAAATATGATGTGTCAAATGTTTGTATTTGATTTATGTTTTATTATAACATCTAACCCATGATTTATATATGAGATTCATGTTTGTAGTTTCTTGTTTATCTGTTTGTGAATGCAGGTCAGCCTTGGGAGGAGGCTTGCAGTCAGCGGAGCTATCAAGCGCGAGAGGATACGCTGAGTAAAAAGTACAGTTACCTGATACTTCTCACTTTATCTTTCATGTTTGAATCTGGGGTATATTCAGGGTAGTTAGAAAAGTAGGAGACTTTTAGATGGTTACAATTTGCCTACATTATGAACCATAGTGTAGTCCCCTATGTAGGCAGATCATAACCGTCTAAAAGTCTCCTACTTTTCTAACTACCTCGAATATACTTCAGATTCAAACATGAAAGACAAAGTGAGAAGGATCAAGTAATTGTACCTTTTTCTCCGTGTCTAGTGTCGATCATTTTGTGCTTGATAGCTCTGTTGACTACAAGCCTCCTCCCAAGCCTAACCTGGATTCACAAACAGATAAACAGGAAACTAAAACATGCATCTCATATATAAATCATGGGTTAGATGTTAGAATAAAGCATAAATAAAATACCAACATTTGACACATCATATTTTGGGACAAGAAAAGTACTTCTTTTATTTATATCACAATGTTTACTTACAACAAGGTCAGTGACTGCTCCACAAATATGGTCTGGGATCCTCTTCACCAAGCTCCAATTGCACCTCCGCGTATCTTTCTCCTCTCAAACTTCTTCTAGGGAAATGGAATGGGCTTATGATGGAGCAAAAAGGGAAAAATTGGAAATTCTAAGGAAAATCTCACAAGGTGGCTACAATTTCTTGGTTTAAGGAGGGGATGTGAAATAGGAAAAGTTTCACTGTTCTAATTCTTGGCTTAGGAATGAGACCCCAAAACCTCCTTTTATATGAAAAAAGGATGGTTATTTGGTTGGGTGATGAGCTATAGGTGGTGGATCAGTTGGGAAACTACCCAATAGCTCGTAATCTCAACGAATTCCTTGCAAATTTTGTGAGTATACGCGGGCTGTAGTGGTGAAACTAGCATATGTACATTGTTTTTAGTGGTGCAACATGCATACATACACAGACAATAATGGTGCAGGGCACACACATATTCAAAAATAGTGTTTTTAAGAAGAGAAACTCAGTGATGGCTTGGAAAAAATAGCAAGTAAGAGGGCCAGATGCCAGGTTTGCATGTAGAGAAATTTAGGGTTATAACATATTCCCCCTAATGTGTGAGCTCATAAGATAATCTGATGGCCGAAATACATTACAAATATTCACCAATGTACAAAACGAGTAAGCACAAGACCAGAGTTCGGGAGGTGCCATCTACAAAAATAACAATTGTCTTTCCGAGGCTAGTATACCCATGCTCAGGATTAAATAAATCATGGTTTCCAATTAAATACACTACAGATCCATGTCATATAATGATATAAAGTGTATCTGTGAGCAATACACAATGGATCTACATCTCAAAATCAAATATATACAAGTATAGTATCCATCTTCAAGAAGCCAATAACGCCTAATGGCTAGAGATGAGGTCTTCAGAGCTCGAGAAACAACTTCAAAATCTTAAAAACTCAAGTAGGAGTACAATGTGAGTGTATGTCTTCACTACCCATAGATCTTCGACGACTCATTAGGAAAAGACAAGAGGATCTTGATGATCAGGCATAGAAATTCATTGATTTCAAACAAGGACTTGATTGGTCTTTTGGGATGGTCGGGCACGAGGTCAAGAGACAAAATGTAGAAAGACCGACTCAGGTTGGGTGAAACTTCCCTTGGATAATAGCATGGTAGATGATGAGACTCAGGCAATATGACATTGACATAAATTCACGATGTAGGAGCCAACACAAACTATTCATGTGTTTCAAAGAATAACCAAATGGAGGAGGACACAACTCTATGTAGTGAGAAAAACTTCCCAAGGTCATATTAGATCCCAAAGATTAATGAACAAACAAAAGGATGTGCTTTATCAAGGGCGACTCATTGGTCTGCCATAAAAAGAAAATAAATTTCCTGTCCTCTTTATGGGTTTTTTTTGTTTTTTGTTTTCTTTTTCAATATTTTTAAAGAGATTGAAAAAGAATAAAAGAATACTACCTTACAAAGGAGCAACGAGTGTCGCAAGCATACTAGTTCCAAGATGAAGCAACACACTAATGCTCATATCAAGGAGACATGTGCAGGAAAAAGACACTCTGGAAAATTCCTTTGTGGTTCAAGGTGTCAAGACTCAGAGGCAAAGTTCTACAAGGATTGCATATAAGGTATGCTTCAAAGGTTCAGTTGAGAGAAACATGGATATGGAATTAGGACAAATATGTAGAGATGCAAATGTGATTAATAAGACACAATGAAAACCCCCTTCAATGTAATTTTAATGAGCCTAGAGAAGGTAAGCTCAGTAGTTTTTCGCGTTTAGAGAGTCTGAAAAAACGTAAAAGAAGACTCCACTGGGGTACCTTTCTCGAAGGTAGTCTAGTCGGTTCGAAAAAGGGGTAAACTAGCACCGAAAAGATGTCTATTCAAAACCATTTTAACGAGTGTGAAAAAGACAAGATCACTCGAAAATATTTTCAATTTTAAGGAGTCTGGAAAGAGATTAACTTTGGAATCAAAACCGTTTTCTAGATTTAGTCTCCTTAGCCTGAAAAAGTGTAAAATGTATTGAGGAAAACTCTCCCCGTGAGACGAATCTCCCGAGGTGTACCTTTTTCCTCCCTAATATATAGGTCGGAAAAAGGAGTAAACTCATGCTAGTACATGTTTTTCTGGGCCAATTTAATGAGTGTGAAAGAACAAGGTCGCTCGACGATTTTTGAATTTTAAGGAGTCTAAAAAGAGATTAACTATGGAATCCATAGGGGATGTTCTTTTGGACCATTTTAACGAGTTTGAAAGAACAAGGTCACTCAATGATCTTTTCAATTTTAGGGATTCTGAAAAGGGCTTAACTATGGACTCTGTGGGGGTTCCTTTTTCGTAAATTTAGTCTCTCAGGCCCGAAGAAGTGTTAAAATTATACTTGAGAATACTCTTCTAGAGAACCAAAGTTCCTAGAGTATATCTTTGTTCGTAAAATTGACCATGTGGACCAAAAAAGGGGTAAACTACAGCCAAACAGATGTGCCTTCAAATTTGAGTTTGGCGAGCATGAAGGGAAACAAGATCACTCAACAATATTGTTATGTTTAGAGAGTCTGAAAGGGATTAAAGAAGACTCTAGGGGGCTACGACTCATGTAGAAAACTGGTTCAGGTAGAGCCCACTACTAGGCTCAAACCAAGGGTCTCTTCGATAGTCAACTTGGAAAGTCTCCCAAAAGGAAAGAAAACATAAAATACGGTGTAATTCCTCCTATGGTATAGAAATGATAGTCATGGATTCAAGGATAGCCTCATCTGAAGGAAATTCAAAATCTGAGAAATCACGCAAATGAGGGTCAACAGTCCCAAAGGGTGAATTAAATTGACCATATTCCATATGAGGATGGAGGCTCTGGCCAGGACTAGCAGAGCCTCTCAGTGAATAATAACAAGCACGAGGGCTTGAGGATATACAAACAATGAGATCAGACTCAGAAGGAGACTCAAGATCACTTGGACCAAGAGGGGAAAGCAAGGTCTCCCATGCCCCCATTGGATAAACCAATGGATCAATTGTTGAGACCAAGTATTGAGAAGGAAAACATGAATGCACAGGTTCCTTCTCAGAAGCAATTGAACACAAACGATAAGATGCCACATAATGAACACGTGGCAGGGTAGAGTCTACACGAACACTAGGTACATATAAAGGGGAATCTTGAACTAATGTAGAATTAGGATGGTGATTATCAGAGGTCAGTTGGTTGATAGTGGCAATGCTTCCATTATGAGGGAAATGTATCACCCAGAAAAGCGTAGACACCACAACATTCATAGCATATACATAATCATGCCCAAGAATCATATTGAAATCTAACGGGCCTTGCACCACTATAACATTGACAAGGACAATCTTCCCACCTAAATAGATATGCAACTGAGGAAGTACCCCAAAATATTCACTAGGACGTCTATCAAAATCCAATAGCTCTTGCAATCAAGATACAAGCTCGAGAGATCCCAAGACTTTCCAAACCTAGGAGGATAAAATACCTGCAGATGCTCCTTCATCCACAATACATCGATAAATGTTTTTTGAATTAACTTCAACCCTTATTTGAAAAGGTGTATAAGAAGGAAGGTGAGGCTCAACAAGGTCATTCCAATCAAAGGAAACCATCCTAGGGCTTGGAGGGGGTGTGCTTGAAGAGAGAAAAATGGCCCCTTGTTCTGAAAGTACTGAATTGGAAATGCTAAAAACATAGTCAGTAGACACATCACTCTCCAAGAGAAGAGTGGGATCAACTGAATATTGCATTGGCATGACTGCTTTGGTATACTTGACACTCTCCAAGAGAAGAGTGGGATCATCCGAAGACTGCATCGGTGTGACCACTTTATCAACCACTAGTTGAATATGCAGCGAGACAACATGGTATATAGGCACATCATCAAAAGAGGAGTGGGATCAACCGAAGAAGGTATCGGCATGATCACTTCATCAACCAAAGACTGAATAGATTGAGAGGAAACCTTAGAAGACTTTGAATCAGAAGAGCTTACAGACAGGGACCACAATCTTCGTACCTCTGGAAGGCCAGGGTATAAATGAGTAACATGATCACCCTTTGAAAGCTTACAAGGGAAATTAGGCTTACATCCTATTTGTCTAGGTTTCTCAACAAAATCAATGCCCCCAACATGACTAGAAGTGGTTGGTTGCACATATCCAACATGACTTGCAGAGGTTGGTGATTGGTCGATAACATGATTCACAGAGGCGACAAACCTATCACCAATATGACTAGCAGTGAATGGAATTTCCCCCCCAACATGACTTGGAAAGGTTGGGTGATTTCCCCCAACATAACTTGCAGAGGCTGGGTGTTGGTCTTCAACATGACTTGTAGAGGTTGACGACCTATCTTCAACATGACTCGCATAGGTTAGTGGTTTCTTCTTCCTATTCTTCCCCTTTCTATTTCATTTAGACTTCCGGTTACTAGTAACTATACTTTCACCAGGGAAGGCAGAAGGAGGAGGAGAAGACTTTGTTGATGAAGGAACATCAACATGATGCCCATGACATAAAGTGCTTAACTGAGAAGTGTGAATATCATTTGGGATATTTCGAATGGTACCCAACCAATCCAGTAGTCCCACATTCAACCCAGGAATGTACAAAGTGACCATCAAAGGGATACCAATGTTTCTGAAGAAAGGAAAAGAACAAGATTCCCCTTGCGAAGGGGTTCCTTGGTTGGTATCATTAGTAAATTTAGCCATGAATATCTTATGCACAGGTTCTCCCCTTGTGGGATTGTTTAAGTCCATAAAAGTCTCACACATTGATTTTGGCGAACCAGTGGTATAAAAACAACGCCTATAAAGAGGCGGCTCCACGTTTCTAAGAGAAAGACAAAAAATTCCTCACAACCAAAAGAGTGGGTGGTCTACCACCCTAGGTTAGAGACCCAAATAAATGACTGACTAACTCACTATGGAAAACTAGGTAGCACAGAGCACACACTAGAAAAATTCCTATAAGATAAATCAAGCAAACCACTATCTAGTAGGAATAATAGTTACGCCAACCAACACTAGAGAAACTTACCAGTGCAAGTGCAACTCGTACACAGAAGAACCCTTCGGGTATACTCTACAAAGTGTGACCCCATGTATTCCCTAGATACCATAAGTATACCCCCGCATTCACTTGTGTAAGTCCCTATAATAAAGGCAACTAAGTTCCCAGCTCGCGAACAATCACTAGGAAGGTACAATCTACAGTCAGGTGGAACACAATGAGAAGAATAACAAGTCTGAAACCTACCGAGTTTATAGAAAGCAAGTGGTATGGAAGACAATTGAAGATCTCGAACAAATTCGAGGTCCATGAAGCTCCGTAGGCAAATGCAACCGACAGTATCCCATGACAAGTCCTCAATATGCATTCCCCACTACTTGGTCCAACTTTGGAGGGGTTATCTCTGCTACCTTTCCTCATGTGACCTTGTGTTTATCCCCTGTGTTAGAGGGGGGTCCCAAATAACTTCCACGCACTGGGATTTTACACTCCCTAGATTTAACTCTAATGTTTATATATAATCCTTGAAGAGTTTCCTCTCCAACCTAATTCTAGGCTCTAGCCTAAACTAGTTGATTGACCCTACAAACATAAAGTCTACTTTATTTTAAATTAGCGTTCATTTTAAATGGCTTATTTTAACTCAAGGAAATGGTAGTGCAACTAATGTTGTTAAGACTCTTACGAAAAATGAAACTTATAATAACACTAGAAAAGAAGGATTATATTTCTTATTTTTCTTTTGAAATGCTTTCAAGATGAGAAGAAAACACAACACTATGCTAATTTCTTTTTCTTTCTGGAAATGCTTTAAATACGAAAAAAATTGAAATAATTTTTTTTTCTTTTCTTTAAAGAAAATGAAAGGGGGTAAAAGAAACACCAGACAAGACTGAAATTGACCTATGGCCCACTACGGAACACAAGGAGTCACTAAAGACACCAAACATGCTGATAAAAAACTCAAAGACTCTGTTATGAACATAAATATACATATAAATAGATATTCATAATATAATAATTAATTAATAAATAATAATTATTAATAATGAAAGGACATGTCTCAAAGGACATCTCTATTGGTTAAGGGAACCCCTGCATGGGTATATAAACGAGCCCTCATCCTCATTTGTAAATCATCTTACTATTCATTCTTATTAAATATATATTTGTCCATATGGATTTGATTACTATATTCCAGATATTTTGGATTATTTGTGCATGACGAACTTTGTTCATCTCATTTGGTATCGGAGCTTTGTTTTTCTGATCCCAGCCTTTGGCTAGTCTCTTTATCAGACCTTGTCTGAATCGGCTTTTGGCCAACCATACTTCATTCAGAGTTTCTCTGAGAAATTTGGTCTTTGACCACCAACCCGGCCTCTGGGCATTCAAATTTTCAAAATTCTTAGGAACTTTGGTTTTTGACCAATTCAAGCCTTTGGCCATATAAAACTCAGGATTCTATTGAAGAACATTTTTCTGCCAAGAAATCAAGAACAATATATATATATATATATATATATATATATATATATATAATTATGTTATAAAAGGATAAAAATAAACAAAATTCATTCCGCTACAAATTGGAAGAATGCAAGAATTCAAGAATTAAATCATTGAAGAAGAAATTATATCTGTTGATTATAAAATAAAATAAAATAAAAATCTAAGATACAACAATATATAGACATAGAATATTCAGTGTGGACAACGTATCGAAAAATTATTGTGGTAAAGCTCGTGTATTAACCGCCAAAGGTAATCAGGTAGCAACATAATCGTTGCCAATTATTCTGTGAGACCATAAACCCACCAATCTCAGTCGTCATTCATCTCAGATTTTTGTGGGTGGAATCACTTTTATTCGTGAAGACAAATTATCGTTAATACCCACGTAGAGTCGCAAAAAAAAAAGTAACTAAAATCGTGGCTTCTAATCATACAAGTCAACAACATATGATAACCGCCATTTAAAGGAGTGAAGGTTGTTTGTTGTGTAATTCCACCATACAACCCGTACCATATCCGCCAACAATCTGCCTTACATCCGTTGTTGTCATAGTGTGAACCTGTTGCTAGTCCGTAGAGTCACGATTTAAAAAAAAAAAAGGTTATAAAAAAATCCATACAACCATCAATCAATTGTCATACAGAAGTCGTACCCCTGCTCCACCGTCAATTTCGTACATCCACAGTCTTCCATACACTGTCACTTCCGCCCAACCGTCCGTACATATTTTGTTAAGTCGCGATTATCTATACATTGGTATATAGTTTAATTGAGTGTTGTCCATATGATCACGACTATTGAAAAAGGGAAGGTTAACCATTAACAAATTAACAAATTAAGTTAATGTATATTAACTTTTGAAACATGACTATTAGATCATCGAATTATTCAAGGCGTAAAGCTTATTGCAAGGTTAAATTTAATTGGTGGAGATTTAAAAGAAAAAAAAAAGGGTTAAAAAGGTTTCTAATTGAAGTCAAAAAGTTATAGGAAGGGAAAAAGACTTTTATTTATTCAAAGGGTTATAAATATAAAGTACTTTTTAATTAAAGATTGAAAGTTATATGAAGGAAAAAAAAAATTATTTATTGGAAAGGTTATAAAGATAAAGTACTTTTTAATTAAAGATTGAAGATATTAAGAAAAAGAAAAAGGGTATTATCAAAGAAATTTTATATTTCCAAAGAAGTCATTGAAAGAACTTAAGATAAAGGTGATTTTGTGAAGCTTTAAAAAGAATTTTTTCTAAAAAGGGATTGAAGAAACATTTAAATATCATTTATATATAAGATATATTATTAAGGAAAAGTAATGTGAAGAGATATAAAGTAGAAGGATAATCAAGGTTCAACCTATAATTATATAAATGGAGTTTTGTGGTGAAAAACAAGGAAGATTCCCCCTACTTATAAAAAATA
>ML778270.1:794693-824415 GCA_009831015.1 Picea engelmannii | reverse complement strand
GGCCATGTGAAATTGGAGAACCCAGGTTTGGGTAATGGACCCACGTTTGTTTCATGGATAATGGTACGAGTTTTGATATATTTGTAGAAAAGACTATTCTATATGAATAGTACATGTCATTTCATTTCTAGTGGTATGTGGAACATCACATAACTCCTCATGATTAGAGATTTATGTCCATGTGAAGTTGGAGAACCCTCATGAGTCATATAGAAGCCTCAAAAAGTCAAAGTAGTCAAAGTTTTTGCAAAGAAGAAATTATTTATATAATAAAGTGAAGTGATGAGTGTACTATAAATCAAAGTGGATACAAAATAAATTATTTAAATAATAAATTTAGTGGAGAAATTACTAAGTAGACAAGTGGTTAGAAGTGGGTTAACCCTAAAATAAGGAAAGTGGGTTTAGATGGTTAAAAGGTAACCCCTTGAAGAAGCTACATGAAAGTATAAATAAGAGGCAAGGCTCTCTCATTTTAATCACACTTGATCATATTGAATATCTAAAGGTGACTGAGGTAACCAAAGGATATCTAAGCCGAATTTCAGATGGAACGTGAAGTAAAGAAGGCCAAAATTCAAGGGAGGATAAATTCTTTCGATGATGCTTTCTAAGGTATGTTATTTACAGGTCATCTCACCATTTTTGCAATAAATTTTTTTCTAGAATGATTCAGACTGTGAAATTGGGAGGCCATTGAAGAAACATATCCAAGTAGTTTTGATACAAATTTCATCTTGTGGTTCATTGTATTTTTGAAGTTACACGCCGTGGAAAATAGGGTTTGTGGCTAGTCTTGAAACTAGTCTAAAACATGTATTTCAGGTAAAAATGTCATAAATTATTCATAACATATCCAAATTCAATAAGACCAAATGTGTTGGTTAGGGTAAATTCTGTAGTATTATGTGTACAATTTTCATGTCCATAAAACAAATATTCCATGTGGGGCACACTCTACAAGTTCGCTCTCTAGAATAATCCAGAATTCAACAAGGTATTCCATTTTTGCTATAACTCCTTTTCTGAGAGGTTCCAAGTAGTGAAACCTGGAGGAATTGCATAAAACACACTGAATAATATTGTGTACTATTTTCATATCTTTATTCATTACAAGTACATAGTTATGATTATTTCAAGTTAGGGTTGTTGACTAATCCAAAACAAGTCATGTGAGCCTAAAGTAAAGTTAAGGAAGGTTTGTAGGTATGTGATCATATACACCAGGTCTATTATAGAGTTACAAATCAGATTTGGATGATAAAATTGATGAGGGATTTTGGTTGAGGTACATGTTGGGTACATGGTTGAGACAAGTAGTTGATGAGTTGGAACATACATGAGGTGTATAGTTGATGATGTTGCTACATATTGATGAGTCATAGTTGATGGGTAGTTGATACATGATTGGTACATACTTGGTACATGGTTGGAGGCACTTGTTAGTATTATTGTTGACAAATGGTTTATGGATGATGTAGCATACTTGTATTGGTATATTATTAGAAGCACATATTGATCTTGGTGATGATTATGAGTTGTTTTGTTATGCTTGGTTGATGCACATATTTGAGAGTTGTCTTAGTGATTGATATTGGTAAGTAGATTTGATTTGGTTGACAAGATTGATGAGACAGGTTGTTGTGATGGGTTGTTTGGATAGGTTGTTGTGACATGTTATTTGTATAGGTTTGGTGCATGGTTGATGCACTTGTTCATGGTACAAGTTGAGGTACAGGTTGGTGCATGGTTGATGCACTTATTTATGGTACAGGTTGATTATAGGTTGTTTGGTATAGGTTGGTGCATGGATGATGCACTTGTTTATGGTACAGGTTGTTTACAGGTTGAGGTACAGGTTGATACATGGTTCAATTTATTGGTATAGGTTGTTTGGTGCAGGTTGATTGGTATAGGTTTACAATAGTATATCTCACAATGATAGTGTGACAGTGGTTCCATCATTCTACATCAAGGCGGTTGGACGGGGCAAGGACAAGTGGTTGTAGACACCTTTTGGTTGTAGCCAGAGAACATAGGGGGTTGTATCCTCCTTCTAGTTGTAGCTAGAGAATTGGGGAGTTGGAGATTCCCTCAGGTTGTAGCCTGAGAAATTAGGGGCTCGAAGCCTCTTTCCAGTTCAATCTGGAAAACAAAGGAAGTTGGTTCTTCCAATGAATGTAATTCTTAAATACATATAAGAAAAATCCTTCCGTGGTTTTCTCCCGCTTTGGGTTTTCACGTAAAACACTGGTGTACTGTGTATGTGTGTGATTGCTCATTTGTTCATTGTGTATTTACTCTGCAACTATTGGATGATAATGCTACATTGATATAACAGTTTCATTTTATAGTGAAAAATGATTAAATTGATCTATTACTAATTCACCCACCCTCTCAGTAATCCAACAAGTTTTTCATGAACTGGATATCTATTTTGACCTCAAGGGTTTCAATAAAGGTGGATGATGGTTATGAAAAGTGAACTAGATTTGAATCAAGGAATGAACAACTATGTTGAATATCCATGACTTGGAGGCATTGATGGCCTATGGTATTGATAGGTCTTCAGTTGCTACTGATAATTTCAATGGTCACATAGTAATTCCCACCATAACATGAAACTGTGTTGAGGTTGAATGTTATGGGCGGCAACATAATCAAAAAGTAATGGGGACTCTTTATGTTCCATCTGAGAATCCTCATTGAAAGTTCAATGAGAGGCAAGATACTACCACCTGTTGGCAGCCAATTCAATTTTTTTTTTATTGACCTATAAGCTGCCTACACCTATGTCTTCCGAACTTCAAATTGTCGTCGCATTTTTCAAATAGATGATATTTTCATTTCTTGCGACACTTGCACATTTGTCTCCGTTAAGTTTTCACGATTGTAAGCGTGAAAACTTCTCCTTTCGAGGTCACATTTCAATCACTATCTGAATTGTCGTCATCTTTTTATCGATATCTTCTATGGCACTTACCTTTGGTTTATCATCATGTGGCTGAAAGGACTTTTAAACGATGCTCATTGGACATTTTTATATTGATTGCATAACTTGATTTTATTAAACTTGTGAGGCATTGAGCATACAGATTTTTACTTGCTATGACTTGCCTAATCATTTGAATTGCATAGGGATCATGATTTATTTTTGTATATATGATGTGATCCTTATTATAGCTCTTGGTTTTTAAATTTTATGAGTATCAATTGGCACAATGGTTTAAAACTTTTGATTAAACATTTATCCAATGGCGCATGGTTAACACCCGGTGTTGGTTACACGTTGAATATTCATGGTTTGAAAGATTATAGTTAATGGCACGTTGGCATAACACTCACCATTTGATTCTTTGGTTAGCCAAACGATATGGTTTTGAACTATGCTATGATTGTTTGAACAGATGTGGAATTTTTCGGTTTTACTTTACCATAACTACTATGCATGGCAGTGAATAACTCCACCACCCTCGCATGCGCACATTAATGCTCCCCCTTTGATCGTTCATTGCTGTTAGACCGAATGAATCTGCTCCTGCGCGTTGGTAAATTCGAACCAAACCCTTACCATGTGCTCGCACCATGGCCCCAGTCGTCCGAGCTGAACCCAATGGGAGCCAGGCCCTGTTGATGTTTGATAGTGCCCGCAGTGACCTCGAGGAAAATGGGTGGCTTCCATTTATACAAAAATTCGAGGGTTTTAACCTCTGCGTAGCCCGAAAATTTTCCCTGACCTTTGATGGTTGTCGAGCCAAAGTCGGCAATATTCAATTGGAAATTGATGAACAGTTTATCAGTCTTGCTACAGGTTTGCCTGCCACTGGACAACTATGGTCCAAGAATTGCAAAGTAGAGGAGGTCCCTTGGACACTGCTCTTCCAGTCGCGTAAAATCACCTCCTGTGATAAAGGTTTGCCAGTAACTATGCTTAAACAACGTTGGCATGATTTATTGATGATAATCAAACAATTTATCACCTGTGAAGGTCAGTACGGGTTTGTTTTCTTACACCACCTTCGTTTTCTTATGGTTTTTATGGGTTATCAACTCAATATGCCCTATTATTTGCATAGAAGCCTGTTTAAAATGTTAAAGAAGTACAAAAGAAATCAGTCTGATAGTAGCCTTTTTCATTATGGGCTGGTTAAGCTTATTGTTGTCTATCATTTGAGTTTACACAGAGATTGTTGGAGCAATTTCATTGCTCAGAATGACTTTGAGGATTCGAACCCCACATAGGTCGACAAACCAGTGGTGAGCGAGGTTAAGGTTGTACCCCCAGTACCCTACAACATCCTGCTACCTAAACCCTTGGCTGACTCACCTATCAACCTACCCCACTCTGTGACTAAGGATGTTGAGACTGTTAAGCCTGTGGGCAAAAAGCCCAAGGCAAAACCCACTGTAAACGCCAAAGGAAAAAAGAATGCCTGTTTAATTTCACGAATGGCAAGAAATAAGCCAAAACCTCCTGTCGATACAAACCCTATCATGTTGAGTGAGGACTTCGATTCGGAAGTGGAGCGTTTCTTGGCTAGCGAATACCCCTATTCGCAAGGTTTGTGTTCCGAACCCTCGTATGAATTTGTGTCAAACCTACCCCCCTGCCTATAGGATGACCCTAACTACCCAGGCATTAAGCTGCCTTGTGAAGCCCCCGGTCATTTAGCCAAACCCTCTCCTGCTCTGTCTAAACCTACAGTGCCACCCTGTGATCAATGCAGTTCGTGGTTAGAGCGATATTATCTAGATGTTCTTATTCTCTAGTCAAGAATTCACTCTTTGGAGGACTAGGTTGCACTGCTTACCAATCAAAAGGATAAGCTACAAGCCACTGATAAGAAACAAAGGAAGACAAGATCCATCTTGTTTAAAAATGTGGAATCAGCCACAGTTGTCGTGAATTCTATGTTGGCATAATTGAACAACCTCGTCATCACACAGGTATATTCTGATATCACTTGTTTATATAACGATTCGAATTCAGTTTTAAACAGTTCTGTTTACAGCATTGATTGGCTCTGTTACATTGTATGCATTCTATACATAGCTTTGCTTTGACTAAATGGAATTTCGTTTTCTCTTTTTAGCTTCGTTTGGATTTTCATCGATTTGATTGATCTTGGTGTGGATTTGATTTGTTTGATTGAGTTAAAATGGATGCTCTACTGTCAATCGAATTTGTTTGTACCTATTCAAGACATAAAGTGTTTCTCATATCCAATTTAGAACACAATTGCATTTCGTTTCGATTTCGTTATAATGCATACGCCATGATTGGCAACAATTTTGATATGGTTAATTGTTACGGTTTTATGTCCCATATGACTTTCGAGCAACAGGAATACAATTTGGATCATTTCCAATGTAACTCTGTACAAACACACCCTAATCGTGAATAGATTCAATTCATAACGGTTATGATAAAAACCCAGCCGGTTAATTCGCATTGGTTTACTGTTAGCTCGACCATGTTATCAGTTGGATTCGTAATGGCAATGGATACTCTGTTTGAATTTGATTCATAGAACGAGATTGACTATATCCAGATTCATGATTTATTTCTATATTAAACTCAGTTGTGATTTATTTGAAATTAATGATTTCGTTCAATACCAATCGGGATTATTTGCCCAGTTTGCAATTATAACTTCTGTTGATTCTATTAAGATTGTGATCACAATTAATCGATCTTGTCTATTGACTGTGCAAGGATCAATGATCGAAATTTATCACAAATTTTGTTGGGTTGATGCTGTTAAGTGTGATTTCATTTACACATAATTGAAACAATCTTTCCATCTGTGTATTCGATTAAACGATATGAATCTTTTGTTATATCATTATAGCTATAATGAGTAGAAAATGGTTGTTTTGGATTAGATCGTATCACGTACGATATGATTCATTATCGATTTGAATTGGATATGAAACATTCTTGTTACTGTTCGACCCGATTTTATTGTAACAGTAAAACAGAGTATTCTTACCCCTGTTTTCGATTGAATCACTTTTGATCCTGTTTAATGATGAATGATAAAATCATTTGAATCTTGAGTGATTCGTTTTAAATGATCATTGGAAGAAAATTGGTTTTGATTCTTTTAAAAGATTTGATTTGATTCTAATTCTGATCCTGTATGTTATTTTAGACTAGTTACAGAATCAGATGATTCTGTAGCTAAGTCTGTAGAATTAAATTTTTATTGTTTTGCTAATAAAATATCTTTCTAACTTGTTATTTTTGGTCCATTGCAGATGAATTCGAAATTGCATTGGATTTGCTTAGCAGTTAGGGGATATTTGAAATATTTTACTTGCATTTTAATTTCCTAGTTTAGTTGATCTTGGGGATATTTCCCCAGATTATGTAAACAGTTTGATACTATCCACAGGGAGGTTTTACCCTGTGGAGAAACTTATAAATACTTATTATTTTTGTAATAATGATCATCCTCATTGGTGGGAGAACAAGGATATGGAATTTTAATACAGACTGAGACAAAATTTGATATTCTGCTACACCTTTAGCTTTTCATGATATCAATATTTTGTTTTATGTTTATGTGTATCTATTTGCATTTGGTTAATGACTACTTTAGCTATCTTAGTCTTTTGCAAATGATATAATTTAATTAATTTAATCCATATCTGATTTCTTCCAAGTGTATAAGAAACATAGCAATTACTTAATTCAACTTGTGAACGACATATTTCTCTTCTTCATAAGTTGAATTATTAAGTATAAGTTTGTGCATAACAGGTTTCCCTTATTGCAGAGACTTATAAATCATATAATTGTTATGATTTTTTATGTCTTGTTTGTCCTATAAACAACTCGAAGAGAAGTACAGTCTATCGTTTACGAGAATCTTTTGGATCATCCGGTGTGAGTTTTCTTCCTCCGACCAGCTTTGAAGTCATCATACACAGGACAAATTGGGAGCGTTTCCAGGTCAGTTTGTCATTTGTTTGTTTACTGCATTTATTAGTAGTTTAGTTCAGATATAAGTTTAGTTAGATTTATAGGTAGAATTAGTATATTAGATTGTTTAATTTCAGTAAGTATATTAGATCATTTAATTTCAGTAAGTTTTATTTCTTGTTCATAAAATCATAAAATCAAAAATATATCTCTGGCTGTCTTAGGGCAGAAAGCAAATGATTTTTACAAGTTTTATTCAAATCTGCAAATTGTAGATAATGTACATTTGTGAATAAGTTGTAATTCAATTAGTAATTAGATAGTTAATTATTAGAGTTAGTGTAATAGTAATTAGTAGTTTGTATATAGAATAGTTAGAGTAATTTATATTTAGTTTTAGTTTAATTTATTTAGTAGTTTGTTTTAATTAGATTAGTGTATTAGTTTGTTTTTATTTATTGTTAGATTAGTTTGTTGTATTTAGTTTTAGTTAGTTAGTTTTATTTGGTTTTAGTTTAGTTTGTTTAGTTTTAGTTAGATTAGTTAGTTTAGATTAGTTTTCTCTTTGGTTTTCCTAGGACCTTAGATTGGCTAACGGAGCCACTAAACCCGTCAGGGTGATTCATTCCAAACGGCTTGGGTTATTAGACAACCCCGGACCGGTTCCACTCTCTCAGTTGACGGACGGTCAATTTCGCCCGTCAACACCACCTTCCTAGAAATGGGTGCTAACGTCGACATGTAGGGAGGCACGACTACAAGAAGTTAAGGGCTCCTTGAAATTGACTAATCAAAGATGGTATCAGGTACTGATACGTAGTAAGGTGGGATGACTAGTAACATGAATGAAGTTCATAATCCATGAGACTCAAAAACTTCCTTTGGTTGGTGTGTTGGTGGGGAATTTAAGAAACTGTAAAACATAGTTTGGTGTCAGGGGACAACCAAATACTGGGCTAAACTATGTTGAGAATAATTCAAAGATATGGGGGATAGGTCAAAACATAGATATATGGGACAAAGGTGTATAGGATACTTGGGGTTTGGCCACTGTAGGGATTATTTTGTGGATATAACTATGAAGAAAAGATGCCCCAACCAAGGGCGACATGGGTTTCTTTTCCAGGTAAAATATGACATAGGATGTGATGGAAAAAACCTACAGACTTTCTATAAATTAAAAGGTACTTTATACAATTACCAAATGAATAAATAATAATTGGGGTTGATAATACACATGCATAAATAGGTTCCCTAGTAAATGATGGATTTTCCTTGTTGGGGCACAAATATTGGAAATCTAACCGATGGAGGGTGGGAGACACATTGGTAGGTTTATGTATTAGGTCAATGGGTGAAAATTGAAGTTGCAGATAGTCAACTGATGTTGGATGAGGTGGAGGGATAATGAAAATGCAGAGGTGCATTTAATGTAACCGAAAGAACATGATTTGAGAGTCTGAAATTGAAAGGTTAGAAATATCGTGAGAAGAAGCATGAGGTTCATTCTCTGAAGTGTAAGATGATCGAGACTCCGAATTCTAGAAGGTAGGAATATCATGGGTGTCTATTTCTCAAGGGAAAAATATATGTGAGACAACTCATGTAAGTGGGAATGCTACTAGTTGAAAATACCATAATGCAATGGAGGTGAAGGTACTATAGATATGGGTATGGTGATCATAAAGGTATATTTCAAATGGTGTGACAGGGAAATGCAATTGTTCGCAGAGGGTTTATTATATACCAGTTTAAAAAATATACCTACGGGGGCCATAGGATGGCCAAAATTATATGGGATGTGATTTTTCCTAACAAGTACCTGAACACAAAAACCAAATACTCGACGTGAAAAATATCTGATGATAAATAACATATGACAACTATTTGATAAAAATGATAGTGAGAATGCATACCTATGCCCGCGACTTGGTGATGGCTCCATGGGACATCTGAATGACATACAAAATGGATGATACCAATGTGTAGGTGGGAGTTCGAGGATCGTTGTAACATACCCATCTGCCCACAAGCCAGGGATGCTACCTTCAAGCCCACCCTTGGACTTCTTTCTCTTACAAATACATTTTCAGTCATTTAAGGATGCATAAAAGAAAAGACTTTAACGACATGCACAATAGTAATAAACAAGCATGCATAGTTTAAAGATTCAATGAAGTGATAATTAAATACAAAACAGAAATAACATTCAAATACATGTAAATGATACCATAACAGAGAGCACTTATCTTTATATAAGGCGGCACCAACTGGCTGCAGACCAAGGATGCTCCACCTAACCGTAGACACCACTGCTCCAAATCTCAACAACAGTGTCACCCCCAAGCCAGGGCTATGAATCCACAAGGACAGTTCCAGAGTGTACTTGGGTTTCCAAACTAGTCAGCTCTCAAGCTCTCACAGGTTTCCCAACACCCACAATAATCCAAGTACCCAACTCTCTTCTACCCAACTTGTACCGCCCAAGAGAATGAACCTCCACCCTTCACTGCCACGCAGTCCCTCAGGTAGTCCTCCTTTTATTCAGGGCCTCCAACACAAATGGTCCAAAATCTCAGTGCTGGAACTCTCAGGACTCATAGTTGTGAGAAAAACAAGGCACATGCCAATGCATCTCAGATATGCAGGCCCTAGGTCATTGTTGGATTACACTAGCGACCATTACAACCAACTATCCCGTCGATAATTCTTCAACAGTTTATTTCGCTTTTCCAAGCTAAGACACAGGTGAGGATGGATCAATGAATGGGTAATGCATGCATGGGATTGTGTGAGGGAAAGAATGAGGTATGCAAAGGTGATGGAGCGGATGAGCCAATGACCAATCCCACAATCAGACAAGGGATGGGTTTAAGTATTTTTGTGGGGAATTCAAGAACCTCCCTGCCTTCCCCAAGAAGCTCATGTAACCAATCCCCTTCCCTTAGGCAGAAAGATAATTAAGACAGGAATAAACATTTATCCCCTCAATCCCCCTCTCTTGCGGAATCATAGCCCCCTATAACTCTATTCCTTGTCCATCTAACAACCAACGATGTGTTTATTATTAATAATGATAAGAAACATTACATGTCTTGGGAACACTAGCCTTTTAATAATTGTTTGGGCACTCTAGCCTCTCAACATTGTAACGATACATTATTTAAAATGGGGGTTCAAAACCTAGGGTGTTACATCCCCTCCCCCTTATTTTGGCACTGTCCTCAGTGCATATACAAATTAGAGATCAAAATCTCAAATTTATTCAAAAAGCTGCAGGTACTCTGCCTGCATGGCATCTTCATGCTCCCAGGTAGCATATTGAGGACTGTAGCAGGTCCACTGAACTTTTACCAACTCTATAACTTGATTCCAGAGCATTTTTACCTTTTCGTCCAATACCCGCACTGGCTAAACCTGAAAATATCCCTCTATCTCTACCTGAATCAGATGCCAATCAATAACATGGTTAGGATCATGTACACATTTATTTAGTAAAGAGACATGAAATACATTATGCACTTTCATGGAAGCAAGTAATGAAAGCATGTATGCAATTGGTCCTATTTTTTCCAATATTTCAAATGGACCACAGAATCTGGCTGCCAGCTTTGTACAACTACCCAATTTCAAAGAGATTTTATTGGGATTCACTTTCAAAAGTACATGCTCCCCTACTTTAAATTATCTAGTTTCCCTGTTCTTGTCTTCATAAACTTTCTGTCTATCCTGAGTTGCCTTTAAATTCTGCTTGATCTTAACCACCTGGTCTTCCATGTCCTTGAGCAAATCTGGCCCAAGTACCACTCTATCTACTGGGTTGTCCCAGATTACTGGAGTATTGCATTTCCTACCATACAAGGCTTCAAATGGGCTCATTATCAATGAAGGTTGATACCCATTATTATATGCAAACTCAACCAAGTGTAAGTAATCTTCCCACTTAGATGGCTTATCCATCACATACATTCTCAACATGTCTTCAATTATTCGATTGACTCTCTCTGTTTTCCCATCGGTTCAGGGATGATATGTCATTCTAAAGTTTAGATTTGTGCCAAATCCTTTAAACAATCCCCTCCATAAATTAGAGGTAAAATTTGTATCTCTGTGCGAGACAATTTTTCCTAGGTATCCCATGCAACCTAGCAATTTCCTTCATGAAAATTTCTGCAATATTAGTTGTTGTATGCATTGTCTTCACAGGAACAAAATGAGCAGCCTTTGTTAATTTTTCAACCACCACCATGATTGAATCATGTTTCTTATTCATTTTGGGTAATCTTGTGATGAAATCCATGGTGATCACTTCCCATTTTTTCTCTAGGATTGGCAATGGATGTAGCAAACCTGCTGGGTGTCTATGCTCATCCTTCACCTTCTGAAATTCCATACATCGAGCGATGTAATAAAAAACATCCTTCTTCATTCCCAACCAAAAGAACTGGCTTCTTACTATTGTAATTGTTTTCTGGTAACCGAGATGTCCAACATAAGGAACATCATGCATTTCCTTCAGTACCAAATTCCTCAGTTCTCCAGAACTAGGAACATAGATTCTATTTTTATGCATGAGTAATTTGTGTTCCTTTATCTCATACTCTATTTTCTGTTGTACATATCCTTGATGTAAGTTTTCCTTTACCTGTAGGTAATGCTGATTTGTAACAAGACCATCTAGAATTATGCTCTTCAAGTATGACTGATGCATACTAATAGTAGTATCATGCATGAGATGCACTCTCCTACTAAGTGCATCAACAACTTTATTCTCCTTCCCCTTGATATGCTTGATATCGAAGTCATAGTGACTTAAAAATTCCAGCCATCTTGTTTTCTTGGTATTCAAGGTCGGTTGTTCAAAACGATACTTCAGGCTAATGTGATCTGTCCTTAATTCAAATTTCTTCCCCATGAGATAATGCCTCCACATCCTCAAGGCATGAACAATGGTGGCAACTTCCAAGTCATGGGTGGAATAGTTCCTCTGATGTTCCTTAATCTTTCTGGACTCATATCCAATGACATGTCAATTTTGCGTGAGGACTCCCCCAAGTCCTTCCTTACATGCATCTGTACATACCACAAAACTTTCACTTGGGTCAACAATATTTAACATAGGCGCACTAGTAAGTAATTCCTTCAATAGATTAAAATTCTTTTCACACTTGAGTGTCCATTCAAATTTAGCTCCCTTCTTTTGCAAAGAAGTGATAGGATGAGAAATCTTAGAGAATCCTACTATGAACCTTCTGTAGTAGCTATCTAATACCATCAAACATCTGATGTATGACACATTTATGGGTGTTGTCCATCCTCTAATGGCTTCGATCTTCACTGGATCTAGTACTATGCCCTGCTCTGAAATAATGTGTCCCAAGTAATGGATCTGCTTTTGATAAAAAGAACACTTACTCAACTTGGCATACAACTGGTGTTCTCTCAGTACTTGCAATACTAGTCTTAAGTGATGTTCATGCTCCTCTTCAGACTTAGAATAGATAAGTATGTCATCCAGGAATACTATGACAAACTTATCCAAATAATTTCTAAATATGCCATTCATTAAGCACATGAAGACAACTGGTGCATTGGTCAGTCCAAATGGAACCAATACAAATTTATAATGCCCATACCTGGTCCTAAAGGTTGTCTTATGAATGTCTTCTTCCTTGATTCTTACTTGATGGTATCCTTCCCTCAGTTCAACTTTTGAAAATATCTTTACTCTTCTTAGCTGATCAAAGAGGTCATCAATTCGGGGTAGAGGATACTTGTTATTTATAGTGTACTTGTTCAGCTGTCGGAAGTCAATAAACAACCTCAAGGTTCCATCCTTCTTTTTGAAAAAAAGTACTGGTGCTCCCCAAGGTGAAACACTTGGACATATGTACCCTTTCTTCAACAATTCCTCCAACTGTATTTGTAATTGTTTTAAATTTGGTGTGCTCATTCTGTAAGGAGTTTTTGACACCGGGATTGCCCTTGGCACTAAGTCAATTGAGAAATATATCTCCCTTCTTGGTGGCAATCCGAGTATTTCTTGGAATACATCTTCAAATTCCTGCAACACCTAGAAATATTCGAGGCTTGGCCCCTTTGTATTATCTGTCTCTTCCACATGAGCTGCATACAATTGACATCCTTTCCTAAAACATATTTTTAGATGTAAGGCTGAAATCTCCCTTATAGAGACGGGTCTTGGAACTCCTTTCACAATGCTCTGCTTTCCATTTCCATCAAGACATGTAAATGTCTTGTTATGACAATCTAGGACAACATGATTCTTTTCCAACCAATCCATCCCAATCAGAACATCATAAGACCCCAATGGTATGATATTTAGATCAGTACTAGTATTCACGCCATTAAGACTTATGGAACAACTTTTGACTATATCATGGATTCTTCTTTTGGTTCCAGTGGCTAACTGAACCAAACTTGCTTTTCCAAGTTTATTTTTCTCCAAATGTAATCTATCCACTATCTTAGGATCAATGAAGCAATGACTTGCTCCTGAATCAATCAAAATAGAAATAGGTTGATTTATGATCTTACCTTCCACCTCAATCATATTGGACTGATACTTTGCTTGTGAATCATTTAAAGCTGCATAGATTCTTCCCATATCTTTGACTGTTGTATCCTCTTGGATGTTGTGCACAATATTCACTCTATCTTTTTTGTGCGGGAAATCCTTGTACAAGTGATCTTCCTTGCATCCCCAACATTGTATTGGTGGTCTTCCCCTTTTTCCAAGAGAATCTTCCTTCTTGAAATATCCCTTAGCATATTGATCTTGATGATTTCTATTAGGATCATTCCTATATAAAGGAGTTTGAATCCTTTCATCCTCTGATCAGACTTTGCATTTTTCTTTTCCTTCCAAGATTTTTGCAGGGATTCTCTTCCGTGGCCTTGCTCATATAGATATTTATCCTTCTTGATGGCCTGATTCAAGGTCCTGGGTTCACCGTACTTGATATTTTACTTATAAAAGGCTGGAAATACACTTATAAATCTCTGTATTTTCACTTTCTCATCACCAATGAACTTGACATACTTTAACAATCCCAAGAACTTCTTCTCATACTCTGCCATAGTCATGATTCCCAACTTGAGTTCAAATAACTCCTGCATTTTCTTTTCATAAAAATTCTCTGAGAGGTACTCCTTCTAGAAGTACTTCTTGAACTTCTTCCAAGTGATCCTACTTTCATTAACATGTTTCACTTGCTTCAGTTGGTCCCACCACATCGCAACCTTCCTGTGTAAATGGTAGGTGGCAATCTTGGCTTCCAAGTTTGATGAATAGTTATGCAACTGAAAATATCTCTTGAGCCCAAGAACCCATGCTTCAACATCATCTTCCCTTTCTCTTTCACCATCGAAGGAAGGTGGCTTGAGCTTCCTTAGCTCTCCTTGCAAACTATCTACCTCTTGTTTCCTTCTTTGTTGTTTGACAGGGGACACCTCTGGAATGCTTATGGGATCATTCGATGCATCAAAATTTCTTCCTGAGTAAGGAGGTGAGTGGGGTCCACAAGCTATGATAGCACTTATGGAATAACCAGCTCTTCCACGATCATCTCTTCTTTCATGACACTTGCCTCCTTCCTCTTGTATTTAGTTTGATCCCTTCTTTGTTTGTCTCTGTAACTGATTTAATCTCTGCAACACTCGAGCATTTATCTGACTTTGCTCTCTCATCAGTCTCTCTTTGTCTACTTTGTAGCTCTGCACTTCCATCTTCAAGCTTCTTATCATTTCTATTAATTTTTTTTACTCTCCTTTTTCCTTGCCTCCATTGGAATCTGTCTCTGCATTACCAACTCTGGTATTTTGACCTTCGGCCTCCTTATCATGACTAGAGGCTCCCTCACCTTCTTCCATTTCCTCAATACACATTCTGAACTGATGTGCTTAAGCCCATTAATTATGCAAAATGTGCAAGTGACCATTTTGTTAGAATTACGCATATGATAAACAAAATTTCCAAACCATTCTACATGTATCCTTTTTTGTTCATGGAGATCATATCCCCATTCTCCAAAAATAATAGTGTCCTGTTATCCTTGGTTGACACAAAATTTCATCCTACGCAGGCTCTTCCTTAAAACCACTTCCCAGGTGACCACGATTAGAAATCGTGGCTAAATCCTTTCTTAGAACTTTTTTGTCTCGAAGACAACCAATTCTGCCCTTAGCCATCCTTTCTCATCTCTCAATCTACATATGACCACGGCCATGACCCTGTGCTTAGCTGCAAAAGTGCTTATCTAGAGCTTCAGGACTTTCAGCCAGGACTAGATTAATGATCCTCATCCTCTTTCACAATCAACAATCGAGGTACACTCTGGGACTCTGCGCTTCAGGAATCTCAACTTTTCTCGCTTTCCTCCTCCCATAATGCTTTTACCCGGAGTTCATGATCTGTCGATGAGTGTCCTCCCACAAATCAGTGGTTGTGCATCGCTTCGGCTCTTCGGGCTTCAGAAGTTTCAAAATTTTCTCTGACACTTTCTCACGGAGTTCTTTCACCCAAAGTCAACGATCCTTCGATGCGTGTCTCTCATAGATCAACGGCTATGAATCACTTTGTCTCTTCAGGCTTCGGGAGTTTCAAACTCTATCCCTTCACTTTCTCCTAGAGCGCAGATCCTCTGAACCGCTGCGAGATCTACTACCGTGTGTCTTCTAGGATCAATGGTCGATATGTACTCCTACCTTCAAGCCTTCAGGGTTTTTTGACCCCAGTGCAACCTGACACATCTTACCCATTTGGAGTGTTCAGTCTCTAGACTGAATGATCTGTCGCCACGTGGTGAAATACTGGAAGCAGACACATGTCCCAATCAGGCGGGTGACACGTGCCACGTTCTAATCGACCTTTCAATACTTCAAATGTTCAAAACTCACTGACATGTGGCACACATCCCATGTATCCACATCATCCCAGGTGATGTATGCAAGCCACGTCACTTTAGAATTCTGGGGTCCACATCACCTCCAAGTGACGTCATCGTTCCTCACCACTTCGTCTCTTCAGGCTTCGGGACTTCAGGATTTTCCTTACTATCACACTTCTAATTCTCCTGAACTCTGAATTCTTGAACTGGCCAATCTATCGCCATGTGTCCTCTTGGATAGGATGACTAAGATTCACTTTGGGTCTTCACCCGGAGTCCACAGATCTACTCCACGTGTCTTCCTTAATCTGACGACTATGTTTTACTTCGGGACTCTGGAATTCGGAAATCTCGAACCTCAATTTTTTTTTTTGAAATGTTTTTATTCGAAGTTTGTGATCTACTGATGTGTGGCTCTCGGCAGATCAATGGATGAGATCCTTTCAGGTCTTTGAGTTTCTGAAATATCAGTTTTAAAAACTTGTCTGGCTTGACTAGATTTTATCTAAAGCCTTGGATCTGGTGGCGCGTGTCTCTCGGTAGATTGATGACCAAGATCCTTTCGGGTCTTCATACTTTGGAGAACTCAACTCTCAACCTTCTCTTTCCCTGAAAGTGCTTGGATTTCTTCCACGTGTCCTCCTGGATTGGACAGATGAGATTCACTTCAAATCTCTAGGGCCTGGGAATCTCAATTCTCAACTTCTCTTGCCCGCCTTTTCCCAGAGTACTGTTACCCAGACCACATGATCGGTTGACGCATGTCCTCCTACAAATCGATGGTCCCCGGCTACTTCTTCTCTTTGGAGGTTTGTCACTAGAGTAATAGCATGTCACATCACTACATTCCTTTCAAATTGCATGGGCATGCATCGGTAGTTTGGAGTAACCCTCTTTTCTCCCCATAATTCTCTTGATGCTGACACGTAACCTCTTGGTGAAACCATGTTTTGGATTGTGGGACCGCCTTGGGAAATTATCTCCTATGCAAGTTGGTTCCCCACAATGCCTCTTGTCCATTAATCTCACTCTTCAATGGGATCTGACGACTGTGACCTTAGCCCTTGCTTCCTTTCCATCAGATGACTATTGTTCCCTGTCCTCCGATCCAACGATCTCAGATTTCTCTTGATCTTACAGTGGCAATCGCTCCCGGATTCAAAGGGGGACGGTCACGATCCTTCGAACCCCTTACCACATGTCCTGACATTCTATCTTCTGCATTGATTCTGCAACACCATTCCTCCTAAAATTTTCAACTTCATGGTCATAGTTTGAGCTCAACCTCGAGATTCTGACCAATAGACCCAACCCATACCAGCCCAGTGTTTCAACCAAAATATCTGATACCAAACTATAACATACCTAGCCACTCACAGGCTGGGGTACACTACCTTCAAGCCTGCCCTTGGACTTCTTTCTCTTATAGATACCTTTTCAGTCATTTAAGGATACATAAAAGAAAAGACTTTAATGACATGCACAACAGGAATCAACAAGAATGCATAGTCTAAAGATTCAATGAAGCGATAATTAAATACACAGCAGAAATAACATTCAAATATATGTAAATGATATGATAACAGAGAGCACTTATCTTTATATAAGGAGACACCAACTGGCTTCAGACCAAGGATGTTCCACCCAATAGTAGACACCATTTCTCCAAATATCAACAACAGTGTCACCCTCGAGCCAGGGCTATGAATCCACAACGATGGTTCCAGAGTGTATGTGGGTTCCCAAACCAGTCAGCTCTCAAGATCTCATAGGTTTCCCAACACCCACAACAATCCAAGTACCCAGCTCTCTTTTACCCAACCTGTACTGCCCAAGAGAATGGACCTCCACCCTTCTCTGCTATGCAGTCCCTTAGGCATTCCTTCTCCTTTTATTTAGGGCCTCCAACTCAACTGGTCCAAAATATCAGTGTTGGAACTCTTAGGATTCATAGTTGTCATAAAAATAGGGCACAAGGAAATACATCTCAGACATGTAGGCCCCAGGTCATGGCTGGATTGAACCAACGACTATTACAACCAACTATCCTGTGGCTAATTCTTCAGTAGTTCCTTTCACTTTTCCAAGCCAAGACATAGGTGAGGATGGATCAATGAATGGGTAATGCATGCATGGGAGTGTGTGAGGGAAAGAATGAGGTATGCAAAGGTGATGGAGCAGACGAGCCAATGACCAATCCCACAATCAAACAAGAGATGGGTTTAAGTATTTTCGTGGGGAATTCAAGAACCTCCCGGCCTTCCTCAAGAAGCTCACGTAATCGATCCCTTTCCCTTAGGCAAAAAGATAATTAACATAGGAATAAACATTTAGCCCCTCAAGCCCCCTCTCGTGTAGAATCATAGCCCTCTATGACTTTAGTCCTTGTCCGTCTAGCAACCAATGATGTGTTTATTATTAATAATGATAAGCAACATTACATGTCTTGGGCACACTAGCCTTTTAATAATTGTTTGGGCACTCTAGCCTCTCAACAATGTAACAATACATTATTTAAAATGTGGGTTCAAAACCTGGGGTGTTACAATCGTGCTACCGTAAACGATGTGAAAAATGGATATTTTGGGCTCCTGTACGGGGGTTTGTAAGTTTGAGAGGTGGGCGTATATATGGGTGTGGGGCTCACTATGCCACCTCATTTGTACTTGCAGTGTTTGAGATCTTGTACACTGTGCAAATTCTTTTACAAGATTGGAGAGATCATGGGTGAATGTATTCAACCAACAAGAGATCCCAATGAGTGATTGAAACTTCCTACATTTGTTTTATAGATTTTGGGGATGGAGGCCACACGACCGTATTTATAAGTGTGTAGGGAGTTTGCACGGGTGATTTGAATATACCTGCGCAGACCTGTGAGGGTATAATCTAGTCTCTCATGCACCTTGTGTAGGAGAAATTGAGATGGTCGCACACATATTTACACAACTGTGTCAATTATTTCCCTACAACTCATCATAATCGTTGGGTGGATAGTTTTACGTGCTTACACAACTGTTAATGAAACAACCATGCAATATTGCATGACTCTTTGATGGATCGCTACGCAGCTACTGCACAAATACATGATTCACAATTGCACACACTTGTGTGACTATGAGTGGAACAATTGTGCATGTGTGCGCGATTGTCTGAGGTATAGCTGTGCTGATGTGTAGAAGTGATTTTTTGATATTTTGAGGATTTTGGCTAATTAAGCCTCTTTTGGATTAGATGTAGGTGAGAGATGACACTTCAATATGATGATTCATTGGATAGAGAGGGATTGGGAGAGGCTCCGGGATATGTGCAAGAAAATTTGTGTGTTTGCTAAAGACTAGCCCACATTGGTTTGTTGAAGTTTTTTTACTACACTCCCTTGAGGTCCCAAGAGGATTTGTTGAGAATTTTTATTGGGATGCAAAGGCCCAACCTGCAGGCCTTCATGGTTCATGGATAGGAGATCTATTTTTCAGCAAAGGAATATATTTACTTCTTCATGGAGCTCCCTTTCATGGGTGTAGAGATGGATTCTCAACCCTGTATGCTCGGGGGAGAGAGGGTGTATGAGATGGTGCTATGCCATGTTCAACTGTGGAGCCAATAACAGGGGGGTTGATCATGTTTTCATCCATTGACTCTTTGTTGACACATGTGGTATCTACCATGGTGGTATGGATCTATAGGTCATCAGGGACCCAATGCATTTTAGGTGTGCACATATGTAGTAGTGAAGAGGGTCTTGTAGGGAGATACCTTTGCATGGGAAAATGTTACACACCCATGCATGATAGCACATTTGGATCGATGTGTTGTAGGGAATTCAAGATATTTTTCCTTTGGGTCAATACTCTTCAACTTTTTCTTGTAGAGAGTAGTATTATTGCAGCCGCAGGTGATCTTAGAGTAACCACCTTCTCATGAGATAAGTTTGATGTACTGGGTGCATATCCAGGCTCACCATGGGGGCGGTGAGGTGGGTCATTACTTCACTAGTGACTTTGAGAGGATTTAGATGTAGTTTCCTCATATTATTTTAGAGTTTCCATATGCTAGGATGGATTATCAATAGGATCCCAACATGGTCTCTCCTCTTGGGGAGGTGTGGGATCATCGAGGTGAGTCTAACTATATATGTTGTTGTAATTTTATGGATTTTGGTTTAATTTATATGCATAGTACTGATATATTTCTTATGCATTTGTGTTTTGCAGATGTTGGGCTGAGGGGTCTTAAGGTAGATTTTGCTAATGCTAAGGCATGAGAGGCTCAGGAGGATGAGGCAAGTGCCAGGAGGAAACAACATTGGGATGATCCTGGGGTGGGTCTGACATACACCATGGATGGATATGTTGTACATATTGGGTACACTAGATGGACGATCTATGGTATAGGTTTGATCGAGTGCTACAAGGTGTACTCGAGGCATGCTAGACTCATATCTAGGATGATGAGTTCCTAAAGAAATGTGTGGGGGTGAGGCCTGAGTGGTAGTATTTGATAAACTATGCTATTGTGGATGACATAGTTGTGACAGGACACCTACCTCCGGGAGGAGGAGTGCCCCCTGCTAGTAGGGGGCCACTAGCAGACCCTCCTGCGAGAGATTTTTTAGAGCTGGGGTACCACATGTGTCAGATGTTATGTATGAGAGTGGCCCAAATTTTTGTATGATTTATGTATAGGGTTGTAACCCCCCCCATTTTGGACACTTTAGTACATTTTTCTTTTTGAAATTTGGGACCGATAATTTTGTGGATGTCGAAAATGTTGTATCTTATTTTTTGTGAAACTTATTTTTTTGTGAAACATATGGAATCATATATATATATATATATATATATATATATATATATATATTTGATGATGTTTCAGTTGTTTTTGTGTGATATTTTTTAAATTTGTGGTGTGACTGCTTGTGGTTTCTTATGTTGACCCTATGATGGATGAGATGAATTATGCTAAAATTTTGTGTTTTTGAATGTGATAAATGCCAATATAGGACTTTATTAGCCATGCGATATACAAATTTATTTATTTGTCTAGGATCATGTGTGAATGTGATGGATTCAAAATTCCATGATAACAATATAACTTGCAGGTATTTGTGAAAGAGGCATGGATCATGTACTTGGTACACATTGTTTAGTTGTAGAATGATGAGATACTAATATAATAGGATGCTAAGATGGAGAATATGAAGATGAATGGACTTTGTGAAGAGACCAATCATGATGGCATACTTGGCTTGGTTTTTGGTTGCAAGACCTAGACATATACCACTGGAGTGGAGTAGCACATGTGTAGCAGTGTAAATGACACAAGCTGCTGAAGCGAGATTCCAATCCAATCGATTAGGACCATCGATGTACCCGATGTCGTAAGCTGACATATGATTCATTTGTCAAATAAAGGACAAAATATCAAAAATATGACTTGGATGGTTCAAAAAAAATCAAAAACACTAAATACAAGAAGAAAACTAAGGTAGAGTGGCTACACTAAAGGGCAAGGCATAACGGGTGGGATAGTTTGTAGGATCCTTTTGTGAGGAAATGCCAAATGATAAATGGGCCCCGCTAGAGCGAATAAAACTTACCATGGTCTAAAGTATCATGGGAGATGTTGTAGGCCAATACTAAATCAACTTCATTAAATGAGTGAAGGTTTACTTGGCGATCAAAGTCTCTTTTGGAACGTTTCTTGGACACCTCGTTATTTTGCAAGGAGGATCGTCAATCCTCATCGAGGGATTCTAGGGTAAGTAATAATTGCTCCATGGGAGTGGTGTCGGGAAACAAGTTGATTGTGGTGCGTAATTGTCACATACCCACTACCTCAATCAAATTTTTCTTTGATTTCTGCAGAATCAGAACCCCCGAATTACCTATGGAGGCCTAGCGCAAGCTATCTCTTTCTCTCTCTCTTCATTCCCATGTGATCATGGGTCATGATCACAGTTCAAATAAACACAGTGTCTTTTGTATTTCATGCCTCGACGCTATAGTGATGTCGAATCATTTGACTCTGCAATCGCCGAACCCTGATAGGGGTAGCGACTAGCCAATAGGGATGAATCCCTACAGGGTTAGAAAGTGGCCAATAGGAACAAATCCCAATAGGGATAGAGAACAACCAATGAGAACAGGCCCTGTCGCACAGTTAAGTGGAGTACAAGTGGCAGAGGAGAAATGTGACACGGTAGTCAATAGGACAGGAGGGGTCCCCATTTCACACGTCACACTATTCCGGACCCCCCCCCGTATTAAAGGAAGAATGGCAAGGGGGGTCCGGAATTCACCTGAGCACCGTTGATCAATGTGAATTAATCTCAACTGTTCGAGAGTTGCACGTCCGATTCCGGACACCCCCCCCATAACTAAAGGCAGAACAGTAAGGGGGCTCCGAAATGAAACCTCAGCCGTAGATCTGGGTGGGTGGACTCTGGCCGTCTAGATCTACTCGCTGCTTACCTTAATGTGCATTCGTGCCCCAGCTTAAAGCCAACATCTCTTACTCACATCTAACGGTCATTACAGACACTGAGATCCTTCGAAAGAATCTCATTTGTTCATCGGGGTTTATCATCACAAGAGTCCTAACTCTCGATCACGGGACTCTCGAATTCATGATTCCCGATTCCCCAAAATGGGTAATATTACGACACATGGCCTCCATCATTCAGACGACTCAGATCTGTCCTAGGGTTTTCACCATGGAAAATCCCGAACTCTCGTTAACAGGAATCCTGATTCTACGATTCCCGATTTCCCAAAATGGGTAATATTATGACACGTGGCCTCCATCATTCAGACGACTCAGATCTATCCCGATGTTTTCACCATGGAAAATCCTGAACTCTTGTCATCAGGAATCTCGATTCCGCGATTCCTAATTTCTCAAAACGGGTAATCTTACGACACGTGGCCTCTGTCATTCAGACGACTCTGATCTATTTCATGGTTTTCGCCCCTATACACTAGGGTCTTAACCCTCGGGTAAATCCTGACTGATCCAATGGCTATCGTGTTTTTCAGCCAAGATCTGACGACTCAGATTGGTTCCTACCCGTGCATTCTTCCATGACTCCCTGGTCGTGGAAAAATCAATGGTCTAGATACTCCCATGGACCTTGGATATCTACGGTCCTGAATTCTTCGTTGTCCACGAAGACACAAAAAACAAAGGGGTAAGGCATTTAACACCCTACTTACTCCTACCAATCTGACAGTCATGAGTGACCATAGATCTCCTGACGAAATCTCATCTATCGATTAATACCTATTAGGGTTAAGGCACTTAACACTCCATCTTCTTCCTCCGATCTGCTGGTCGTGAGTGACCACAGATCTCCCGATGGGATCTCATCCATTGATTCTATGCTTCATCCTTATGCTACCATCTCCGGTGTTCAAGAGGATCGTTCCTCCTCATGCAGGGTTACTAAGGCCTTACACCTTCACATTCTCTTTCCCGGTTCTTGATGGGATTTTCATGGAGGGTATCTCTATGGGGAGGTTCACCCAGGGTACTATGTAAGGCAGATAAGGGTATCGTCCTCCCGAGAACCAGACGTAAAGTCTGAATTAGATCAGTACGCATATAAATAACAATTCATGAGGACATAAGCCATACGTAGTCTTTCCATACAAATATACAACTACTAGTACTGATCAAAATACCATACAGACATTCTTATAATGAAATCATTCACAGTTTCATAGCTTATGAGCATAATTATCAGAATACATATATTTCAAGATGCCAAAGGAAAAACACTTATCAGAAATAACACCAGGGGTCAAGCAGCTGCTGAGAGGGGTGCTCGTTTCCACCCAACCGTAGGCTCAATGACTCCTAGCAGATTTACCACTAGCCACCCCCAAGTTGAGACCACGATGCTGTGAGACCGTGTCTCTATTTTCTAGTGACCAGGAGTGAAGGTTACTCTCCTTCCTCTCTGCTATCACTCCCTTTGCATATTTCCAGAGTTCTCTCTTCTTCCCCTTGCGTCTGCCCCCAATCGCTTCCACCCCACGGCTTATCCTCTCGCGAGGTTGTGTGTGGTGCGATTTCCCTCGCACTGGTTAGTCATGATGGCTCTACAGATGGGAGGTTCACCTCCCCATCCCTCATTAATTCTTGAGGAGCCATCAACCTGCCAACCTGAAAGACATTTAATTCAGGGCCAGCGAGCCGCTTTTGGTTCTTTAGGCCAGTGAAGACCAAATATGGTATTAATTCTCGGTGGAAGTTAACGCCACCTTTCCAGGTGCCTTCCACCACCATCGTGGTCTCTTTTTCTGCACATCCCCTCTCAGCAGTATTGCAATATAAATTCATAATGTTATTCACATTTATTGACCTTTTCCATAAGGTCCATTCACATCACATATTCACATTCATGAGTTTGCCACAGTTCTGGCCAGTCCAGTTATTTTTACAAACTATGGGAAACAGGGTGTTACAATTCCCTCCCCCTTAAAGGAACATCCTCCTTGATGTTCTTATCTTTTAACATGAATTTTATGTATAGAAGTAAGCAAAATCAGATATGCCTGTCTCATAGCATCCTCCATTTCCCACGTAGCCTCATCTGGGCCAAAATGTCTCCATTGCACCTTTACCTGTGCAATGGTTCGGTTCCAGAGTGGGGTTTCCTTTCTGTGCAATATGCATTGGGGTTTTGGTAGAAATCCTCCCTCCGGTTCCACCTGGATCATAGACCAGTCAATTATATGATTAGCATCATGTACATATTTCTTCAATAATGAAACATGGAAAACATTATGTGCTTTTACTGTGGGAGGAAGTGCTAGCCGATAGGCTACAGGTCCCACTCTTTCTATAACCTCAAAGGGTCCACAATACCAGGGTGCGAACTTGGCACAAGCTCCCATTCTTAGGGAACTCCTTCTGGGCTTAATTCTGAGATATACATGGTCTCCCATTTTGAACTCTCTTGGAGTTCTCTTTTGATCAGCATAACTTTTTTGTCAGTTCTGAGTGATCTTCAGATTTTGTTTTATCTGAGTCACTTGTTGTTCCATTTCTTTCAACATGTCGAGTCCAAAAGAAATCCTATTTACAGGATTACTCCAGCTGATTGGAGTATTACACAGTATAACATAAAGGACCTCGAAGGGACTCATCTTTAAGGATGCTTGGTAGCCGTTGTTGTAGGCGAATTCTACCAATGGTAGGTAGTCTTCCCATTTCCTGGGTTGATGCATTACATGCATTCTTAACATATCCTCTAATATTTGATTCACTCTTTCTGTCTGTCCATCGGTTTGAGGGTGATAGGCGGTGTTGAACAACAATTTGGTCTCCAAACCAACCATCAGTGATTTCCAAAAATTGGAAGTAAATTTTGTGTCTTTGTCAGACACTTTCTCTTTCGACATACCGTGCAGTCTGAATACCTCTTTCATGAATATCTGGGCGATATCTATCACCTTGCAGGTTGATTTGATGAGGATGAAATGAGCAGAATTGCTCAGTTTATCCACCACTACCATAATGTCATCATTCTGCTTGGTTGAAGTCGACAATCTAGTGATAAAATCCATGGAGATGGTTTCCCATTTCCATTCTGGGATGGGTAAAGGGTCTAATAGTCCTGCTGGGTGTCAATGTTCCACTTTCACCTATTGGAATTCTATGCATTGGGCCAAATATTTGGCTATGTCTTTCTTCAATCCAGGCCAATAAAATTGTTTCCGGGTGGCAGTGATCATCTTCTGGTATCCTGGGTGACCAGTGTATGGTCTTTTATGTAGTTCATCCATAATGAACCTCTTCAAGTCGTCATAATTTGGAATGTACAATCTATATCTGTAAGTGAGCAGACCTCCTTTGGTCATCTGGTAGCCTTCATATTTTACTCCAGTGGGTTCTTGCTGTAGGTATAGGGTTACAGTCTGAACGAAGGGATCTATCTTCTATGCATTTTTGACTTTGTTCTTGACATCTGTCTCGCAGGTACTCACCGCTGCTAGGTGAATTGTTTTCATGCTTCTGCTAAGGGCATCAGCCACCCTATTTTCTTTCCCTTTAATGTGTTTAATTTCAAAATCAAATTCACTAAGGAGGGCCATCCATCTAGCTTGTCTAGCATTGAGCTTTGGTTGGTCAAATAAATACCGCAATCCACAGTGATCTGTCATAAGTACAAATTTTCTTCCTAGGAGGTAATGCCTTCACATTTTCAAGGCATGCACTATGGTAGCCAGTTCTAGATCATGAGTCACATAGTTAACTTCATGTTCATTCAATTTTCAGGATTCATAGCAGATCACACTTCCTTCCTGCATAAGGACACCTCCGAGCCCTTCCTTACAGGCATCTGTGCACACAAGGAAGTCAGCTTCTAGGTCAACAATTTTCAACACGGGTGCATGGGTTAGCAGATGTTTCAAGGTTTGAAATGTTTCTTCACATTGCTGTGTCCACAGGAATTTTGTCCCCTTCTTCTGGAGGGCAGTGATTGGACAACCGACCTTGGAGAATCCTTTTATAAATATCCTATAGTATCCCGCCAATCCCATAAAGGATCTGATGTCTGAAACATCCTTTGGGGTAGGCCATTCCATGATAGACCTAATCTTGTCAGGATCTACTGCTACCCCTTCCTCGGACATAACATGTCCCAAGTAATGTATTTGCTTCTGAAAGAAGTCACATTTTCCAAATTTAGCATAGAGCTGATGCTCTCTTAGCACTTGTAGGATAAGTCTAAGATGCTCTTCATGTTCTTCTCTATTCTTAGAGTAGATTAATATGTCATCAATAAAAACTAGTACAAATTTATCTAAAAATTTACTGATTACATTGTTCATTAAGCACATGAAAGTGGCAGGGGCATTGGTTAACCCAAATGGCACTACCACAAACTCATAGTGACCATACCGTGTCCGGAAAGTGGTTTTATGGATGTCTTCACCCTTAATTCGGTCTTGATGGTATCCCAACCTCAAGTCAATCTTTGAGAAAATAGATGCACCTCCCAACTGATCGAATAGATCATCGATCCTGGGCAAGGGGTACTTGTTCTTTATGGTTACTTTATTAAGTTGTCTATAATCTATACACAGTATAAGGGTGCCATCCTTCTTTCTCACAAACAGGACTGGTGCTCCCCATGGGGACATGCTAGGTCGAATATAACCCTTATCCAACATTTCTTTCAATTGCAATTTGAGTTCAACTAACTTAGGTGTGCTCATCTGGTAGGGTGTCCTAGACACTAGCACCACTCCTGGTGCGAGCTCTATCGAGAAGTCAATGTCTCTTCTCGGAGGTAGACCCCGTACCTCTTTCGGAAACACATCTCTGTATTCTCTCAGGATAGGGTGATCATTAGGGATTGGTTTATCACCTTCGATTGTTTTCAACACCTGTATTGCATATAGGGGACATCCCTTTCAGAAATACTTTCTCATTTGCAGGGCTGATATTTGTCTCACCGAGATTGATTTTCGGATCCCTTGAAGGGTTATCCTTTTTCCTTCTTTGCTCACACATTCTAAGGTTTTATGGTAACAATCTAGTATAGCTTTATGGGTGGCCAACCAGTCCATACCAATCAACAGATCGTATGATCCCAGGGGTAATACATTAAGGGTTGCTTGGGTGGGGAATTCACCCAACATTAATTGGCAGGCCGGTATGACCTCTACTACCTTTCTTTTGGTGCTAGTGGCTAACTATACCAACCATGGCTTAGTTTGTTTTCATGGCTATAGCTTACACTTATCAACAAATTTAGGGGCTATATAACTCAAATTTGAACTAGGGTCAATCAAAACAGACACCAGATGGTTGAAAATCATACCTTCTATTTCCACCACTGAAGCTTGGTGGTCAGCTTGGTTATTATTCAATGTTGCATAAATCTGCGGCACACTCCTTGCCACATCATTGACTGTGGTAGTTTCTTGAATGTTATAAACTTTCCGACTATTCTATTGTCAGTGTGGGCAGTCTCTCAGGAGATGCTCTTCTCTGCAACCCTAACATTTCAAAGGTTCTTTCATTGGGTTATTAGTCTCCACTGGTATAGGTCCAGAAATTTTACTTCCACCCACCGAGGGAAAGTTCTGCTGGAGTACACTCCAGGCTGGAATGTTCATTCTAGGGTTCTTCTTGTAGTTCTTAAATCCTGAGGATTTGATCCCCTTTTTCTGAAATCTCGAACCACTCTTATGTTTCCAGTCTCCACGAGACTCTTCCTGATGTCCATATTTTTCATGACAATATGTTTCTTTTCGAATAGTGTCTTCTAAGGTCTTTGGCTCATTGAATTCGATTCGGTTCCGGTATTCCTTGGGTAGCCCAATAATGAAGCATTGCACCTTCGCCTTCTCTGCTTTGATGTAGGGTGCATATCTCAATAAGTCAAGGAATTTGTTGACATATTCCTCTATAGTGAGTTTTCCCAATTTGAGTTCATAAAACTCTTTAGCCTTCTCGTCAAAATATCTTTCCGACAAATACTTCTTCCTAAAGTACTTTTCAAATTTTTTCCAAGACAGGTCCTCCTCGTGGACCCCTTTCATATTCTTAAGATCTTCCCACCAGATGGAAGCCTTTCCATTCAGATTGAAAGTGGCCACTCAGGCCTTTAAATTCTTTGAAAAATCATGGACTCTGAAATATTTCTTCAGTCCAAGTAGCCAGGCCTCGGCTTCCTCTCCCTTCTTTATCTCACCGTCGAAGGAGGGAGGTTTGGCCTTTCCGAATTCTTCAAATTTATGACCCTTGGAAGTCTTTTGTTTCTTCTATTTTCTTCAAGAATAGGAACTGGTCCTGCTGCTGGAAGAGCCTTCTGAATCGCCATCTTCCTTCTCAGTGGAATCATCCGACACTGGTCCTTTACCTCTGGGGTGGACCTTTCTTGATTTTCTCCTCTCAGTATGGTCACTGATATGACCATGTTTCTGCATCTCGGGTTCATGCTGCATTTTTCGCTGTAGGTCGGATAAGCTCTACAATAAAATTGCATTAATTTCGGTTTTCTTTTCTTGTTCTTTCATCATCCTTTCATTGTCGGCCTTGTAGCTTTGCAGTTCAACCATGAGACTCCTCACATTCTCGGCTAGATTTGGAGGGGTTCCCATTGCTCTTCTTTCGTCAGAATCTTCGTCTCTATTGCGGGAGCCTTCTCCCATCTCTTGGGGAGTCACCATTCTCTGTGTCTGTAAATTCCCACGACTGATCGTCTGCTTGGGTGAAAAGACAAACGCTGGTTATTAGTCAAGAGTTAAATACATTTTATAATCTGCGCATAAATTTATAACTCTTTCACATGCATACATAGTCGGGTTCTCGTTTCCAAGTTTTAATCTCAGACAAGAGAGTTAAGTTAGGGGGTTACTCCTCATAGGAGTGTTTTGAATGAATCTTATGCGTAACTTGTGCATGATCCCAATCAGGGCGAGTGTTGTAACCATGCTCTGATACCACTTTGTCACATACTCACTACCTCAATCAATTTTTTCTTTGATTTCTGCAGAATCAGAACCCCCGAATTACATATGGAGGCCTAGTGCAAGCTAGCTCTTTCTCTCTCTCTCCATTCCCATGTTATCGTGGGTCATGATCACAGTTCAAATAAATGTAGTGTCTTTTGTATTTCATGCCTTGGCGCTACAGTGATGTCAAATCGTTCGACTCTACAACCGTCGAACCCCGACAAGGCTAGCGACCAACCAATAGGGATGAATCCCTACAGGGTTAGCAAATGGCCAATAGGAACAAATCCCAACAGGGCTAGAGAATAACCAATGAGAATAGGCCCTGTTGCATGGTTAAGTGGAGTACAGGTGGCAGAAGGGAAATGCGACATGGTAGTCAACAGGACAAGAGGGGGCCCCATTTCACA
>ML778270.1:754264-790915 GCA_009831015.1 Picea engelmannii | reverse complement strand
GGGGGGGGGTCCAGAATCAATCCTTGGTCATGGATCTCAGTGCACAAAATATAGCTGAACAGATCTGCTCGTTGCTTATCGTGAATTCCGGACCCCCCCACCCCCTCGCTAAAGGTAGAACGATGGGGGGAGGGGTCTGGAATTAGATTTCGACTATAGATCTGGGCGTGCAGATCCTGTCCACCCAGATCTTCTTGCCGCTTAGCCAATGCATATTTGGCGCCCTGAACTTAGGATAAGTGGGTTTTTCAACCCACTGCTTATCATTTTTTTTTCCAAAAGGGGGTCACCTGTTAAGAAAACACCCCCCATACATGAATAGGTGATAACATTAGGCTCAATGGGGGATGACATGCTCCCTGTGAGCTAAAAATAACTCCTCTACAGTTCCAGTGCCTTGTTGTTGGGGTATGGAGTCTTTATTAAAGACAAAAAACAAACAAGAAAATAATATTTATGGACACAAGGGAGCCAGTTATGTCTCAAACAAAACACTTTAGGAAATTCCCATTCACAGGGCCATTAAAGACCTCCCTAACCTCCAAATCTTGCAACCTATAATTATTATTTAACAACACCTCAGATATTTTGAAGGATCCAATCCAAATGGCCTCAAACTTGTTGTGCTTCCCTCTATCTTGCCTGGGAGCATCCCACTTAAGCACTAAACCTCCCAGCTGGAAATATTCTTTTCTTGCTTTCTTGTCAAAGTCTTGCTTGATATTTTGCTGAAGGTCATGAGCTTTTTCCATTACTTGCTCTCTAGTCTGCTGCACCTCCACCAGTTGATGCATTCTTCTGATCATGTCATCAGGCTCTCCTTGACAGTCCTGTAAGAATTTTGCTACAGGTAAAGACAACTGAGAAGGGAAAACTGCTTCTATCCCATATACTAGCTAGAAAGGGGAGATTCCTAGGGACCTTTTTGGTGCCACTCGATCATCCCACAGAGTGAATTTCAGCTTTGAATCCCAGGCCTTCTTATTGTCTTCTAGCAGTCTTTTGATAAGCTTGATCAGACTTTTGTTAGAAGACTCTGCCAGTCCATTGCCTTGGGGATAATAAGGAGTGGAGTAAATTAATGAAATCCCAAGCCTCTCACAGAACTCGATCAATGGCTCATATTTGAAAGATGCAGCATTATCAGTGACAATCCTGATGGGACAACCAAACCTTGAGATGATGTCTTCCAAAAATCCAATGATTACTTTATGAGAAGCATTCCTTGTAGGGATAGATTCTATCCACTTGGTGATGTAATCTGTGGCAGTTATGATCCACCTGTGTTGCCCACTAGAGGCAGGATGAATCTCTCCAATGAAATCCAATCCCCATTGTTGAAAGGGTTTTGAAGCTACTACAGGCTTTAATGGCAGATATTTGAGTCATCGCTTCCCTGAGAATTTTTGACATTTGATGTAGGCTCTGAATTCTCTGCAGACATCAGTGAATAAGGTGGGCCGGTAGTACCCAACCCTGAAAATTTTGTAGGCTGTAGTCTTCTAGAAGTGATGTCCCCCACATAAGATATTGTGGAAATCAAACATAATTCTTTGGGCTTATTATGGGCTCAGACATCTTAGAAGCACTCCTAGAGGGTCTTTCCAATATAAGACCTGATCAATAAGGCAATACCTAATTGCCTTGAGCTTTAAAGCTCTTGCCTTTCTCTTCCCCATTCCATTAGGAGGCTTCAACTCTTGCAGAAAATATATAATGTCTCCATACCAGATTCATTCTGCCAATGGAGGACTGTCTTGAGGACTACCATCAGACAACTCAGCCTACTGATCCTTTGAGAAAATGTTGATGAAGTTAACCCCCAACTCTTTACAATTAGATTTAGCCAATAACTTGGCTAAACCTTGGCCTTTAATCAACTTGGTGGGATTTATTTCGAGATCAAACTCAAGGATTTTGGCAATCCACTTGCTCCTTCTCCCATCTATGTCTAGTTGAATAAGAATGTCCTTCACAGAAGCTGAAGGGACATATGCAATAATTTTTTAATGCAGAACATAAACCCTGAAAGATTTGAGAGCTTTCACCAAGGCATAGGCTTGCTTCTCCATGATGTCATACTTGGTTTTTGCATCCCTCAATGCCTGGATGAAAAATGAAATGGGCTGTTCCAACCCTTCAATATTGTTCTGCAATAAAACAACAACCACTATGTCAAATGAAGAAAATGAGAAAATAATAAAAAACTTTGAATAATCAAGACTGATTAGCACAGGTGCCTCAGTCAATGCCCTTTTAATTTGGTTGAAGGATTCCCTGGGCTCAGTAGTCCATTTTACTTCATTCCCCTTCCTGAGCATGGCTGTGATATGCTTCACTAATTCAACAAAATTTGAGACAAACCTCCTTAGAATGTTAATCTTTCCCAAGAAATCCTGGACTTCTTTTCTGGACCTGGGAAGTGACAGGGTCTGAATTTCCTCCACCCTGCTGAGATCAAGTCTCACTCCTTCTGCTGACACTATATAGCCCACCAATTTTCCCTCCTTCATGGAAAATAAAGACTTCTTAGGGTTTAAGGAGAGGCCAAACCTTCTGCATTTCAAGAAAACTTTCATGAGATGACAACAATGCTCTTTATCAGATTGGGAGAAGACTGTGATGTCATCCAGATAGATTACCACAAACTGATCTTTCTCCCCAATGAAAGCAATGTCCATAGCTCACTAAAACTTTTCCCCTGCATTCATCAATCCAAAGGGCATCTTGGCATACATGAATGTACCCCAAGGAGTGGTGAAGGATGTCTTTTCCCTGTCTTCAGGCAGGACATAAATCTAATTGTAGCTAGAGAAGCCATCAATCATGGAAATCCCGGATGCTCTTGTTATCCTCTGTAATATGTGTTCCATCTTTGGTAGAGGATAATTGTCCTTCTTTGAGCTCCTGTTCATATTTCTGAAATCAACACAAAGACTGATTTCCCCACTCTTTTTCCTCATTGGGACCAAGTTGACCACCCGTTCAGAATATCTCAAAGGGACAATACTTTGGGCATCCAACAACTTCTTTACCTCCCTTTCCATGACAGGAAACAACATAGGATTAATTTGTCTTAGCTTTTGCCTAAATGGTTTTGCCTCCTCCTTTAGTGGGATCTTATGCTCAATGATAGTTGTGTCATATGTTCTGAGTTCTTCATAGGTCCAAGTAAAAACATCAACAAACTCTTTTAATAACTCAACATACTTGACCCTCTTCTCTCTTGTCAAGTTGCTTGATAATTTGACAAATTTTGGCTCCTCTTCTATGCCAATGTTGCACTCAGCTGTATCAACATCATTCTTTGAGATATCACCCCTCACTTCCACATTGTTGCTATCAAACAACCTCTCCAAAGGAACCAACCCTTTTGGAATGTGATCATTGGGTAATTGAACAATGTGATGATCAACAATCTTGCTTAGAAGGGTATCGTCATGAGGATCTACTTCAGAGGCAGGGTCTTGATCAATGTGTAAATCTGAAAACTCCTCAACAATCTCCAAGAATCTTTTTATTTCAAGATCATCCTCAAAAACCTTCCAATGCTTGACATTGTTAGGTATGGAGGGCCTGTATTTCACTTGTATGTCATACCTGAGCCTGGGTGGCTGGGGAATTTTGAAATTGCTTGCTGAAACAACCAGAGAATCAACAACTGTATTCTCCTCTATAGGAATGAATGAAATATTAAAAGATAAGAAGAAACTATCTATTAGATCCCACACTTCATTTCTGTAACTCCTCAATCAAGGATGCTTGGCCTGATAGATGTTTTTGACCTGTTGGATGATCAACTTAGCATCACCAAAAATTTATATTTCCTTTATTCCTCTATCCTTTGTAGCTCTCAATCCCAAGGTATGAGCTTCATACTCTACCACATTGTTGGTAGCTTCAAACTCTAATTTGTATGACAGAGATATGGTTTCCTGAGCAGGGGAAATAAACATTATTCTAGCACCTGTACCATGTTTAGAAGAAGCTCCATCAAAGAATATTTTCCACATAGAAGTAGTTGAAGGAGAATCCTCATGTGGGCTAATTGGATGCTTTATGAGTTGAAGAGGAGGCTCAGGGGTGTTGGTGAGATGCAACAAGATCAATCCCAAATCAGTGTCAAGGGCAAAGATGGGATTATTGGTGGGATTTTCTTCATCACTTACAATGTAAGCCAACTGGGCCTCTTTCTACAATATTCTATGCTCCCCTCTAAAGAATAGAATGGTAGCATATGTTAGGTCCATCTGTAAGGTTCCCCCAAGTCTTTTTATCCAAGATCTGGACAACAACATACCAAACTTGGGAGGAACATCAGCTACAACAATGTCCATGACCACACTCTTCATGGGCGACTAAAACAAGGTTACACCAGATCTTTGATAACTCCTAGACATTGTACCCTCCTTGAATCAAAGGAGTACAAATCATGATAGGCCCTTGTAACTTCCAGTCCAAGCTCTTCCATGACTGTTTTAGGAATGAGGTTATGTGAAGCTCCTGAATCCATTAGGTAGTTATGCAACACCTTGTCATGAATATTCAGGGATGTGTAGAAGGGAGGGTATGAACCATCTCTGTCTTCTACCATAGGAACTAGGATGATTGCTGGCTTTTCATCCTGGAGATTCACTGAGTCTGTGGGATGGCAAGATGGCTCAGGCTGCAAAATCTTAGAGAGGGAATTTTTGAAATCTTCATGTTTTACTAGCTCTAAAATGGGCACAGGAATTCTGATCTTTTGAATCTCATGCTCAAAGTTAAAGGAGGAAAGAAGCTTATGAATTTCCATTACCTATGGGACAGGGTCTTTGGATATTGGTGAAGGATTCTGAATTTTCTTTTCCTTGGTAGTGTTTGCTGCAGGATTTTCTGCTATGAGAGGCTGATCAGGAATATCAGACTTCCCTTATTTCTTCTTTGATTTGAGATTATATCTATTAGGACTGTTATATTTGGCTTTCTCCCCCTTTCTTAGTTCATTGATTTGACTGTTCATGAGGGATTCTTCATATGCATATTGAGTCAAATTGGGAGAAGGGGAAGTGTCTTCAATACAGTGAATTTCTGGATCAAGCTCCTCTTCCTCCCTCTCCTCATCATCAACCAGGTTATTTTGGAGAGGGGTTTGAATCCTCTGATCATCTCTGTATTTGTTCCTCTATTCCCTTGGCATCATCTGGGGAACATTTTTATTTGGCCTCCTGAAATTGCCTCTATTGTCAATGTTTTGAGGATTTCTATAATTCTGTTTCCCCTCCATTTTCATTTTCTCCATTTCTACAGACAGAGTCTTTACCATTTTTGTCAATTCATCCATTTGAGGGTAAGTTGTAGAAGAAACAAAGGTTGAGGCCTTAGATTTTCCTTTCCCTCTATCTCTATCAGACTTGCTTTTGAGCCTGATAACTGCCAACACATTCGATTCTACTTCCAGGGATGCATCTTGCATGCTAGCCAAGAAAATAACCCTTCTTTCTCTAAGCAGGAGGAATAAATCAGGGTTAAAAGCACTAGCAGAAGTGATTTTATCAGAGGCTTCCGAGGGATTTATCTCAGCGGGGATCTTATTATACATCTTATTGAACCTTTTGGAGAAGTCAGAGACATACTCTCCTTCCTTTTTCTTCAAGGACCCTGTTAGCAACATTTATTGTCTCCGACATCGGATATCCAGGTCTGCAGGTTGCACGAAGAGCGCCCAAGCGCAGTAGAGGTAAGAAGTCATTTTCGGACTTGAAATCAAGCGAGCAGGAAAAATTATGGTGTTAACAATCCAGATCCATCCATATGAGTAGATCAGCGGTTGGCGAGAAATCGCAGATAGCAAAGTTGCGCCGAGGTTAGGCATGATGGATAGTGCCTATATTGCATAAAGGAAAGATAACATCCATTCATACAAAGACACGTGGCGCGAGATCCAGTCGCGTCGGTGATTCAACATTCGGGAGTTCAAGGGGTGAGGATTTTATGTTGTTCTACATCCCGAAACCCCGAACCCCGATAGCGCTGAAAGTAGGACCTGCGGTATCAAAAACATTTTCAGCTGTCCATCCAAAGGGACACGTGGTGCGCGATCAGATCATGTCAGCATTCTGGGATTCAAAGGGCAATATCTCCTCATCATTTTACATTTCGAAACCCCAAACCTCGAAATGTCGATAAGCACCCTTCAAAGCTGAGCCCACGGTCCTAGTGCCAGGTCACATCAAGCGAGCCTGATAATGGAGGCAGCCCTCTTTTAACATCAACTGCCATCTCGACCATCCATCTGAAGGACATGTGATGTAGATCTGAGTCACAGGTGGGGCCTTTCAAGATTTTCATAGTGAAAACACCGAAGTCATCTCAGCCCTCCATCCATCGATGAAACTCTGGTGCAATATACCTAAAGGAGGTATGGGTCTGGGCGGCCAGGATATGTGCGCTCAGATCTATGGTCAGGAGCAAATTCAGGAGGCCCCCTTCCATTCTACCTTTAAGTGGAGGGGGGGGGGGTGTCTGGAATCGAGGGCGCACCTCTTCAGCAGCTACGATCAAAACATCCAGATCAACGACGCACAGGCAATTCCGGACCCCCCTTACCTTTCTTCCTTTAATAGGGGGCGGGGGGGGGTCCGAAATCAGGTGCGCATCTTCCCAATGGATGAGATCAAAGCGCTCGGATCAACGGTGCTTAGGTGATCCCGCCCTTCTCAGCTACTCTGCTCTTAATTAGTATGGGGATTTCCCCCCATTGTGTCACCTCTCGAGCTGCCTCCCCCTGCAGCCTATCTTCCACTTCACCTCATGATGTGGCCCCTCCTTAGTCCATCGTCCCACTCACCACCTACCATGTGTCCCGCTCATTCCCATGTCAACCTCCCATTAATAATGTGCCCATTGTATTTCATCTCCTACCCCCCTCTGCTTATTACTTTCCGTCGTGTGTCCTTCCCTGTCATATTGCCCACACCTCACTACCTCTCATATCACCCTTATGGTATTGGCACCACCACTTCCATTACGCCCCCCCCCAGCCTTCGCACTATCCTCCACATCTATTGATCAAGCCGTTCAGCTAATCCAGATGGAAGTGCGAGGGCTCTTCCACGTCTTAAAGGTGCCAAGTCAGCTGGGTCGTTCCCAATCCCAAGGAAGCAATTATTAAGGTAGTTGTTGGTGGTTCAACATCATCTTCGCCATAAGGGGAAAGTCCGGTGATGAATTAAAATCACGTCGATTCACCCATGGGACTGTCAGGCGTTCGATTGCGTCTGCCATAGGTGCACGATCATTTAGAGACTGCAGGTGCAGATTGTCAGAAGCCATGGAAACGCAAAGTTTTTAATCCAACGTCTCGATTTTGTTGTTGTTGTTGTTTTGAGTATATGAAGGCGCTTTCTCCATTTTGTAAAGGATCGATGGTTGAGCAAGGCTCCCGATTGTAAGAACTTTAACGAAGCATTGGTTATTCTGGTTGTGTATTAACATCTGAGACTTCTTTCCTTATGAATGTCAGCTTCTTTCCATGTCTTTGTTCATATTGTATTAGAACAGCTTGGAATTGGAAGATCCAGTCGAGTTGTGATTGTTATAGGATGATGTAGGTTGGATCACTGTAACAGTCGCATTGTTTCTAATCAATCTCTGTGTTTTTCTTAGCGTTGAATGACTTGGAATTGGAGGATCCAGTCAAGTCGCCCCTTCAGTTACCCGAAACTCTGAATCAAGAGGATCTTGTGTTTAGAGTTTTTCTTCTGCAAGCTGTTGAAAGGCCTGTTGCCCAAAGTAGTTTTTCTCACTCCTCTCACCAAGTCTTCCACCTGACCATTTTATAATCAAGCTACTGACTGAAGTTAGATCAAGACCTCCTTTGTTCTTTACATACCAGACCCGGTCCCCGAGCTAAAGTGATTCCATCCCGAGTCTCTACCCATTTGATCACCCCTCAAAATAATCGTGACATAAAAAATGATGGGCGTCGGGCTCTGCTCCTGCAAGCAATCCAGGGGTGACTTCTGACGCTAACATTTCTGGCGCCATTGCTAGGGACAAAGTTGAAAATTTTTCCCCGGGGTTGAACGACATTGAACCTTTGATTCCGAAGTTGCATCGGGTACCAGAGCCTTTGAAGATTGCTACTGTGCACCTGATGACTCTATTGTGACAACTCCACTGTGAAGAAACTACTCTATTAGTTGTGGATTTTAGAGGCAGACACACGCAGGCTCATCCATAAGTGCCTCTAGCTCCACCTGAAACTGATCCAGAGGTGGTTCTCAAGAAAGGAAAGGCCCCTGAAGAAGAAGCTTCCACCGCCGAAACAGGTAATCTGCCATCCCCTTCTGTGAGAACTCCATTTTATCCTCCTCAGTTTCTTAATAGACCTCCTTCGGAGGTTTCCCATTTCCTAAATTTCGGGAGTGTTCCTGCTGAGTTTTCCCTTCCTAATATGGGATTGGAGGAAGAAATCCTTGTCACTCCCCTCTCCTCTGAAGTTTCACCTTGGCGTAAACCCAAGACTACAAAAGATTTCCCCACTCCTGCACAAAGAGGATCACCTGTTGACTTGAGTTCATTAGCCTTCTCCTTAAATCCCCTTTTGTTTCCCACTCCACTGCGAGACTCATTCCCAGTAGCCCCTTCGTGAACCCCTTCCCCCCCAAGCTCTCCTCCACCTAATATCCCTATGGTTGGTGCTAATGCCCCTCTAAATAGAATGGATGCCATAGTCACTTCCATATATGCCCCCTTAATCCTTCCTCCTCCTATGAATCCTCTCCCTACTGGAGATTACTTGAAATACATGCCCAAGTTCACCAGAGAAGGGGATGTAACTGCGGAAGAGCACTTGGCTGCTTTCTACAGTTACGCAGACAACCTCAACATCGAAAATGAAGATGTTTGGATGAGAGTCTTCATCCATAGTTTGGATGGTGAGGTGAGGAAATGGTTTAGAGGACTGGCCCCCGTATCTATTGCTGGGATCGAAGCTCTGGATAGTTCTTTCCTGAGGCAGTGGGGAGATAGGAAGGATTTCATGTATTACATGATAGAGTTTGGGTCTTTGAAGAATATGGATGGAGCGTCTATCTCCGACTTCTCCAAAAGATTTAATAAGATGTATAATAAAATTCCTGTCGAGATAAAACCCTCAGAAGCATCGGCCAAAATTTCTTATGCTAGTGCATTTGGCCCCGATTTTTGTCTTCTATTGAGAGAAAGAAGAGCCACTTATTTATCCCAAATGCAAGATGCGGCCATAGAGGTGGAATCCAATGTATTAGCAGCTGATAGACTGAGGAACAAGGCCAATGCAGACTGAAGAAAGGGAAGGTTGGAAACCTCAACTTCTGGATCATCGGTGCCCCACCCTCAAGTGGATGAATTGACCAAGATGGTGAAGTCCCTTTCTGCAGAAATGGAGAGAATCAAGGTCGAGGGAAGGCAAGCATACAAGGTCCCTTAGAACTCCGAAAATAAAGGAGGTTTTAGGAGGCCAAACAATTTTACTCCTCTGAATGTGCAAAGAGAGAAGGGAAGAGACAGAGAAGACCAGAAAATTCAAGCCCCTTTTCAAAACAATTTTGTGGCTGAGGGGGAAGAAGGAGAAACAGACGAGCTTGATCCTAAAATCCATTTCTTTAGATACACTCCTCCTTTTCCTCACCTCACTCAATCAGCATAGGAGGATTCTCTCATGGATAGTCAGCTAAATGAACTGAGCAAGGGAGACAAGGCTAGTGGCAACCAAGGTAGATATGATCTGAGGTCTAAGAAAAAGACAGTAGTACCTGCTGTTCCTGAGCAGTCCATCAAAATAGAGAATCTTACTGATGAAGTAGCAGATGGTCATAGAGGTAAGAAGCACCAACCCCTCTCTCCCATAGTCTAGAGTCATGTTCCCAAAATAAGAGAATTTCTGAAGCTTGCATCTTCTTTTAATTTCGAGCATGAAATTCAAAAAATCAGGATCCCTGTGCCCCTGAACAAATTGATTAAACAATCTGAGACCTCAATCCTTCCCATAGACTCCATCAATTTGCAAGATGAAAAGCCTATAGTTATTCTAGTTCCTATGATAGAAGATAGGAATGACTCATCCCCTCCCTTCTACACTTCCTTGAACATACATGACAAGGTACTGCACAACTGTTTGATGGATTCAGGGGCTTCTCACAACCTCATGCCCAAAACTTTCATGGAAGAGTTAGGGCTATAATTCACCCGAGCCTATCATGACCTCTATTCCTTTGACTCCAAAAAGGTCCAGTGTCTAGGAGTTATCAAAGACCTGGTCGTGACCTTGTTTCAACTGCCCATGAAAAGTGTGGTCATGGATATTGTAGTGGCCGATGTCCCCCCCAAGTTCAATATGTTGTTGTCAAGATATTAGATAAAAATACTGGGGGGAGCCTTGCAAATGGACCTCACATATGCTACTATCCTAGTGTTTGGAGGAGAGCATAGAAGGCTATACAGAGAAGCCCAACTGGCTTATATAATCAGTGATGAGGCCAACCCTACCAACCATCCCATTTTTTCCTTAGACACTGATTTAGGTTCCAGTGTGCTACAACTCACCAATGCTCTCGAACCTCCTCTTAAACTCATAAAGCAGACCACCATTCCCCCTAAATTTCCTCCCTCCATCACCCCCATATGGAAAATGTTCTTTGATGGAGCCTCTTCTAGGGAAGGCGCTGGAGCTGGGGTGGTTTTTATGTCACCTATTCAGGAAACCATATCTCTATCATACAAATTAGAATTTGAAGCTACCAATAATGTGGTGTAGTATGAAGCTCTTATCTTGGGGTTAAGAGCCACAAGGGAAATGGGAATTCAGGAGGTAGCAGTGTTCAGTGATGCAGAGTTGGTGGTCCAACAGATCAGAAGCGCTTACCAAGCTAAGAATCCTCGACTCAGGAGTTACAGAAATGAGGTATGGGACCTAATTGATAGTTTCTTCTCAACATTTAACATTTATTTTATCCCAAGAGAGGAGAACACAATGGCAGATTCCTTGGCTACGTCAACAAGTAATTTCAAAGTACCCCTTCCACCCAAATTCAGATATGATGTGGAAGTAAAATACAGGCCCTCCATACCTAACAATGTCAAGCATTGGAAGGTTTTTGAGGATGATCTCGAGGTCAAGAAATTCTTGGATACTGTCGAAGAATTTTCAGAGATGCACATCGACCAAGACTCTGTCTCCGAAGAAGAGCTTAATGGGGGTAATTTTCGGAATAAGATTGCAGAACGTAACATTGTGCAGTTTCCCAACAATCATATTCCAAGAGGACTGGTTCCTCTGGAAAGGCTCTTTGATAGAAACAATGTGTCACTAAAAGGGGAGACCACAGAGGATGACACTGGTACTATTCAATGCAACATTGGGACCGAGAGTGAGCCCAAGTTTGTCAAATTGTCAGGAAGCCTGACAGGGGAGAAAAGGTCCGAGTACACTGGACTTTTGAGGGAATTTGCTGACGTGTTTTCCTGGACCTACGAAGACCTCAAAACATATGACACTTCTGTCATTGAGCATAAAATCCCATTAAAAGAGGAGGCAAATCCATTTAGGCAGAAGCTGAGACAGAACAATCCTATGCTGCTGCCTATCATGGAGAGGGAAGTGAAGAAGCTGCTTCAAGCTCAGATCATTGTACCGCTGAGGTATTAAGAGTGGGTGGCCGACTTGGTGCCAGTAAGGAAAAAGAGTGGAGAGATTCGACTCTGTGTAGACCTTAGAAACCTGAATAGGAGCTCACAAAAAGATAACTACCCCTTACCAAAGATGCAACATATACTACAAAAGGTAACAGGAGCTTCCAGGATGTCCATGATTGATGGTTTCTCTAGATACAATCAGATCTCTGTTCTTCCTGAAGATAGGGAAAAGATGACATTTACCACTCCATGGGGCACATTCATGTACACCAAGATGCCGTTTGGATTAATGAACACAGGGGCAATGTTTTAGCATGCCATGGACATAGATTTTGTTGGGGAAAAGGATAAGTTTGTGGTGATCTATCTGGATGACATCACGGTTTTTTCAAATTCTGATAAAGAACACTGTTGTCACCTCAGGAAGGTTTTCCGGAAGTGCAGGAGTTTTGGCATTTCATTAAACCCCAAGAAATCTTTGTTCACCATGCAGGAGGGAAAGTTACTAGGCCACATAGTATCAGTGGAAGGAGTCAAGATTGACCCTATTAGAGTTGAGGCAATACGATTCCTATCAATCCCAAGATCTAAGAAGGAAGTCCAATCTTTCCTTGGTAAGATTAATTTTCTGAGGAGGTTTGTGCCCAGCTTTGCTGAGGGGGTAAAACTTATAACAACTATGTTAAGGAAAGGAAATGAAGTGAAGTGGACTTCTGAATCATGAAATTCCTTTGAGCAAATAAAGAGGGCCCTGTCTGAAGCCCCTATGCTTATCAGTCCTGATTACTCAAAGGATTTCCTTATTTTCTCCTTTGCTTCACCTAACACGATAGCCACTGTTTTATTACAGACAAACAAGGATGGGCTAGAGCAGCCTATTGCCTATTTCAGTCGAGCATTGAAGGATTCCGAAGTCAGGTATGACACTATGGAGAAGCAGGTCTATGCACTGGTAAAGGCCCTCAAGGCATTTAGAATCTACATCCTGCAGTCAAAAATCATAGCTTATGTATCCTCAGCTGCTGTTAAGGACATTCTTATTCAGCCTGACATAGACGGGAGGAGGAGTAAGTGGTTAGCCAAAATTCTGGAGTTTGACCTGGAAATAAAGCCTACCAAATTGATCAAAGGTCAAGGTTTAGCCAAGATGTTGGCTGAAGCCAATTGCCAAGATTTGGGGATAAGTTTCATCAATGAATGCTTAGGAATTTAGCAGGGTCGACCACCTGACACGGACCCTCAAAGGGAGCCCCCATTAGCTCGATGTCCTTGGTATAAGGATGTCATATACTTTCTGCAAGAGTTACAGCCTCCAGATGACCTACAAAGAAACAAAGCAAGAGATCTGAAGCTCAAGGCAGTCAGATACTACCTTATCAATCAAATTTTATATTGGAAAGACCCCCCTAGGGGTACTTTTGAAATGCATGGATCCACAAGAGGCCGACAGGGTTATGTTTGAATTTTACAATGGCCTATGTGGAGGGCACCATTTCTGGAAGGCCACAGCCCACAAAATCCTTAGGGCTGGATACTACTGGCCCACCTTATTCACTGACGTCTATAGAAGGGTCCAAGCTTACACCAATTGTCAAATATTTGCAAGTAAACAATAGCTCAGGTATCTGCCGTTAAATCCTGTGGTGGTTTCAGGACCTTTCCAACAATGGGGCCTAGATTTCATTGGAGAAATTCACCCTGTTTGAAGTGGGCAACACAGATGGATCCTAACAGCTACTGATTTCTTCACCTAGTGGATTGAAGCTGTTCCCACCAGGAGTGATTTCCACAACGTAATCATTAGGTTCCTGGAGGACCTCATTACAAGGTTTGTCTGCCCAAGTAAGATTGTCACTGATAATGAAGCTGCTTTCCGGTCTAAGCCATTAACCAAGTTTTGTGAGCAGTTCAGGATCAAACTGATTCACTCTACCCCATATTATCCACAGGGCAATGGTTTAGCGGAATCTTCCAATAAAAGCCTGATAAGGATCATCAAAAGATTACTGGAAGACAAAAAGAAGGCCTGGCATTCAATATTAAAGTTTTCTCTATGGGCCGATCGAGTGACCCCAAAGAGATCTATCGACGTCTCTCCTTTCAAATTAGTCTATGGAGTGGAGGTTGTTTTCCCTTCTCAGTTAGCCATTCCCGTAGAAAAATTCCTTCAAGATTATCAGGAGGAGCCTGATGACATGATCATAAGGATTCATCAGCTAGTGGAGGTCCAACAGGCTAGGGAGCAGGCAATGGACAAAATTTAGGACCATCAGCAAAGGATCAAATAGGTTTTCGACAAGAAGGCCAAGAAGGAACAATTTTGGGCAGGAGACCTAGTGCTAAAATGGGATGCTCCTAAGCAAGATAAGGGAAAGCACAACAAATTCGAAGCCCTATGGATTGGACCCTTCAAGATATCAGAGGTTTTCTCAAATAACACATATCGGCTGCAGGATTTGGAGGGTGAAGAAATTTTCAATAGCCCAGTAAATGGGCATTTTCTGAAGAAATATTTTGTCTGAGCCTTCAATGGCTCCTTTTCTTGTAAATATTGTCCTTTTGGTTCCTTGTTAATTTTTATTTTTATTATTATTTGTCAGCTTAATAAATGACTCCATAAACCCAACATTAAGGCACTGGAACTGCAAAATGAGTCCTTAGAGCATCACAGGGACAAATCTATCCCCCATGGAGCCTGATGTTAGCAACATTTCTTGTCTCCAACATCGAGATATCTAGGTCCACAGGTTGCACGAAGAGCGCCCAAGCGCAGCGCAGGGAAGAAGTCTTTTTCGGACATGAAATCAAGAGAGCGGGAACAATTATGGTGTCAACGGTCCAGATCCGTCCATATGAGTAGATGAGCGGTTGGCGGGAAATCGCAGATAGCAAAGTTGTGCCGAGGTTAGGTGCGATGGATAGTTCCTATATTGCATAAAGGAAATATAGCGACCATTCATCCAAAGACACGTGGCACGATATCTAGTCGCGTCGGTGATTCGACATTCGGGAGTTCAAGGGGTGAGGATTTTATGTTGTTCTACATCCCGAAACCCCGAACCCTGATAGCACCGAAAGCACCGAAAATAAGGCCCACGGTATCGAAAATGTTTTCAGCCATCCATCCAAAGGGACACATGGTGCGTGATCAGGTCATGTCGGCATTCAGGGATTTAAGGGGCAAGACCTCTTCGTCATTTTACATTTCAAAACCCTGAACCCCAAAATGTTGATAAGCGCCCTTCAAAGCCGAGCCCATGGTCCTAGTGCCAGGTCACATCAAGCGAGCCTGATAATGGAGGTGACCCTATTTTAACATCAACTACCATCTCAACCGTCCATCTGAAGGACATGCGGCATAAATCTGAGTCACGGGTGGGGCCTTTCAAGATTTTCATAGTGAAAACGCCGAAGTCATCTCATCCGTCCATCCATCGATGAAACTCGGGTGCATTATACCTAAAGAGGGTATGGGTCTGGGCGGTCAGGATCTGCGATCAGGAGCAGATTTCGGAGGCCCCCCGCCATTCTACCTTTAAGCAGAGAGGGGGGGTTAAGAATTGAGGGTGCACCTCTTCAGCGGCTACAATCAGAACACCCAGATCAACGACGCACAGGCAATTCCAAACCCCCCTTGCCTTTCTGCCTTTAATAAGGGGGGGAAGGGGGGTCCAGAATCAGGCGCGCATCTTCCCAATGGCTGAGATCAAAGCACCTAGATCAATGGTGCTTAGGTGATCCCGCCCTTCTCAGCCACTCCGCTCTTAATCAGTATGGGGCTTCCCCCCCATTGTGTCACCTCTCGAGCCTCCTCCCCCTGCAGCCTATCTTCCACTTCACCTCATGATGTGCCCCCTCCTTAGTCCATTGTCCCACTCACCACCTGCCATGTGTCCTGCTCATTCCCACGTCAGCCTCCCATTAATAATGTGCCCATTTTATTTGATCTCCTACCCCCCTCCACTTATTTCTTTCTGTCGTGTGTCCTTCCCTATCATATTACCCACACCTCAATACCTATCATCTCACCCTTATGGTCTTGGTGCCACCACTTCTGTTACGCCCCCCCCAGCCTTCACGCTGTCCTGCACATCTGTTCATCAGTCCATTCAGTTAATCTAGGTGGCAGCGCGAGGGGTATTCCATGTCTTAAAGGTGCCAAGTCAGCTGGGTCGTTCCCAATCCCAAGGAAGCAGTTATTAAGGTAGTTGGTGGTGGTTCAACATAATCTCTGCCATAAGGGGAAAGTCCGATGATGAATTAAAAGCACGTCGATTCACCCACAGGACTGTCAGGTGTTCGATTGCGTCTACCATAGGTGCATGATCATTCAGAGACTGAAGGTGCAGATTGTCAGAAGCCATGAAAATGCAAAGTTTTTAATGCAACGTCTCGATTTTGTTGTTGTTGTTGTTTTGAGTATATGAAGGCGCTTTCGCCATTTTGTAAAGGATCGATAGTTGAGCAAGGCTCCCGATTGTAAGAACTTTAATGAAGCATTGGTTATTCTGGTTGTGTATTAACGTCTGAGACTTCTTGCCTTATGAATGTCATCTTCTTTCCATGTCTTTGTTCATATTGTATTAGAACAACTCGGAATTGGAAGATCCAGTCGAGTTGTGAATGTTATAGGATGATGTAGGTTGGATCACTGTAACAGTCACATTTTTTCTAATCAATCTCTGTGTTTTTCTTAGCACTGAATGACTTGGAATTGGAGGATCTAGTCAAGTCGCCCCTTCAGTTACCCGAAACTCTAAATCAAGAGGATCTTGTGTTTAGAGTTTTTCTTCTGCAAGCTGCTGAAAGGCCCGTTGCCCAAAGTAGTTTTTCTCACTCCTCTCACCAAGTCTTCCACCTGACCATTTTACAATCAAGCTACTAACTGAAGTTAGATCAAGACCTCCTTTGTTCTTTACATACCAGACCCGGTCCCCGAGATAAAGTGATTCCATCCCGAGTCTCTACCCATTTGATCACCCCTCAAAATAATCATGACATAAAAACTGATGGGCGTCGGGCTCTGCTCCTGTAAGCAATCCACGAGTGAATTTTGATGCTAACAGACCCAAACTCTGTCATATAATACATAAAATCCTTTTTATCCACCCACTGTCTAAAGAAGGCATTATCTAGAGCTTCAATTCCGACAATAGATCCAAGGTTCAGTCCCCTGAACCATTTCCTAACCTCACCATCAAGGCTCTGGACAAAAAATCTCATCCAAACATATTCATTTTTAATGTTTAGGTTGTCTGCATAACTGTAGAAGGCAGCAAGGTGCTCTTCAGTAGTTATGTCTTCCTCTCCAGTGAATTTAGGCATGTATTTGAGATAATCTCCAGTAGGGAGAGCATGGGATGAGGTAGAACTAGAGGGGCATACCTCACAACCACAATGGCATCCATCCTATTTATAGGGGGATTAACACCTGCCATAGGGATATTAGGTGGAGGAGAACTAGAAAGCTCTTCCCTTTGATTGAGAGCCTCATTTTCTCTATTATATGAGCTTCCCTTTAGTAGAGGATTGAAGTGGTGGAGGCCCAGCTGGAAGGAACATGGTTTCTCGGTTTTGAACCGTGCCAACACAAAATTTTGTAATTCATTCACTTTTGCTGGTTAAATTTTAATAGAAATAATATTTTCTCGTCCAATTAATATGTTGCGAATATTTGAATTGTTATTCCATGGGTGTATTTGTTATGAATATTAATGGATTATTCTATCCAATGTGATAACAATATATATTATCACTATATGCTCGTGTTTCTTGGTTTTTGAGGACTAGTTGCAAGTGTATTGCTTTGGGTCAAGTGCTCAACGGTGGACTTCATTGAACATCTAGATGAGGTAGGCCCTGATCTTGTATTGCTATCATATTTGTTTATATAGCATACTTGATATTAGAGTTCATTTCTGCAGTCATTTCCATATGTTGTGGTTTACCCCTAGCCATAGGGAGATTTTCCTCGTAACAAAATTGGTGACCATACTGGGCATAAAATCTTCTTTTTCAGGGTTTGTAGTTTTTTTCTCCTTAGATTGCTCTCATTTGTATTGAGTTTCTTGTCATATGATTGCTTGACAACCCATGTTCACTCTGAGTCTGAGTTTCTTAGCCTTCTCCTTAGCCTGGCTGTGTTTTGACACATATACATAGGTTTTTTCCTGACAATGGCATACATACGCATATTGTCTTTCTGCAAGATTGTTGATTGGTTTTTGGGTTTTATGGTTGCTGGGTAGGTTTTGATGATTGTTGATTCTTCTTGGGTCTCTTTTGTGGCTGTTAAGTGTCTGTGGAATGACAGGAAACCTTTCTTCGGTTGAATATTTAGGCGATGCCTTTCTCATCATCTTTTTTATTTGATTGTCCTTACATCTAGGGCTGGGTGTTTTGCTCCTTGATATCCTACTTGGTTTGTCTATGTTTACACACAGTAGAGTTTTTATATCAAGATGTTTTTCAGTCCTTGCATTTTCATTATCTTATATTTAAAATACAAAAATATTAGACATTTTACATTGTTGGCATTTTGATCTTTTGAGTCTTTATCATTTATCTTAGTGCATGTAAAGAAAGATTTCATTTTATTTAGAATTGTAGAACTAAATTGAGAATTTCGTTATTGAAAAGCATATCATTTATTGGAAATTAAAGTTAGGACTTTGCATTGTATTCATATCCATTTATTTTACTTGTTGAGTCATAACATCACTAGTTTCATGACGCACCTTTTTGAGTAAACATGACCATTAAAAGTAACACTATAATTTAAAATTGATTAGTAATGATTTTATCTTTCTAGGGTGCACAAACTAGCTTAGGATTTAGAGCCTTGGAATAGGATTTTGAGAGTAAACTACTTCAAGGCTATTAAATCAACTTATGTTTCTGACTAAGGGAGTGGAGAAATCCATTGTATAATTGGTAATATCAGGAGGCTCCACTTACACCAGAGTTAAGAACGAGGTCGCATGAGGTTGGTTGAAGGAATATCCCCCCGATAACTTCTTAGCGTCAGATATATTTTTGAGGATCTATTCGTATATAGGGATCTTGCTAGTACCTTTACCTTTGTAAGAGGCAATGCTTTCAAGGTTTTGGGCTTTGTTACCCTGCCCATACGGTGGACCTAACTTATGATTTTTCGCCTGTGCATCGGTTATATTGTGGTTTCTTAGTTGCTTGAATTAGGTACCACATAGGTTACTTGCAGGGGTTATTCGGAAGGTACCCTGGGTCAGATAAGGGTCAGACAACACACAACTTTTATGCAGGATTACCTCTCCAGGGGGATCTAACCGACTGGTTGTTAATCCCACGAGGGCCCTTATAACTGATTTTGATACCTCCAATCTTTAGCAGGGAGTCTCAGACCCCTCTTGGGCAAGGCATACCTACTTTAGGGATGGATCCCCCTTTCAGCCACATTATCATGTTTGTGTGCATATTGGCCTTTTGATTTTATTTTGGTGTGCTCTTTGATTATTATTTGACCTTAGAATTTTATATCATGTCTTGAGTTGTCATTATCATGGATAGTGGAGTTCCTTTGGCTCCCTCATTTACCGCTACCTCCCCCATGACATTCACTCATTTCATGGGGACAAATCCATCCAAGTTTCATAATGGTATGCAGAATTGTGACACTTAGTCAATGCCTTTGGTCTATAATCATTTTTCTCATGGTATGCTAGACATGTCTTCACCCTTGCCATCCTCTGTGAATTCTAGTTTTGGGTCTAGGGGCATGATGCCTCCTTATTCTCCATTTTCGTTTGGTGGGAGTCATATCCCTGAAAAAACTTTTATGGTAGGAGGTTGAAATTTTCCTTCCTACAAATCCAATTTTCTAGGAGCAAGTGCTGAAATGGGTGGTCATTCTACTTATTACACTCTATCCACCTATCCTTGTTCTGCTATGATGGATCCTATGAATGCTTTTCCCATGGAGGAGCTTCGTATGTCCTCTGGTGTTCTATCCGAGGGAGTAATTATTATAGTATGGGAAACCCCCTTCGTAAGTAACCCATGTCATGTTTCTTTCTCTTCGCAAGCAGATTTCTAAGTGTCGATGCCCTTACACCCCTTTATGAATCATTATGGAGGAAGAAACTATCTTTTCGGAAAGGGCCATGGTGTATGCCATAACCCTTCTTGGCCTACAATTTCTGAAAAATAGTCTTTCCCAAAATATTGGTATCAAATGCCACAACCAACCACTGCCACAAGCCCAGTCACTGCAAGTAATACTGACATTATATCACCAACCTCTCCTAGTCATGTTGGAGATTGGTCATCAACCTTTTCTTGTCATGTTAAAGAGAAACAACCAACCGCTACAAGTCATGTTGGGGGCACAAATCTATACTCTATAAGTCATACTAGGAACATGTCACCAGCCAATGAAAGTCATGTTGGGGGCACTCATACGATTGAGAATCCTAGATGTGTAAGATGTAAGCCCAAGTTCCTTTGAAGGATTTGCAAAGAAGATCACCTTACTTGTTTGTGCCTTACTACTGTTACGGTACCAGAAGAATGGTCCTTACCGGGGGTCCCTTTGGGTTCTGATTCATCTTTGGCTTCCCAACCTTCTTTGGTTGATATAGTGGTCATGACAATGCAATCTTTGGCTAACACCCCTATTCCTTTAGGGGACGATGCATCTCTTGGCCTTATTTTCTCGCATCCTGTTCAACCAATGGTCGTGTCGATGCAATATTCGACCGAAACCACTCCTATTTTTGGGGGTGTTGCATCTCTTGAAATTTTTATCTCACATCCTATTCAACCAATGGTTGAATATGTGGCCACGTCGATGCAATTTTAGGTCGATCCCACTCTTCTAGTTCTAGTTCTATACCTTCTATACCATGTCCTTAGAATTTCTAGTTCTATACCTTCTGCACAAGGGAACATTCCACTCTCTTTGAGTACACTTCCTCCAAGTCCTAAGGTGGTTTCCTTTGATTGAAATGATCTTGTAGAGCCTCAACTTACTTCTTCTACACCCTTCCAGATAAGGGGCATTCTTCGATATATTGTAGATAAGGTAACCTTTGCAAGTATTGCATCCTCCTCGACTTGGAAAGCTTTGGGTTTTCCCAAGCTTGTGTCAGCTACCTATGAGTTGTTTACCTTTCATAGAAATCTTTCACGAGAGCCTTGGCCTCCCCCATGACATGCTTCCTAGAAATCCCCCAATGAGTCTGATTTAAGCTCTTTTCCGACTCATCTAAAAAGAGAAAAGATTGTCGAGTGAATTTTTCTCTTTCACACTTGTTAATTGGATTTGAAAGTTCACGAGTCTAATTTAAGCTCTTTTCCGACTCATTTCAGACAGTGAAAATATTCTCGAGCGAACTTGTCTCTTTCACACTCATAAACTAGACTTTAAATGATGTTTATTTCAAGCAAGTTTATCCCTTTTTCAAACCAAGTAGACTAAGATTATGAAAAAGGACATTTTTTGGTGTTAAGTTGTAATTGCATCTCATGCCCTTGCTTGCAGTATTGAGCCTATTTCTAGTTTTCTCTTTTGGGTTATAAACCATTTACCTTAGCATTTTTTCATCCTCAACCAAGCAGAGCCTTGTTTATATCCTTCGCAGCTTGACACCTTATACCCAGGAGGGAACATTCCCCCGAGTGTCCATCTCCCGCATGCACCTCCTTCCATTGAGCATAGGTATGTTCCACTGTTGGAACTAGTTTTTCTTACTTGCGACACTCATTTTCTCCTACGTATCATAGCATTCATTTGACTATGAAAGAAAAAATACAGGTGAGAATGCAGTATTATCTTATATTAACAGTAGTCATGTCGCCTTTGAATAGAGCACAAAACTTTTGAGTTCACTTGTCATCATCATTTTGAGTTTAGCATGACCTTAGGAAGCTGAGCTCATTACAGAGAGTTTACTCCCCCATCTGGTTACTCTTCCAATCCCTATGGAGAGTTTGATTGATGCCTCCTGTATCTCAAGGTTTCATCATTGAGTCTATGTTTTTAGACTCTTCCATATGTCTCATACTCTCTTTCAAAGGATGTCTATCAACCTGTGTCGGCCATTCCTAAGAACTCTTGAATTTGCATGTCGGCCATTCCTAAGAACTCTTGAATTTGCATGTCGGCCATACCCTTAGTTTGTCTCAGAATCACATGAATTTGTAGTCCTATTGTGCACCCTAGTCCTACTTTCCTCATTGGTAGGTAACCTTGAACCCAACAGTCAACATTTCATCATTGGTCATTGACTGGGTGGTTTGGCATGTGTTCGATGGAAAGACATCTATTCACACATTGGGATTCGTGTAGTGTCCTTGATGCCATTATCCCTATTGGTGGTTTCCTCTCCTTTGTCAACATTTTTCCTCATTGACTGCTATTCAGAGGGTCTTTTCTGTGTACTGCTTACACCCGGCACATGCAAAATATGCATAGGGTCATTGGTTCATGAACATGTTCTTCGTTCAATTTCCTCCAAATCATTAAGCTCCTACTTTGTACCTTGTGCTGAATGATGAGATATTCCTTAATTATCTGCTTTCAGTGGGTCTCCCTTTATCGACTTCAACTCATCTATTCTGGAATTGATTGTTACACATCAAAATCACTCAACTGGATAAGTGTCGCATATGCTTCTCACTTGTCGCAAGTGTCGCAACTCCCTTACAACTTGTCGTAAGTGTCGCAAGTTGGTTACAAAGTGTCGTAAATGTTGTTGAATCATATTACCATGATGACGACACTAAGGAGGCACTTGGAACATCTCATGGACTTGGTTTGAAGGAAGAGAATTGGTTCACTAGAGTCAAACATCTCTTAACACCTAAGAGGGCTTTTCAATCAAGAGTTTGGAGGGGGAACGCTCCCCTAAAACAGCCTTAGGAGCGCTGGCGCTCCCCTATAATGCCTTAGGAGAATTTTAACGCTTCTTCACCCCTTTACAGAAGCACTGCCCAATTCTGAAGTGCTGGCACTCCCCTTGACCTTCTCAGGGAGAGCTACAATGCTCTGATGCCCTTTCTGAGGGAGCGCTCCCTATTCTGGGTCAGTTGTTAGCCCGTTGAGGAGAATAAGGAAAGGATCATTCGAGATTAGGAGGCAGTTGTGCTCAAATTCTTGGTTTCATCAAGAGATCCCTGATCTAAGGAGGAGGTTCCCAACTAGTTCTAAACATAACTCAAGAGGTTAGGCTCCTCCCAACCTATATAAGCAAGCTCTATGATGGTGGAAAAGGGGGAAGAATTGAAGCTATGAGACTTATGATCTTGGAGGAAACTTACAGTCACAGTGATCAGTGAAGCTGTTGTTATCCAGGTTGTGGATCTTTCAGGCAAGGGTTAGATGAAGAGGACTTGACGAAGCTGTCGCATTCGCATCTACGATTGTAAGCACTGCTTCCGTTATTCTCATTAATATGACACGCTTGGCCTGTTTCTTTCTAGTTTGTGTCTGATGTTACATGAAATTGTCATTTATTGATAGATCTATCTTCAAGCTAATATCAATAGAGTAGGAAGTAGTCGTATCTTGTTTTGTCCACAGAGCTCAGCGAGGAGCAAAGGATAGGAGCGCAACTCGGAGCGTGCAGGGACAAACGTCGATTAAAAGGTACTTCTGTTATCCTTCCTTCTCATGTATTAGTTTAGATAGATCTGAAAGGAAGTCAGTGTCCACGTTAAGCATTTTTCTGTCTAGGTTTAAGGTCAAGCCTTAGAGGTGATCTACCTGTCCGCAGGGAGATTTTCCTACAACAATGATACCTAGAGTCCTATGAGTACCTATAAGCTTGCAGTCATTAGTGGCAGGTTCTCTCATCATGGACAGTTGGGAATACATCAATGTCTCCTGATCGATGGATTCTTTGAGTGTTCGACCCCGACTCCTTTATTCACACTTGTAAGAATGTACTCGGTGCCTTGATACCTAGTTTCATCATCGGTAGGTAGTCTCACATTTGTTAACGGTATACCTCAGTGATCGGTAATCAAATGATGTCTCATTGTGTTCCACCGCAAATCCTTTATTCACACGATGTAGACTTACACCTTTGGCGGATTGTGTAGAAGACTTGAAGACATTAGTTTATAGTTACATGTTTCCTAAGATGTTACTACCTTTCATTGGACCACTACCTATGTGACTTCAGTGATCATGGAAGATCAGATTGTACTCCATTGTATACAGATATCTTCATATTGGTTTTGAGACTGGTTTTATTGGGCCTTTTTCATGACTATGAAAGCCTTTGGCATATAGCCACCTTTGTATTATCTATTCATGGCCATGGAAAGTTGTTTTTTATATTTTTACATGGATCTGTAGTGTAATTCAAATTGGTAGCCATGTATGCAAAGTCAGTACACATTGTAATGAGTAACTAGTTCTTCCAAGTGGGTCCCCATTACTCCACTTATTGGTTTTATAATGTATTTCAGCCATCACATATACTCCTATGACCTCACACATTAGGGGGCATCTGTTATAGCAAGATTTTCCTCACCCTATGCAATCTTGCACATAGGGCCTTTTTCCATTTCCCTATGCAGACTAGAAGTTCCCTTTTGCAAATTCTAGAGCTAAACACATGATTTTTCCACATATATGTTCCCTACCTATATTACAACATGCGTATATACAAGTTGCACCATTACAAGCCATGTACATTGGGATTTGTGCCCAAAATTAAAAAATGGTGTCGGGTTTCTGTTATCACACTAAGTTGCCTTGGGTCTTTAGCCCTTAGTTTCATCTTTTCCTAAACCCTTTGATTTGAATTTTTTTCTTTGTCCCCTTTTGAAATTGTGTTTGTTTATGTCCCCTTGATAAATAAAGTTTAAGTCATGACTTATACTTTGATCCTCACAGAATTTTTTTACTTAGGACCATTTTTTCATGAATTATATTTTGATTCCTTTCATGACTTGAAACTAGGATCAACTCACCCCCACGTTCAGTTCGATTTGAAATGCCATATTCCTCACTCATGCCCTCATAGCCTTTCCTTGTTGTCCCTTTTATTCTTTGTTTACTGCCCAATCATTTTTTGAATTGGAGTGCAACCAACTCATTACGAGTTTCTGTAGCGCACTCCCTATCCATCATATTCTACCATGATTTGTGGGTATGACATTGATGTCATATCTTCCTTGTTTTCAATGCCAGGGGTGGTTAAAATATGCTTTCAAGTTTTCATATTTATGAGATCTGATAACGGTTTTTGGATTTTGAAAAAACTCAAATTGTTGCGCTGGGAAAACTACCAGTTCTGACCAGTTGGCAACAATGCTACCATATCTAATGCTGAGGTGGATTCATAGGTCGAGTTTCTCATGACTCTTTCCTAAGATATTTCTGAGGCCTAGAACTGTATTTATTCCATAGGTATTTTGTGTTTTCCTCCTCTTCACATTAATTTGAAGGATTATTAGCGCTCAAAATCTTGGTAATTATCATGCCTGCATAACTAGAGGAGATCTTTCTTCACACCATCCTATCAGTTTTTCCCTCCATCCAAACCTGCAGACCTCACCATTTGTCTATTTATTCTGATACACCTGCTCGCCATTGCCACTGAGATCATAATATCCAAGAATGTATTATCCTCTGCATGCGTGGTGTGCTACCTAGAGACGCTACTCAAACTACATTATTTCTCCCCTACCTCCTCTGACAATTAAGTCGGGTTGTTTCAACCCAGTTTTCAAAGACAATTACAGGTTATCATTTCATCATATATTTTTCTCAGTATTCATACCTGCACACATTCAAGGGAGGGATTTCTACAGCCACTTTTAGCTGGCTAGGAACCAGTTTGATTTAAAGGAAATTCTTGTAAAGGTGTAGCCTTATCCACTTGAGCATTGACTCCTCAATTCTCCTAGTTATTACCACTCCATAGCCCTAAAATCTCCTATCCTAAACTATGGAGACTCCTTAGATGAAGAAGTCACATAAGGGAGGTAAGGTGGTTAGAACTGATCTTGTATACATGCATCTATTCGAGGAAGAGCCCATGGCCAGAGAACTTTTTAAAAGGGTGAGATGCCTCTCTTTCTACCAAAATATGCAAAGAGTTAATCCTGAGGTGACAAGGAAGTTTGTCTTACATATTGATGGCCTGAAGACCAAGGTAGGGGACCTATAATTCGAGGTGTTTGAGACCTCTATTTTAGCTGCTACATGAATCCCTATCACAGGTGGGAGATGGTTTAAAGACACGGCCTTAGATGCATCCTATGCCAAAGAATTCCTTAAGCCTAAACATCAAGCTGATAATATTTCTAAAGGTGTGCCAAGGAATTATCTTTTTGAGAAGTTTGACAGGATATTGAGGATCATTCAGAGGTACTTTACGTGTGAAGGGAGGTTCAATACACTATACCGATACCATATAAGGCTTCTGTTGCATTTTACTGGAAAAATTGAAATTAACATTCCCAACTATTTGCTAAGGAGCATAGGCAAGATGCCAGACAGGGTTCAATCCAAGTCTAAGGTTGTGGATACTAGCATCTTTCACTCTGGATTGACTAGAATGTTGGTTTTTGAAGAGATGGGTAAGAAGGATATCTCATGGGAACATTTCATTATTTATTCTCACTTTAAGTTTGATATAGAAGCTACCCATCAGTCACAGATAGCAAGCCCTTTACCATCCACCCTTGATGTTAAAATAGGTACTAGCAAGAAGAGAAAGAGTAGAGTTCTTGTTAAATATCAAGAGGCCATCATAGAGGTTGCAGGAATTGAGGAGGAGGCTTATCATTCTCAACAGAGAGACCTTTCACCCCCTCCTCTACCAGAGCTAGAAGAAGCCCATTCTTCTACTAAAACTACAACAAAGAAAGGGAAGAAGCTACACTTCTCCTCATCTCCTTCAGTAGCCAACATCAAGGTCAGAAATCCTTTCACAATATCATCATCTCTTAAAGAGGTTGTTGAATAATAGTCCCTACCAAAAGGCTCTATCCTACAGAAGAAGAAAGATAAGGGACAAGGCATTGAAAATCTTGTGGAGAACAAAGAAGAAATCCCTGTATAGAAGAAGAAAGATAAAGGCAAAGTCATGAAGAAGCCTGATGAGATACACAAAGTAATTCCTATGCAACAGGAAGAGGGAACCATGAAAAATCCTGTTGAGATTGTTCACATCACTACTCCACCTAGAAGCTAGACATTTAAAAGATTAATTAGGCAAATCAAGGATACTAGGAAGGAGGTGGGTCAGTTGAAAGAAAAAGACATGTCTGATAGGGTTAAAATGAAAGAACTCATGGATGGAAAAAGCCACACTCTTGACCTAGTAAGGTTTGCAGCAAGGAAGGCCCAACCTCTCCATAGAAAGCTCAAAAACCTTTATAGGCAGAAGAAAGAATTTCAGTCTCAGAATAGAAAGCTCAAAGTAGAGTTGCAACATTTCCAAGATGAAATGGATCAAAGAAACTTAGATGTATTGGTTGAAGATCCTATTGAAAAGGAGAAACCAATAGCCAAAGAGAGCATAGCTCCAGTGAAGAAGCCTTCCACTACTAAAGGGAAGAATCCTGTTGTGCCAAAGGGAAGTCCTCCTTCTCCAAGAAGGAGTGTCAGGTTAATGAAGTAACTGGTGAAAGGTGAGATCCATTTTTGAAGATGGTCCCTTTTTGCAAAGATAAAAAATTGATGAAACACTAAATCTACCACCTATACAGGCTTCTAATACTTACTTTTCAAAGTTTTGGGTTTTCACAAAGAATTAATCCATTCAGAAGTAGTAGTGCAGACATTCTGTAGCGCTATGGTGCTACAGAATAGTCTATTTTTAATGTTGCACCAGTTTGCTACCTACAATGATACTGAATCACCTAAGACTAATGGCGCTGCTAATACCCAAGGTTGCTACCCATTCTTCACATGTTCAAGTGAAGGTGTTGCGAATTATGATGTCAGTACTGAAGGTTTGACAGGATACACAGGCGGGCACTACCAAAATTCTGGCAGAGACTGAATTCTATAGAGAGACACACTAGGATGGAACTACCAAAATTTGCTACAGAAATTTTGGTAGAGACTGCGTTTTGCACAGAAGACATGAAGTCTTGGTGCTACCTTTTCTACTTTCCTATTTTTTAGGTTGCGCTACAGAATGACATGAAATTTGGTGAAGGTGCTACAAAGTGCACTTCTTAGAGCGCTACCAAATGATGCTACCAACTGATACTAGGAATCAAGGAGAGTCGAGCTAGCATCTTTATGAATAGCTGATGATGGAGAGAATTGCAGAGACATCAACTAGTAGCATGATGATAGCTACATACCCCTGAAGGACACTTGGCAAGCAAGGAGTTGCGCACCAAAGGGAGATCAAGTTAGTTCAAAGATTGGTTGGATCAGTGAGCAACATTTTCCCATTTTATAGCATAAGTTGTTAGTTAAGTTTCTAGATGGAATAACTTCTTAGAGATTTTCATGGGAAGGAGGCCAGCTTGTACCTCCAACTGTTGCCTCCCTTTTTGTTATAAATAGATAGAAGAAATTCTTTAGTAGTTTCGAATGGTTGAGCTAGGCTCCCTTATACTGTAATATTTTGATGAAGTTACCGTGATCGGGTTATGTACTTGATTTGAGACATCTTGGTTTATAGAAATCAACTTTCTTGTTCCAACTTATTTTCCTTTGATGATGAAGTGTTCATGCTTGATTGATTCACATGAATTGTTGTGGTGATATTATGATGTATGTTTGATTATAATATTATTATGATGTTTCTTTAGTGTCTTTAAACTTTGAACTCAAGAAGATCTTGTGTTAGAGTTTTTCTTCCTTAGGCTGTTTGCAGACCTGATGTTTACAACAACCTCTACATTCCTCTCACTAAATTCTTCCTTATGTTCACATCTACTCCTAACTATTGATTGAAGTTAGCCAAGACCTTCATTTCTCGTGCATGCTAGCCCTGATTTTTGAGTTGGAACATTATCATCTTGAGTCTTATCCATTTGACCCCTCAAAACTATTTTACATTTACATATAACCTGAAGGGTACTCGACTTGCCTTCCATGCAATCTGAAGGTGATTCCTAGTGCTAAAATTCTTGGCGCCATTGTCGGGGAACGATTTGAAGACATTTCCATGGGATTGAATGACAAATATTACTAGTTCTAAAGGTGCATTGGATCTTAGTATCTTGAAGATTGCAAATTGCACCTGATGACTCCATTGTTTTAGATCTAGTGCCTAAAGGAAAACATATGAGATCAAATCCATAGCTACCTTTGGTTCCACCTGAGGATGACCCAGAGAAGATAATCAAGAAGGGAAAATATTCTCAAGAAATTTTTTCTGCTGCTGCTACAAGTGCTTCTGGTCAGTTGCCAGATTCCACTCTTAATACTCTAGTTGTTATATCAAGTAATCCTTCTTTACCTTCTGTTGAAGTATCTAAGAATCTTGATTTTCAAAAGTTTTGTATTGAATACTCCTCTTTTGAAACTGATTTGAAAGAAGAAATATTTGAAATTATTTCTTCCCCTGACATTGTAAAGTGGTTCAATCTTGAGATTCTTGAAGATTTTCCTACTTTAGGATTTTCTACCCCTCCTCTTGTTAAAATTTATGCTGCCAAAGAAGAGGAAACTTCATCCCCTTTATAGAGTTTACTATATTCTTCCAAGACTCATCCTTCTGCTGAGAAAACTGAAATTTCCCCTTCATACATTCCTTTTTTTCCTAGACTGCACACAGTCAAGTCCGCTTCTCCTCCTTGTTCACCAAGAATTAAAAACCCAATGGTAGTTGCTAACCCCCTTACAAATAGGATGGATGCCATAGTGGCTGGAAGATGTGCCCCTCTCTAGTGAATGCTCTCCCTCCTAGAGATTATTTAAAATATATTCCCAAATTCATGGGAGAAGAAGATATAACCACTGAAGAACATCTTGCTGCCTTCTACAGTTATGCAAACAATCAAAACATTGAAAATGAGGATGTGTGGATGGGAGTCTTCATCCAAATCCTTTTTGGTGAGGCTAGGAATTGGTTTAGGGGTTTGGCCCCTAGATCCATTACTGGGATTGAGGCATTAGGAAATTCATTTTTGAGACACTGGGGAGACAAAAAGGTCTTTTTGTATTATACCACAGAATTTGGATCCTTAAGGAGGAAAGAGGGAGAATCTGTCTCTAACTTCTCTAAAAGATTCAACAAGATGTACAATAAGATTCCTGCTGAGATAAAGCCAATAGAAACCTTTGCTAAAATCACTTACGCCAGTGCCTTTGACCCCAAGTTTTTCCTTTTACTCAGAGAAAGAAGATCAACCTCCTTAGTTCATATGCAAGATGCAGCCTTGGAGGTAGAATCCAATATAGTGGCATCTGATAAAATCAGGGGGAAATCTAATAGGGATAGGAGAAAAAACAGAGTTGAAGCTTCAAATTATGACTCCCCTATTGTTCATTCTCAAGTATATGAGCTAAACAAATTAGTAAAATCCCTCTCTATTGAGATTGATAAGTTAAAATTGGAAGGAAAATAGACATATAGAAATATTCAAAAAGTTGTTAACAGAGGTAACTTTAGGAGACCCAATAATACTCCCCAGATCCTTCCAAGTGATCCTAGAAACAAAGATAGAGAGGACCAAAGGGTAAAAACTCCTTTACAGAACAATCCTTTTGTTTATGAAGAAGGAGAAGAAGAAGAAGTTGATCCTGAGATTCATTGCTTGGGTGACACATCGCCATCCCCTCACTTGACTCAATATGCATATGAAAAATCATTGATGGACATTCAAATCAATGAATTAAGTAAGGGAGAGAGAGCCAAAGAAGGTCCTTCCTGATATAATCAGAGATCCAAAAAGAATGAGGAAATAACTGATGCTTCTAATTAGCCATCCCAAAAGCAAAAGTATGCCAAAGTTGTGACAGTTCGCAGCACAGAAAAAGAAATTCAAAGCCCCCGAGTACTGATCAGAAATCCTACCCCTGAGGCTAAAGAGATCCTGAAATCCTCACCTCCTTTCAGTTTTGAAAATGAGATCCAAGAAATCAATATTCTGGTACCTTTTTTGGAATTGATAAAAATGAAGAATTTAAAAAATACCTCTCCAAAATGCTACAGTCTGAATCTTCTCCAAATGCCACTGATTCAGTAAATCCGCAAGATGAAAAACCAACAGTCATTTAAGGTCCTTTGATAGAAGACAAAGATGATTCATCCCCCCCCCCTTCCATACCTCACTAGATATACATGATAAGGTGTTGCATGATTGTCTGATGTATTCAGGGGCATCCCACAATCTCATGCCAAAAACTGTTATGGATGAACTGGGATTGGAAGTCACAAAGAACTATCATGAATTATATTGTTTTGACTCTAGGAAAGTGAAATGCTTGGGGGTCATTAAGGAACTGGTTGTGACCTTATTTGAGCTTGCCATGAAAAACATAGTCATGGATATCGTGGTGGTTGATGTTCCTTCCAAGTTTGGCATGCTCTTGTCAAGATCTTGGATAAAAAGACTTGGGGGAACCTTGCAGATGGATCTCTCATATGCTACTATTCTTGTGTTTGGGGGGGAGCATAGAAGAATTTACAGGGAAGCTTAGTTGGCTTACATCATTAGTGATGAAGCAAACCCCACTAATAATCATGTTTTTTCTCTTAATATTGATTTGGGATCTAGTATTTTGTAGCTCACTGATTCTCCTGAAACTCCTCTTGAAATCAGAAAATAGTCTGTTACCTTTTGTGAGGAGCCTCCTCTAACCACCTCTGTTTGGAAGATGTTCTTTGATGGAGCCTCTTCTAGAGAAGGTTCTGGTGCTGGAGTCATCTTTGTCTCACCAACTCAAGAGACTATATCTTTGTCATACAAACTAGAATTTGAAACTACTAATAATGTGGCAGAGTATGAAGCTCTTGTCTTGGGATTGAGGGCAGCAAAAGACATGGGGATTAAAATGTTATCAGTGTTTTGGGATGCTGAATTCATCGTCCATTAGATAAAAAAATATTTTCCAAACTAAGAACCCTAGGATTAGATCTTATAGGAACGAAGTATGGGACATAGTGGAAAAGTTTTTCTAAGAATTCAACATTTCATTTATTCCACGAGAAGAGAATTCCATGGCTAATTCTTTGGCTGTATCAAAAAGCAATTTTAGGGTACCCTTACCACATAAACTCAAGTATGATGTAGAATTCAAATACAGGCCTTCTATACCAGACAATGTCAAATATTGGAAGGTGTTTGAAGATGATCTTGAACTTAAAAAATTCCTCGAGACTGTTGATGAGTTTTCTGCATTACACATTGATCAGGATCATGATTTTGAAATTAATCCTCATGCTAATGTTTTCCTTAACAAAATTCCTAATCATCATATTATGTAGCTACCTAGCAACCACATTCTGAAAGGACTATTTCCTTTGGAAATATTATTTGACGGAAATGATGTGGCAATAAAGGGGAAAGTGTACACTGATGATGCTGATATAATCGAGTGCAATGTGGGTAAAAAAAAGAATCTAAAATATGTCAATTTGTCAAGCAGCCTATCAAGAGAGAAGAGGGCATAATATACTGAGTTGTTAAAGGAATTTTTTGATGTATTTGCTTGGACTTATGAATATCTCAGAACTTATGAAACAAGCATTATAGAGCACATGATCCCAGTAAAGGAAGAGACTAAACCATTCAGGCAAAACTTGAGGAAAATCAATCCTATGTTGTTGTCTGTCATGGAAAAAGAGGTAAAAAAGATTTTAGATGCTAAAATTATTATTCCTTTGAGGTATTCTGAATGGGTGGCCAACTTGGTCCCGGTGAGAAAAAAGAATGGAGAAATTAGACTTTGTGTCGATTTCTGGAATCTGAATAGAAGTTCTAAAAAGGATAATTACCCTTTACCCAAGATGGAGAACATATTAGAGAGGGTGACAGGTGCGGCCAAGATGTCCATGATCGATGTTTTTTTTGGCTACAATCAGATTTCTGTTTTGCTAGAATATAGAGAGAAGATGACCTTTACCACTCCTTGGGGTACATTCATGTACTCCAAGATGACCTTTGGTTTGATGAACGTAGGGGCGACCTTTCAGCGAGATATGGACATAGCATTTATTGGAGAGAAGGACAAGTTTGTTGTTATCTATTTATATGACATAACAGTGTTCTGTAAATCTAATAAAGAACACTATGATCATTTAAAAAAGGTTTTCTTGAAATGAAAAAAATTTGGTCTCTCTTTGAATTCAAAAAAATCATTATTTGCCATGAAGGAGGGAAAATTATTGGGGCATATTGTGTCAGCTGAAGGGGTAAGGATTGATTCCAACAGGGTTGAATATATCCAAACCTTGTCACTTCCTAGATCCAAAAAGGAGGCTCAATCTTTTTTGGGAAAAATTAATTTTTTGAGAAGGTTTTTGTCAAATTTTGCTGAGTTGGTCAAGTATATTATAACCATGTTGAGAAAGGGTAATGAAACCAAATGGACTGTTGAGTCCCATAATTATTTTGATCAGATAAAGAAATCCTTTTTCCATTTCCCTATGCAGACTAGAAGTCCCCTTTTGCAAATTCTAGAGCTAAAAACATGATTTTTCCATATATACATGCCCTTCCTATATTACAACATGCGTATACAAAGGTTGCACCACTACAACCCCTGTACATTGAGATTTTTGCCCAAAATTAAAACATGGTGTCGGGTTTCCATGTCACGTCACGAGATATATTATCCTTGGCCTTCCATATACTTGAAACATTCTGAATCAACCCTTCAATTCCACTTGAAGGCTACAAATGGTCCAAATATGAGCTATGGAAAAGAGGAGAAGAATTCAACTTTGAGAGAAAAGTTACTCTAGAGAAATTATTCACTTCACATTGAGTCTGCAACCCTTTGTCCTTTAAGTCTGAACACATTGTTCAACCCCAAGCTCTTCCCTTTGATTGAGAACCTCATTTTCTCTATTATATGAGCTTTCCTTTGGTAGAGTATTGAAGTGGTGGAGGCCCAACTGGAAGGAACTTAGGTTCTCGGTTTTGAACCGTGCTGACACATAAGTTTGTAATTCATTCACTTTTGCTGGTTACATTTGAATAGAAATAATATTTTCTTATCCAATTAATATCTTATGAATATTTGAATTGTTATTCCATGGCCATATTTGTTATGAATATTAATGGATTATGCTATCAAATGTGATAACAATATATATTATCACCATATGCTCATGTTTCTTAGTTTTTGAGGACTAGTTGCAGGTGTATTGCTTTGGGTCAAGTGCTCAACGGTGGACTTCATCGTACATCTAGACGAGGTAGGCCTTTTATCTTGTATTGATAGCATATTTGTTTATATAGCATACTTGATATTAGAGTTGATTTCTGCAGTCATTTCCATATGTTGTGGTTTACCCCTAGCCATAGAGAAATTTTCCTCGTAACAAAATTGGTGACCATACTGGGCATAGAATCTTCTTTTTTAGGGTTTGGAGTTTTTTTCTCCTTAGATTACTCTCATTTATATTGAGTTTCTTGTCATATGATTGCTTGACATCCCATGTTCACTCTGAGTCTAAGTTTCTTAGCCTTGTCCTTATCTTGGCTGCGTTTTGACACATATACACAGGTTTTTTCCTGATAGTCGCATACATACGCGTGTTGTCTTTCCGCAAGATTGTTGATTGGTTTCTGTGTTTGATGGCTGCTGGGTAGGTTTTGATGATTTTTTATTATTCTTGGGTCTCTTTTTTGACTCTTAAGTGTCTGTGGAATGACAAGAAACCTTTATTTGGTTGAATTATTGGGCAGTGCCTTTCTCATCTTTTTCATTTGATTGTCCTTGCATCTTGGGCAGGGTGTTTTTCTCCTTGATATCCTACTTGGTTTGTCTATGTTTACACATAGTAGATTTTTTATATCAAGATATTTTTCATTCCTTGCATTTTCATTATCTTATATTTAAAATACAAAAATATTAGGCATTTTACATTGTTGGCATTTTGATCCTTTGAGTCTTTATCATTTATCTTAGTGCATGTAAAGAAAGATTTCATTTTATTTAGAATTGCATAACTAAATTGGGAATTTCATTATTGAAAAGAATATCATTTATTGAAAATTGAAGTTAGGACTTTGCATTGTATTCATATCCATTTATTTTACTTGTTGAGTCATAACATCACTAGTTTCACGATTGCACCTTTTTGAGTAAACGTGACCATTAAAAGTAATGCTATAATTTAAAATTGATTAGTAACGATTTTATCTTTCTAGGGTGCACAAACTAGCTTAGCATTTAGAGCCTTGGAATAGGATTTTGAGAGTAAACTACTTGAAGGCTATTAAATCAACATATGTGTCTGACTAAGGGAGTTGAGAAATCCATTGTATAATTGGTAATATCAGGAATCTCCACTTACACCAAAGTTAAGCAGGAGGTCGCATGAGGTTGGTTGAAGGGATATCCCCCTGATACCTTCTTAGCGTCAGATATATTTTTGAGGATCTATTCATATATGGGGATCTTGCTAGTACCTTTACCTTTGTGAGAGGCGATGCTTTCAAGATTTTGGGCTTTGTTACCCTGCCCATACGGTGGCCTTGACTTATGAGTGTTTGCCTATGCATCAGTTATTTTGTGGTTTCTTAGTTTCTTGAATTAGGTACCACATAGGTTACTTGCAGGGGTTATTCAGAGGGTACCCTGGGTCAGATAAGGGTTGGACAACAAACAACCTTTATGGAGGATTACCACTTCGGGGGGATCTGTCCGACTAGTTGTTAAGCCCACGAGGGCCTTTATAACTGATTTTGATACCTCCGATCTTTAGCAGGGAGTCTCAGAGCCCTCTTGGGTGAGGCATACCTACTTTAGGGAGGGAGGCCCCTTTCAACCACTTTATGATGTTTGTGTGCATATTGGCCTTTCGATTTTATTTTGGTGTGCTCATTGATTATTAGTTGACCTCAGGATTTTATATCGTGTCTTGAGTTGTCATTATCATGGATAGTGGAGTTCCTTTGGTTCCGTCATTTACTGCTACCTCCCCCATGACATTCACTCATTTCATGGGGACGAATCCATCCACGTTTCATAATGGTATGCAGAATTATGACACTCAGTCATTGCCTTGGGTCTATAATCATTTTTCTCATGGTATGCCAGACATGTCTTCGCACTTTCCATCCTTTGTGAATCCTAGTTTTGGGTCTGGGGGCATGATGCCTCCTTATTCTCCATTTTAATTTGGTGGGAGTCATATCCCTCAAACAAATCTTATGTAAGGAGGTTGGAATATTCCTTCCTACAAATCCACTTTTCAATGAGAAAGCGCTGAAATGGGTAGTCATTCTACTTATTACACTCTGTCCACCTATCCTTCTTCTGCTATGATGGATCCTATGAATTATTTTCCCATGAAGGAGCTCTGTATGTCCTCTGGTGTTCTATCTGGTGGAGTCATTCTTATAGTATGGGAAACCCCCTTCATGAGTAACCCTTGTCATGTCTCTTTCTTTGCACAAGCGACTTCCTCAATGTCGATGCCTTTACACCCCTTTATGAATCAGTATGGTGGATGAAACTATATTTTCAGAAAGGGCCATGGTGTATACCATAACCCTTCTTGGCCTGCAATTTCTGAAAAATAGTCTTTCCCAAAACATTGGTATCAAATTCCATAGCCAACCTCTGCCACAAGCCCAGTCGTTGTAAGTAATACTAGCATTATATCACCAACCTCTCCTAGTCATGTTGAAGATTGGTCATCAACCTCTGCTAGTCATGTTGAAGACCAACAACCAGCTACTGCAATTCATGCTGGAGGCACAAATCTAGCCTCTGCAAGTCATACTGGTGTTGGTTGTGGAGCCTGATTATCTTCCTGATTCAGAGGTCCTTGCTTTCAGCCGTGTTTATACCCCATGAAGTATTTACACCCCAGAAGTATGTACACTCTTCCACACGGGGGAGTGTAA
>ML778270.1:723280-754214 GCA_009831015.1 Picea engelmannii | reverse complement strand
GTAAATCTGGACCGTTCATTATAAGGTCGCAGATCTAACGGTAGAGATTATGTTAGGGTTTTTTTCCCTAGAAGGCAACACTCTTTTATGAGGGAAGTATATCACGACTATGTAGGTTGGGAAGTATTGTATTCTGAGAGAGGAGACTGTGAGAGAAAGAAGAGGAAGTTACATTGGGTTTTGTTGTAGGTTGTATCCCTTCATTTGCTGGATAATAATAAAGAAAGGACCTAGCAATTTCTCTGGTGGACGTAGCCCACACTGGGTGAACCACGTAAATTTGTGTCTCTCTTGTATTATGTGTCTTCTGTGTTTTGTTTCTGCATTTGTTTTATTTTATTGCTCCGTGGTCCTATTTTTCTAACAACTGGGAACATGTCACCAACCACTAAAATTCATGCTGGTGGAATTCATACGATTGAGAAGCCTATATGTGTAAGACGTAAGCCCAAGTTCCTTTGTAGGATTTTCAAAGAATATCACCTTACTCGTTTGTGCCCTGCTACTGCTATGGTACCAGAAGTGTGGTCCTTACTAGGGGGACCTTTGGGTTTTGAGTCATCTTTGGCTTCCCAACCTTCTTTGGTTGATATAGTGGTCATGACAATGCAATCTTCAGCTGAGACCCCTATTCCTTTAGGGGCTAATGCATCTCTTGAGCTTGTTTTCTTGTATCCTGTTCAACCAGCAGTTGTGTCGATGCAATCTTCGACCGAAACCACTCCTATTTTTGGGGGTGATGCATCTCTTGAACTTTTTATCTCACATCCTATTCAACCAATGGTTGAATATGTGGCTAGGTCGATGGAATTTTCGATCGATCCCTCTCTTCTAGTTCTAGTTCTATACCTTCTATACCATGTCCTTAGAATTTCTAGTTCTATACCTTCTACACAAGGGAGCATTCCACTCTCTTCAAGTACACTCCCTCCAAGTCCTAGGGTGGTTTCTTTTGATTGGAATGATCTTGTAGAGCCTCAACTTACTTCTTCTACACCCTTCCAGATAAGGGGCATTCTTCGATATATTGTAGATAAGGTAACCTCTACAAGTATTGCATCCTCCTCGACTTGGAAAGATTTGGGTTTTCCCAAGCTTGTGTCAGCTACCTATGAGTTGTTAACCTTTCACATAAATCTTGCATGGGAGCCTTGGCCTCCCCCATGACATGCCGCCTAGAAATCCCCCAAGGAGTCTGATTTAAGCTCTTTTCCGACTCATCTGAAAAGCGAAAAGATTGTCGAGTGAATTTGTCTCTTTCACACTCATTAATTGGATTTGAAAGGTCATGATCCTGATTTAATCTCTTTTCTAACTCATTTTAGACAGATAAAATATTTTCGAGTGAACTTGTCTCTTTCACACTCGTAAATTAGATTTTAAAGGGCATTTATTTTGTGCAAGTTTATCCCTTTTTCAAACCAATTAGACTAAGATTATGAAAAAGGAACTTTTTTGGTGTTAAGTTGTACTTGCATCTCATGCCCTTGCTTGTCGTATTGATCCTATTTCTAGTTCTCTCTTTTGGGTTATAAACCATTTACCTCAACATTTTTTCATCCTCAACCAAGGAGAGCCTTGTTTATATGCTTCGCAGCTTGACACCCTATACCTAGGAGGGAACATTCCCCCAAGTGTCCATCTCCTGAATGCACCTCCTTCCATTGAGCATAGGTATGTTCCACTGCTGGAACTAGTTTTTCTTACTTGCGACACTCGTTTCCTCCTCTGTATCATAGCATTCATTTGACTATGAAAAAAAAATATGGGCGGGAAGGGAGTATTATCTTATACTGGCAAGAGTCGTGTCACCTTTTAACAGAGAACAAAATTATTGAGTCCACTTGTCATCATAATTTTGGGTTTACCTTGACCTTAGGAAGTTGATCTCGTTACAGAGAGTTTACTCCCCCGAATGGTTACTCTTCTAGTCCCTATGGAGATTTTGATTGATGCCTCCTGCATCTCAAGGTTTCATTATTGAGTCGATGTTTTCAGAGTCTTCCATATGTCTCATGCTCTTTTTCAAAGGATGTCTATCAACCTATGTTGGCCATTCCTAAGAACTCTTGAATTTACATGTTGGCCATACCCTTAGTTTGTCTCAGAATCACATGAAGTTGTAGTCATATTGCACACCTTGGTCCTACTTTCCTCATTGCTAGGTAACCTTGAACCCAACATTCGACATTTCATCCTTTGTCATTGACTGGGTGGTTTCCCTTGTATTCGACGGAAAGACATCTATTCACACATTGGGATTCGTGTAGTGTCTTGGATGCCATTATCCCTATTGGTGGTTTCCCCTCCTTTGTCAACATTTTTCCTCATTGACTTCTATTCAGAGAAACTTTTTCATGTACTACTTGCACCTGGCACATGCAAAAGATGCACAGGGTCGTTGGTTAGTGAACATGTTCTTCATTCGATTTCCTCCAAATCATCAAGCTCCTACTTTGTACCTCGTGCCGAATGATGAGATATTCCTTAATTTTCTCCTTTCAGTGGGTCTCCCTTTATCGACATCAACTCATCTATTCTAGAGATGAGACCTAGAGTCCTATGAGTACCTATAAGCTTGCAGTCATTAGTGGCAGGTTCTCTCGTCATTGATAGTTGGGAATACATCAATGTCTCCTTATCAATGGATTCTTTGAGTGTTCGACCCCAACTACTTTATTCACACTTGTAAGAATGTACTCAGTGCCTTGATACCTACTTTCATCATCGGTAGGTAGTCTCACATTTGTTAATGGTATACCCCAGTGACCGGTAATCAAGTGATGTCTCATTGTGTTCCACCTCAACTCCTTTATTCACACAATGTAGACTTGCACCTTTGGCGGATTGTGTAGAAGACTTGAAGACATCAATTTATAGTTACATCTTTCCTGAGATGTTACTACCTTTCATTGGACCACTACCTATGTGACTTTAGTGATCACGGGAGATAAGATTGTACTCCATTGTATACAGATATCTTCATATTGGTTTTGATACTGGTGTTACTGGGCCTTTTTCATGACTATGAAAGACTTTGGCATATAGCCCCTTTTTATTGCCTATTCATGGCCATGGACAGTTGTTTGGTATATTTTCACATGGATTTGCAGTGTAATTCAAATTGGCATCCATGTATGCAAAGTCAGTACACATTGTAATGAGTAACTAGTTCTTCCAGGTTGGTCCCCATTACTCCACTTATGGGTTTTATAATGTATTTCAGCCATCACATATACTCCTCTAACCTCACACATTAGGGGGCATCTGTTATAGCAAGATTTTCCTCACCCTATGCAATCTTGCACAGAGGGCCTTTTTCCATTTCCCTATGTAGACTAGAAGTTCCATTTTGCAAATTCCAGAGCTAAAAACATGATTTTTCCACATATACATTCCCTTCCTATATTACAACATGTGTATACGTAGGTTGCACCATTACAACCCGTGTACAATGGGATTTGTGCCCAAAATTAAAAAATGGTGTCGGGTCTCTGTTATCACACTAAATTGCCTTGTGTCTTTAGCCCTTAGTTTCATCTTTTCCTAAACCCTTTGATTTTAATTTTTTACTTTGTCCCCTTTTGAAATTGTGTTTGTTTAGGTCCCCTTGATAAATAAAGTTTATGTCAGGACTTATACTTTGATCCTCACACAAATTTTTGACTTAGGACCATTTTTTCATGAATTATCTTTTGATTCCTTTCATGAATTGACACTAGGATCGACTCACCCTCACGATCAATTTGATTTGACATGCCATATTCCTCACTCATGCCCTCATAGCCTTTCTTTTCTATCCATTTTATCCTTTGTTTACTACCCAATCATTTTTTGAATTGGAGCATTGCCAACTCATCAGGAGTTTTCGTAGTGCACTCTCTATCCATCATATTCTACCATGATTTGTGGGTACGACGTTGATGTCATCTCTTACTTGTTTTCAGTGCCAGGGGTGGTTAGAAGATTCTTTCAAGTTTTCATATTTATGAGATCTGATAATAGTTTTTGGATTTTGAAAAAACTCAAATTGCTGCACTGGGCAAACTACCAGTTCCGACCAGTTGGAAACAATGCTACCAGGTCTGATGCTGAGGTGGATTCGGAGGCTGAGTTTCTTGTGACTCTTTCCTAAGATATTGTTGAGGCCTTGAACTATATTTATTCCATAGGTATTCCATGTTTTCCTCCTCTTCACATTAATTTGAAGGATAATTAAAGCTCAGAATCTTGGTAATTATCATGCCTGCATAATTGGAGGAGATCTTTCTTCACACCATCCTATTAGTTTTTCCCTCCATCCAAACCTACAGACCTCACCATTTGTCTATTAATTCTGATACACCTTGTCACCATTGTGACTGAAGTTGCAATATCCAAGAAGGTATTATCCTCTGCATGTGTGGTGTGCTACCTAGAGACGGTACTCAAACTACATTGTTTCTCCCCTACCTCCTCTGACAGTTAATTCAAGTTGTTTCAACCCAGTTTTCAAAGACCATTATAGGGTATCCTTTCATCATATATTTTTCCTAGTGTTCATACCTACACACATTCAAGGGATGGATTTCTACAACCACTTTTAGCTAGCTAGCAACCAGTTTGATTTAAATGAAATTCTTGTAAAGGTGTAGCCTTGTCCACTTGAGCTTTGACTCTTCAATCCTCCTATTTATTACCACTCCATAGCCCTAAAATATCCCATCTTAAACAATGGAGACTCCTTAGATGAAGAAGTCACACAAGGGAGGTAAGGTGGTTAGAATTGAGCTTGTATACATGTATCTATTTGAGGCAGATCCCATGGCCAGAGAACATTTTCAAAGGGTGGGATGCCTCTCTTTCTGCCAAAATATGGAAAGAGGTCATCCTAAGGTGACAAGGAAATTTGACTTACATTTTGATGGCCTGAAGACCAAGGTAGGGGACCTATAATTCGAGGTGTCTAAGACCTCTATTTCAGGTGCTGCAAGAATCCCTATCATAGGTGAAAGATGTATTAAATCCATGGAATTAGATGTAGCCTATGACAAAGATTTCCTTAAGCCTTAACATCAAGCTAATAATATTTCTAAAGGTGTTCCAAGGAATCATCTAATTGAGCAGTTTGAAAAGATATTGAGGATCATTCAGAGGTACTTTACATGAAGGGAGGTTCAATACACTATACCAGTACCATATAAGGCTTCTACTGCATTTTACTGGCAAAATTGAAATTAACATTCCCTACTATTTGCTGAGCATAGGTAAGATGTCAGACAAGGTTCAATCCAAGTCTAAGGTTGTGGATACTAGCATCTTTCATTCTGGAGTGATTAGAATGTTGGTTTCTGAAGAGATGGGTAAGAAGGATATCTCATGGGAACATTTCATTATTGCTTCTCACTTTAAGTTTGATATAACAACTACCCCTCAGTCGCAGACAACAAGCACTATACCATCCACCGGTGCTGCTAAAGCAGGTATTAGCAAGAAGAGAAAGAGTAGAGTTCTTGTTCAAGATCAAGAGGCCATCAAGGAGGTTGCAAGAAATGAGGAGGAGGCTTATCATTCTCCATAGAGAGACCTTTCACCCCCTCCTCCACTAGATCTAGAAGAAGCCCCTTCTTCTACTAAAACTATAACAAAGAAAGGGAAGAAGCTACACTTCTCCTCATCTCCTTCAGTAGCCAGCATCAAGGTCAGAAATCATTTCACAATATCATCATCTCTAAAAGAGGTTGTTGAATAACAGTCCCCACCAAAAGCTTCTATCCTGCAGAAGAAGAAAGATAAGGGCCAAGGCATTGGAAAGATTGTGAAGATAAAAGAAGAAATTCCTGTATAGAAGAAGAAAGATAAAGGCAAATACATCAAGAATCCTGATGAGATAGTAAAAGTAATTCCTATGTAGCAGGAAGAGGGAACCATGAAAAATCCTATTGAGACTATTCACATCACTACTCCACCTAGCAGCCAGATGTTTAAAAGATTAATTAGGCAACTCAGGGATGCTAGGAAGGAGGTGGCTCAGTTGAAAGCAGAAGCCATGTCTGACAGGGTTAAAATGAAATAACTCATGGATGGATAAAGCCACACTCTTGACCTAGAAAGGTTTGTAGCAAAGAAGGCCCAACCTCTCCATAGGAAGCTCAAAAACCTTTATAGGCAGAAGAAATACTTTCAGTCTCAGAATATAAAGATCAAAGTAGAGTTGCAACATTTGAAAGATGAAATGGCTCAAAGAAACTTGCATGTATTGGTTGAAGCTTCTATTGGAAAGGAGAAACCAACAACCAAAGAGAGCATAGGTTCAGTGAAGAATCCTTCCACTGCTAAAGGGGAGAAGCCTATTGTGCCAAAGGAAATTCCTCCTTCTCCAAGAAGGAGTGTCAGGTTAATGAAGTAACTGGTGAAAGGTGAGCTCCATTTTTGAAGATGGTCCCTTTTTGCAATGATAAAAAATTGATGAAACACTAAATCTTCCACCTATATAGGCTTCTAATACTTACTTTTTCATAGTTTTTAGTTTTCACAAAGAATTAATCCATTCAAAAGTAGTAGTGCAGACATTTTATAGTGCTATGGCGCTACGGAATAGTCTATTTTTAATCTTCCACCATTTTTCTACCTACAACGCTGTTGAATCGTCTAAGACTAATGGAACTGCTAATACCCAAGGTTGCTACCCATTCTACACATGTTCAAGTGAAGGTGCTGCAAATTATGATGGTGCTACCGAAGTTTTGACAAGATACACAAGTGGGCTCTACCGAAATTTTGGCAAAGACCGAATTCTACATAGAGACACACCAGGATGGAACTACCAAAAATTCACTACCGAAAGTTTGGCAGAGACTGAGTTTTTCACAGAAGACATGAAGGCTTGGCGCTACCTTTTCTACTTTCCTAATTTTTAGGTTTCACTACAAAATCACATGAAATTTGGTGAAGGTGCTACAAAGTGTGCTTCTCAAAGTGCTACCAAATGATGCTACCAACTGATACCATGAATCAAGGACAGTCGAGCTAGCATCTTTATGAATAGCTGATGATGGAGAGAATTGCAGAGACATCAGCTGGTATCATGATGATAGCTACATGCCCCTGAAGGACACTTAGCAAGAAAGGAGTTGTGCACCAAAGGGAAATCAATTCAATTCAAATATTGGTTGGATCAATGACCAACATTTTCCCATTTTATAGCATAAGTTGTTAGTTAAGTTGTTAGATGGAATAATTTCTTAGAGATTTTCATTGGAAGGAGGCTAGCTCACACCTCCAGCTGTTGCCTCCCTTTTTATTATAAATAGATAGAGGAAATGCTTTAGTAGGTTCGAATGGTTGAGCTAGGCTCCCTTATACTGTAATATTTTGATGAAGTTACCGTGATCTGGTTATGTACTTGATTTGAGACATCTTGGTTAATAAAAATCAACTTTCTTGTTCCATCTTATTTTCCTCTGATGTTGAAGTGTTCATGCTTGAATGATTCACATGAATTGTTGTGGTGATATTATGATGTATGTTTGATTATAATATTATTATGATGTTTCTTTAGTGTCTTTAAACTTTGAACTCAAGAAGATCTTGTGTTAGATTTTTTCTTCCTTAGGTTGTTTGAAAACCCGATGTTTACAACAACCTCTACATTCCTCTCACTAAATTCTTCCTTTTTTTCACATTTACTCCTACTTATTGATTGAAGTTAGCCAATATCTTGATTTCTCATGCATGCGAGCCCTAATTTTTGAGTTGGAACATTATCATCTTGAGTCCTATCCATTTGACCCCTCAAAACTATTTTACATTTACATATAACCTCATGGGTACTGGGCTTGCCTTCCATGCAATCTGAAGGTGATTCCTAGTGCTAACATTCTTGGTGCCGTTGTCGAGGAACGATTTGAAGACATTTCCCTGGGATTGAATGACAAATCTTACTAGTTCTAAAGGTCCATTGGAACTCAGTATCTTGAAGATTGCAAATTGCACCTGGCGACTCCATTATTTAAGATCTGGCGCTAAAGGTAGACATACAAGATCAAATCCATAGTTACCTTTGGTTCGACCTAGGGCTGACCCAAAGAAGATAATCAAGAAGGGAAAATATTCTCAAGAAATCTTTTCTTCTGCTACTACAAGTGCTTCTGGTCAGTTGTCGGATTCCACTCTTAATACTCTAGTTGTTAGATCAAGTAATCCTTCTTTACCTTTTGCTGAAGTATTTAAGAATATTGATTTTCAAAAGTTTCGTATTGAATACTCCTCTTTTGAAACAGATTTGAAAGAATAAATCTTTGAAATTATTTCTTCCCCTAACATTGTAAAGTGGTTCAATCGTGAGAGTCTTGAAGATTTTCCTACTTTAGGCTTTTCTACCTCTCCTCCTGTTAAAATTTCTACTGCCAAAGAAGAGGAAATTTCGTCCCATTTATAGAATTTATCATATTCTTCCAAGACTCAACCTTCTGCTGAGAAAACCAAAATTTCCCCTTCATACATTTGTTTTTTTCCTAGACTGCACATAGTCAAGTCCCCTTCTCCTCCTTGTTCACCAAGAGTTCAAAACCCAATGGAAGTTGCTAACCCCCCTGCAAATAGGATGGATGCCATAGTGGCTGCAAGATGTGCCCATCTCCAGTGAATTCTCTCCCTCCTAGAGATTATTTAAAATACATTCCCAAATTCACGGGAGAAGAAGATATAACCACTGAAGAACATCTTGCTGCCTTCTACAGTTATGTAGACAATCAAAACATTGAAAATGAGGATGTGTGGATGAGAGTCTTCATCCAAAGCCTTTCTGGTGAGGCTAGGAATTGGTTTAGGGGTTTGTCCCCTGGATCCATTACTGGGATTGAGGCATTAGACAATGCCTTTTTGAGACACCGAGGAGAAAAAAAAGAATTTTTGTATTATATCACAGAATTTGGATCCTTAAGGAGGAAAGAGGGAGAATCTATCTCTGACTTCTCTAAAAGATTAAAAAATATGTACAAAAAGGTTCCTGCTGAGATAAATCCAACAGAAACCTCTACTAATATCACTTACGCCAGTGCCTTTGACCCCAAGTTTTTCCTTTTACTCAGAGAAAGAATATCAACCTCCTTAGTTCATATGCAAGATGTAGCCTTGGAGGTAGAATCCAATATAGTGGCATATGATAAACTTAGGGGGAAATCTGATAGGGATAGGAGAAAAAACAGAGCTGAAGCTTCAACTTCTGACTCCCCTGTTGTCCATTCTCAAGTATATGAGCTAACCAAATTAGTAAAATCCCTCTCTACTGAGATTGGGAAGTTAAAATTGGAAGGAAAACAGAAATATAGAAATACTCAAAATGCTAATAACAGAGGTAACTTTAGGAGACCCAATAATACTCGCTAGATCCTTCCAAGAGACCCTAGAAACAAAGATAGAGAGGACCAAAGGGTACAAACTCCTTTACAGAACAATCTTGTTGTTGATGAAGAAGGAGAGGAAGAAGAAGCTGATCTTGAGATTCATTGCTTGGGTGACACATCGCCATCCCCTCACTTGACCCAATCTACATATGAAAAATCATTGATGGAAATTCAAATCAATTAATTAAGTAAGGGAGAGAGGGCTAAAGAAGGTCCTTCTAGATATAATCTGAGATCCAAAACGAATGAGGAAAAAAATGATGCTTCTAATCAGCGAGCCCAAAAGGAAAAATTTTCCAAAGTTGTGACAATTGGCAGCACAGAAAAAGAAATTCAATGCCCCCGAGTACTGATCAGAAATCCTACCCCTGAGGCTAAAGAGATCCTGAAATCCTCAACTCCTTTCAGTTTTGAAAATGAGATCCAAAAAATCAATATTCTGGTACCTTTTTTGGAATTGATAAAAATGAAGAATTTAAAAAATACCTCTCCAAAATGCTATAGCATGAATCTTCTCCAAATGCCATTGATTCAGTAAATCTGCAAGATGAAAAACCAATAGTCATTTTAGGCCCTTTGATAGAATACATAGATGATTCATCCCCTCCCTTCTATACCTTACTAAATAAACATGATAAGGTGCTGCATAATTGTCTAATGGATTTAGGGGCATCGCACAATCTCAGACCAAAAACTGTTATGGATGAACTGGGATTGGAAGTCACAAAGACCTATCATGACTTATATTATTTTGACTCTAGGAAAGTGAAATGCATGTGTTGGGTTATGAAAAAGGTATAAATATCTTCCTTTTTTCCACAGTTCATGATATAATCTTGATTGACTTTTCAGTTAGTTAAGGATAAATAGGTAGAAAATGATTAATATGTCTCTTAGAGTTATTATTGAGGTTTTGTTAAATAGATTCTAAATTACGATTGGAATTGTTTGATTTTGTTGTAGATTTGGATAAACAAATGTCAAGCCTGAGATAGCCAAAGAGATCTTGGATATGTGCAAGCTATTGGAGGTTGAAGACTTTTAGGCGCAAAGAAGTTTCGAATATAATCGATTTTCTATGTTGTAACTTTATAATAGTAAAGAAATCCTGAGGATCTTTCGATCCTCAGGATAGCTTGATTTACCCAGATTATTGTAATATATAAGAGGGTAATAGATCCAGAAAGGAGATATAAAAATTGCATTCAAGTATTCATAACTCAGAATTGCTGTACACAAGTAGTTTTTGTAAATGTTTTACCAGCTATGGAATCAATGAAAGTTTTGAACGTTTTTACCATTTCTGCATTTTGAGTTTCTCGTAGTAGTACTTCTGAAGACTGAGGGCCCAGTCTGAAGGAGTTACTGTCTCATTCTGTAATTGTATCAGTTTGAAGTTTGATTTTTATTTTGTAATTCAAATCTCTTTCACAAATAGCTAAGATGAATGCATAAGTGTGTTAATGATTTTATGTTGTTTACATGCAGAAGATAGATATTTCCCTCAATATTAATGATTGCCATTCGGATTTCCATTTCTATAATTTGTTGCTTGATAGTTCCTCACATTTTCATATGCGTTGTTCCTTTTCCTTAAATTTACAACTGTTGTTCCTTTCAATTAGATTATGATTGTTGTTCCTTTTGGTTAAAGTTATGATTGTTGTTCCTTTCGGTAAAGTTACATTAGTTGTCCCTTTCAACTAGATTACAATTGTTGTTTCTTTCCATAGATAGAGTAATTCGCTATTTCCTTTCTAGTAATTAGAATTCATAGTTGATAGTTAATTATGAAAGTCTTTACTTAGATTCAATTATTTCTTTTTAGTTAAGTGAATTCAATAGATTAATTAGTTCTGTTTCATTCTACAACATTTTAGTAATCAGATTTCAATTCTGTTAGTTCTCATAATCTTTAGTGAACATTTGAGGAACTTGATTGTTGATAAACTTAGATTTGGTTTAGATACACGATTTTAGCCTTCACAAGCTACCTACATAGACTTTGCTGATATTCTTGAGATAAAAGATGAATCTTCGGGTTGATAAATTAATGTTAAAATAAGGTTGTTTTTAGGGCACCTTTAGAACCCAACATTTTGGCGCCGTTGCCGGGGAGAATGTCAAAGGTAGCATAGGTTGTGTCTTTAGAGGACCAAGTATTGAAGACGGAAGGTAAGAACCTATGCAGGCAATAAGTAAGATGCTTATGCCAACACTTACCTCTAGTTGACACTTAAGAGGTTTTGTAAGTGTTTCTTTTGTTGAATTTCTTTTGTTGTTGTGTGAAGCGTGTATGACTAGAAATAAGGATCTTGAAAAAACAAAACCCCCACCAAAAACTACCAAAGCCCAAGGTTTGGTGATCCCTAGGAGAAGCACTTTTATAGACGAGATCATCAGAAAAGGTGAATCTCAAGCTTTGGTTGGACCTAGGAAAGGACCTACCCGAATCCCTCAGGCAGTAGTTTCACCAACTATGGCCCATGCTGAGATTCATAGAAAAACTGAAGGGACTGAGCAGAGCTTTTAGATCATAGATATTCCACCCTTCAATGCTTTAGAAGCGGGAAACTCTAATAATCTGGAGGAAGGAGTAGGAGAAACTAGTTGGGTTTCCAAGGCAGACCCACCATCACCACCTGATCCTAAGTCTCCTGTGAAAGAAGAAGGCATACCCAAAATCCCAGATAAAGGGAGTGCAATCAAATCCCCTAGAGGACCAAATAATCAACCATTTCAAATAGAATACCTAGATCAAGAACTTCCTGAAAGTTTTTGGCACATTTTCGATCAAATGGCACAACCAAATCAACAATGACCCCAAACCTCCATGCTGGAATATCCAATAGTTGATCCAATTGCCAATGCTCCCATGAAAGCAATCACCCTACAAAACTTGCCAACCTTCCATGGATTGATTTCAGAAGACCCAGACGCATTCCTATTTGAATTTGATGTCCTATGTAGAGGGTATGATTACACCTATGAACCCCAAAAATTAAAATTGTTCCCCTCTACCTTGAAGGGAGCATCCCTACGTTGGTTTATGGGATTGGGAGGTGGAACCATCAATTCTATGGACCAGATGAAACAAGCCTTCTTGTTAAAATATCAGGATTATTGTAGAACCAGAGACCTAAAATATGAAATCTTTCAAATGAATGCAAAAGAGAATGAATCATTAGAAGAATATGTTGAGAGATTTCAGTATAACTTTCAAAGATCACTCTATGGTACATTACCGGGTGAAGTCCTCATAGAAACTATGATTAAAGGCATGAAAGATGAATGGGTAGAAATATTGAATCTAATTGGGAAGGGTGACATTTATCAGGAAACTTATGAAAACATCATTCTATTGTGTATCAGGTGCTCACAAGGAAGTACACGAACCAGGTCAGGAATGCGGACGTCCCTCACAAGAAATAACAATTACCAGTAGGAGTGTTACGTGAGTCAAAGTTGGTAATATCTTAAAAAATTTCAAAACAGATATTCTGAGCACTCTGACTACACAATTGGATGTATTGCAGGCTAAAGAAAAAAAGGTAGAAGCAGAACAGACCTTGGCTATATTTTGCCACAGGTGCAAAAAGAAACATGGTCCAAGGGAATGCCCTTTGGATGTAGTTTGGGTTTGCACTATTTGCACCAAGGACCATCACACAGACCAATGCCCATCACTCCCTAGATTGAAATTTGTATTCAAAGAAGTGGAAGAGGAAATAGAACCATTATATCTGATGGCTCAACGCTTTTAGTGGCAGTCTCGGCCTCAAAATACACTACAGGACCCTTCCTCTTTCTTTTCTGGATAGTATAATCAAAAATAGAATTCTAGCATCACATGGTAGGGTCAGCCATTTACTAATCAGAATTGGCATCCCCAGTAGTACCCACCTGCAAATCCCACTTGGCCAAACTAGCCCGCTGCAAACCCTAACTAGCAAAATCAACCAACTACAAGTTCCAATTGGCCTAATTTGCAATACCCCACCTCATCCTAGAAAAAATCAAATAATACTACCCTTCATAGTGGCCTAACTCATCTACCCAAAACCCAAATTGGAACTAGAATTGGTAGCGCCCCATGGGGATGAATAACCAACCCATGGGGATGGCCTCTCAAACCCAACCCTCATTACAAGCCCCACTCCAATTTCCCCAGAACCCCCAATCACAATTGCGCCCTCAATTACTATCCCAACCCCACCCAAATCCTAATAACATACCAGCTCAACTCATCTAGATTATGGAAAGTGGATAAGGGGAAACCAATTCAGTAGGGTGCAATGAACTCTGGTTGAGATCGGGGCATATAATCTCTCCTGAACAAAATGACATTTCCCAAGAGCAGGGGAATTAAAAACAACCAACAATAACACCCTCGAATGTGGTAATAAAGGAAGAAATCGAGTAAGGGGGGAACACAGTCAAATCATAGGACTCTGATAAGGATGTAACTCCCTCCCCTCCGTTCCCCAAAAGACTGATGATAGCGAAACCCACCGTATATCCTTACTTTGACATTGCAGGGGAACTCAAGAATTTATACATCAAAATTCCACTCCTGCAAGCTCTGCAAGACATACCGATCTATGCAAAGAAAATCAAGGAGCTATGTGGGAGGAAGCCCGTAAAAAAAAAAAAAAATTCATCATCAACAATTCATGTAGTGGGAGCCTTATCTGATCTAATTTTGAGTAGAGAAGAACCAGTCAAATATGCATATCCAGGGAACCCCACAGTAACAATTCAGATTTAGGGTTGTTCCTTTCCAAATACACTAGTTGATTTGGCAACGACCATCAATATCCTAACTATGGAAACCTGCAATACCCTAGGTTTTGACTCTTTCAACCCAACCCCGATTATGTTACAACTGGATGATCAATCAGTGGTCAAACCACTCGACACACTACATGATATAGCAATCCCATTTGACTCTTGGGAATATCTAGTAGATTTTCTCATCAACAAACCAAGAACTGGACTCGAAGGGCATATATTGATACTAGGCAGACCATGGCTCATGACAACTGATGCATACATAGGATGTCGATTGGGTAAAATGACAATTGCTAGGGGAGGTGTCACAAGGAATCTCATCTTATATCCTCCAGCCAAACCTAGTACAACAATCATATATCCGCAATTGCCACCACCACGATATCCAGAGAAGGATCTGCGTGCCCCTCTGACAATGGAAGAAGCTCTCAGACTCAAGAATCAACTAGAGAATGATGTAATCAGTGGGTTTATTAACAACCCAACCACTGTGAGTAACCCAACATGCCATATGCTCCAAGCTGTTCTAGACTGTGAAGCACAGGGAGACCTGCTGGAAGATTTAATGGAACAACAAATCCCGACTACCGCTGTTCATAACAACAAATCCATTGAGATTGCGCTAGGGAATTTTCTGAACATTAATGCTAATCTAGAAGAGAAACAACAACAAAAGCTAATTCAAGTCCTCTCTAAATACCAGTAAGATTTTTCTTGGGAGTATTCTGATATGAAAGGTATTGATCCACAACTCTACACACACCACATTTATATTTAGAAAGATGCCTGACCTATTCGACAGCTGCAGAGAAGACTGAATCCCCACCTCAGGGATATTGTTAAAGAAGAACTACAAAAGTTGTTGGACATAGATTTTATATACACTATCTCATATAGTCAATGGGTTTCCCCATTAGTGATCCTCCCCAAGAAAAATGGGAAGTGGAGAATCTGTGTTGATTACAGGGAACTTAACAAAGCCACTCAAAAAGACCACTTTCCATTTCCCTTCATCAATCAAATATTGGATACCTTGGCAGGGAAGAAATTATTCTCTTTCCTAGACGGTTTCAGTGGCTACAATTAGATCTAGATTACCCCAGAAGATCAAGATAAAATGACATTCACATGTCCCTGGGGTACCTTTTCATACAGAGTATTTCCCTTCGGACTTTGTAATGCCCTAGCCACATTCCAAAGGGACATTCCGAGCATATTCAGTGATCTGATTAGCGAAGGGCTTGAGGTCTACATGGATGATTTTACTCTGTATGACGATGACTTCGATCAAGCCTTGAATAATCTGGAGAAGGTATTAGAACGGTGCATTGCTACCAGGTTATGTTTAAGCCACGAAAAATGTCACATGATGATGACAAAAGGTGTCGTATTAGGGCATTACATTTCTGCAGATGGAATTAGAGTAGATCCAACAAAAATCAAGGTAATCCTTAATCAACCTACTCCACACACACAAATTGAGGTACGTAGTTTCCTTGGTGCTTCAGGATACTATCACATATTTATGGAAAAATTTGCAAAAACCACTACGCCTTTACATGCTTTGACTGGTAATGTAGAATTCCAGTGGTCTGAAAAATGTGATGTGGCTTTTGTAGGACTCAAGAAACTAGTCTCGACAGTGCTGATGTTGAGGGAACCAAATTGGAAAATACCATTTCAAATCTCCACCAATGCCTCAGACATTGCCATAGGCATTGTTCTTGGACAGGAAGAAGACAAGAAACCCTACTCCATTTATTTCATTAGCAAGAATATTACTCCAGCTGAACTTAATTATACAGTAACAGAAAAAAAAAAATTAGCTGTTATACATGTGATCAATAAATTTCGTCATTATATAACATGCTATCTAGTTATTCTGTATACTGATCATTCTGTTATTAGATATCTAGCTAATAAATCGATTACTAATGGATGGGTCACTTGATGGTTATTATTATTGCAAGAATTTGATATCACCATTAAAGATCGACCCGAGAGAGAAAATCTTGTTGCAGACTTCTTGTCTCACATACCAAAAATAGACGACTCATTAACAATTTAGGACCAATTTCCAGATGAGCATTTGTTTGCCATCACCACAAAACCACCTTGGTACACTGATGTAGCAAATTATTTCACAGTGGGAAGATTGCCAACACATTTATCATCAAGGGAAAGAAGACTGATCGTCCAATGTAGTGTACGATTCACTTGGATCAATGGATATCTCTTCCACACAGGAGTTGATCTCCAGATCCAATGATGCGTATGAGATGACGAAATCTATGACATACTGAAGGAAGGACATGATGAGCCCTATGGGGGGTATTTTGCAGACTGTAGGACTAGACACAAAATCTTACAGATGGGATATTATTGGCCCTCAATATTCATAGTAGCGAAGAAATACGTCCAGACCTGCGACAATTATTAGCGGATGGGGAAACCAGGTCAGGCTGATGAAATGCCCTTGAAATCACAAATAGTCACAGAACCATTTGAAATATGGACACTGGACTTCATCAGACCCTTCAATCCAAAGTCAAATCAAAAGGCCTATATTCTCATTGCAATAGATTACATGACCAAATGGGTAGAGGCAGAAGATTTACCAGATGCAACAGAAGAAGTAGTCATCAAATTTCTTTTCAAATTGTTTGTATGGTATGGACTACCCAGAGAAGTAATCATTGATGGAGGGTCACAATTTGCAGGCCATAGAATCACTGCCACCTTGGACAACTATCACATTAAGCACAGAGTTACTTCTCCATACCACCCATAGGAAAACGGGAAAGTAGAAAGCACCAATAAGGTCCTAGAGGAAATCCTGACAAAGACTATCTCAAAAAATCGACAGAATTGGGCTACTGAGCTCCCAAATGCCTTATGGGATTATCGTACAAACTGGCATAACACCACTAGCTACTCTCCTTACCACCTAGTCTATGGTAAGGAACCCATCTTCCCAATCGAATTCAAGATCAAGACCCTGAGGATGGCCTAGGAAATTGGACTAGATCTTATAGAAGCTCATAAATGACACCTTCAGCGACTCAACGAATTGGATGAAGCACACTTTTCTACTTTGGAGCACACAACTATTATTCAGCAATAGAGAGCGACCTGACATGACTAGCATATAAAGAAGAAATCATTCAAGAAAGGCATCTGGGCGCTTCTCTATGATTCCAGATTTCAGAACTTTCCTGGAAAATTACAGACATGGTGGCTAGGGCCATACGAAATTAATGAAGTCCATGATAATGGCATGGTTACTTTGAGAACCATCGATGGGTCTAGATCTCCCTTTCTGGTCAATGGACACCGATTGTGACTTTACCACCAACCACCTTCAAAAGATTATTTTTATCAAGAAGTAAGTAAAGACCCTACTGTGCAGATTCTGGCTGGCTAGGAAGGTAACCCAACCACACCAACTCCATAAATGATGAATTCTGTTGATACTATACATATTGTATATAGTTTTTATAGATCTAATTGAGTGGTTAGTTTTTCTTTGTTTTATGAAAAGTCACTTAGGAAATAGGAATCGTGACAGATAACTATAATTAGCACCCTTTTCTGATCCATACTCTCATTTTGTCTTATCACACAGACTCCGTCTTTCATGGAAAAATGAATATTTCATGTTCCGCAACAGAGATTGGGAAACTATAATGAACTCATGACAATAACAGACCATCAAATGTTCAATTTTGAAATAAAAAAACCCATAAAAATTGAATGAATTTAGTTGATGATTAATCAGCCTCAAATTCAAGCAAAAATACATTTTCATGAGGATTTTTTCCAAAATTTCCTATTTCACATGCGCTTGTTGTTCCTTTGAATGGAAAAACTATTGTTTCTTTTGTGCACTTGCTATTCCTTTGAATGGAACAACTGTTTTTCCTTCCACACGCTTATCATTCTTTTTGTGCGCTTGTTGTTCCTTTGAACGAAACAACTGTTGTTCCTTTCATGCACTTGTTGTTTCTTTTTGAAATGAACAATTGTTGTTCCTTCCACATGCTTGTTGTTCTTTTTGTGCACTTGTTGTTCCTTTTGAAAGAAACAACCGTCATTCCCTTCGCGTGCTTGTTGTCCCTCTGAGTATCATTGCTATTCATTTTTCCGTTCCTTCCCTTCATTACTATTGAAACGCTAGCCATTCCTTCGTAGTGCGGATTTCACCAAATAATTTTCACCAGCACTATTTCTAATCATCATCAAGTGATCTATAATTATTTTGTGGATTATCCCCCACACCTTATCAAATTGTTTGTGGATTAATCTCTTCAAAATATCTTAAACCTTGTTCATAATCGATAACCACCATAATTTGTTTCTTTTCCCTATATACATTCAAATATACCTAAATGATATTTTGCCTTTATATTATAAGGTATCTTAAGCACACCTTTACTTGGCATCTTTACACTTCCTTACACCATCCCTTACTCTTAAGGAGTAGATGAGCCTCCCTTAAAAAAAAAAAATGATAAAAAAATAAAATAACAAAGCAATACAAATATTTTTTTCCCACAAAGAATAGGGGGTCTCATCACGAGCCAACCTACCATGATCATAGGATACTAACATAAGTTACATTCCCACTATGGCTACCACACCAGGGCAATGACCTTTGAGATTTTTATTTTTTCAAAGGACAAGAGGTCTCATCACGAGATGGCTTGTTCACTTAAGTTACAATCTAGTGAGTGGCATTATCATCATCTGGCTACCAAACCAGGATAATGGTCTTCTTGGGAAAGTACAATTCAAATATTTATTAAGGAAAAATAAAAACAAATAAAGATAAGCAACTAAATTTTTCCCACAAAGAATAGGGGGTCTTATCACGATCCAACCTACCACAATCATAGGATACTAACGTAAGTGACATTCCCACTATGGCTACCACACCAGGGAAATGACCTTTGACACTTTCTTTTGTCAAAGGACAAGAGGTCTCATCATGAGTTGGCTTGTTCACTTAAGTTACAATCTAGTGAGTGGCATTATCATCATCTGGCTACCAAACCACGATAATGATATTTTTTGGGAAAAGATGATTCAAATGTTTATTAAGGATATAGGCTCATATATGGGTAAACAGGAAACCCTGTCGAGGCTATGGACGCCTGCTGGCAATAGTGGCTTTGCCTGTGGTATGGAAGATTATCTAAAAAATACCAAGTTTTTGCGTGCTTCTAGATTTCCTTTACTCAAATAATGAGGCTATCATATCAGTTATATTCAATAACTCAGAAAAGTAACAATATTATGATATGTGGAATATATTTTTTTTTAAATGAATAGATTTAATTTATTTTGGTTTATTTATCCATAAAACATTTTTGAACATAGGGTAATAAATTTGAAATTTCCATGACAAAGGACTATCATTTAAATGATTTCGATTGAAAGTGTTTTTGAAAATTATACATGATTAATCCCCATCAGCGATGGCAGCACAATCATTACCTCTCACCGAAAAATAGCTACACTCATTACTTTCGCCTACGCTAATGATTATAGATGACCTCTACATTAATGAGGGGAGTGGATGCTTGGCACACTTTCCGATAATATGTAATGATTGTAATAAATGAGAAATCCACATCTTTATACACTTGCTATCACTGCTATTTTCTATTTTTAGTAACTGTTTCTCCAAGCTGTTCTAACCAAATTTTCAAACAGGAACGATAGTCGTTCTTTATTTTTTCATAGAGATATGGGTGGCTGAAGTGTACGTAGGGAGCCAACATTACTACAAGTTACAGAATAGGTAAGAGAAATCCTACACCGTCTGGGGTGGACCGAGTACTTCAACTATTTGCAAGGATATGACAAGAATGTCACGCTTGAATTCTTTCAAAATATGCAAGGAGAAATCTCTATGGTGCAAGGCATACGAATCTCAGTTACCTCAGAAATATTAGCAGAGGTCACAGGATTCCCTAACATGGGCATTCAGTGGACAGGAAGATACACATCGCTGAAGGAAGTTGTGGAATCTTTCACAGAGCCTGGGGAATAATTGGATAAAAAAGGAAAGGGACTTAATCCTAGTACCCTCAGTGAACCATGGAAGGAACTGGTGGGGATAATTTATCGGTACATCACCTATGATGGACAATATGACATAATTTGACCTCGCCATCTCAAATTGCTGGCATCCTTAAAGAAATGGTTAGTACTTAATTTACCTTTCTTTTTGAATGCCATATTACATGAGGTTGCCTTAAGAACACAAAAGTCCAAGGATCCTGTTACTGTTATCAGCCACCACAGATTAGTTAAACTGATAAAGAATAAATCACTGAGTCAAACTCAGTTGACTTGGGAGAATATGATTGATGCCAATAGACCTCTACAACTGGAGCAGCTTGAATTATGCCATGAAAACCCACCACAGGAAGTTGAAGATAGACAGGCAGAGGTGACTACCACCCAAAGAGAAATTCCATGTCTTCAAACCGAAGCTAAGGCCGACCCTACCCAAATCACTGAGGCCCAAACCTCACAGACACATGCATTAACGAAAAAGAGGAAGAGAGCAATGGTTGCCCCTAAATCCATCACTAGGACAAGGAGGAGAAGCATACAAATTCAGGAAACAACTGAAGAAATTCAGGATGCAACAAAACACCCTTAAGAACTTTAGAATTTCACAGAACAGTCTCTACATGAAAATGTTCAAGAAATTGAGCAAGCAGAGCAGACCTCGCAAAAGAATGATTAGAAAGACACCCAACCTGCATTAGAGCACTTGACAGAAAAATTTCTGAAGAGCTATGAGGTATAAATAACTTAGGTTTTGGGGAGCTTAGGAACCTCAATGGATAGAGGCAAAAATAATCCGAAAAAAGGCTCAGAACAAGCCTCCTCTTCAAAACTAGCTGAAGATTTTCTTGATATTGAAATGCCTTTGCTAGATGACACAACATAGGAAGAAACTCTTTTTGAAATGAGAAACCCTCTTGGATAGACAGATCACTTGGAAGGAACAAAGGAACAACCATCTGCTGGCCAGAATGAAGAAGCCCTTGAGACCTCTCATGAACAGAAATTAACCAAGAGCCAAAAGAAAATTAGAAAGTTAAAGAAAGAAAACAAACTGTTGAAGAAAAAGGCTAAGAAGACTGAAGTATTAAAGCAGAAGGTGGGTAAACTCAAGGATATCATTAAGGAATTGAGGAAACAATTAGAACTAGTACATAAGGCCCACAGAAGAAAGAAAAACAAAAGGGGCAGAGTGCAATGATTAAACCCTCTTCCTAAAGAAGCAATCAGTACAAATTCTACGGGGATATAGACAGACCCTGAGGAAATAGTAGTAGAAGAAGCAGTAGCTTAGAATGAGGATGTAATTCCTTTAGAAACACAAGAGATAGTGACAGAAACAATTGATGCTAAGGTATAGACATATACCCCAGTTTTAGAGGAAACAACTCAACTCCTTGAGCAGAATGCTACCATTAAGAGATTGGAGGAAGAATTGATGCAGTCTCAACAAACCCTGATTCAAAATAGAAATGAATTACTGACTATGACAGAGCATCAGGCATTCCAGTCCCAGGAACAAATTTCTATTATGGATAGATTGGAAGAAGAGCTTGCATAGATCCAACAAGAATTAACTCAATCCAGAGAGGAAATGAACATTATGAACAAATATCAAGCATCCCAATTTCAGGCACAGGGTGCCACCATTGATAAGCTAAAGGAAGAGCTGGGGCAAGCCCAACAAGCATTGTCTCAACACCGAGATGAGATGGTCACTAGGGCTGAATATCAAAATTTTTTTAAACAACTAAAGGACATGTCAACAACAAAAAGTGAGACTTATGCTAAGCTCACCAGAGCCCAAGGGAAGGTAAAAAAGGTACAAACCCAATTAGAAAAAACTCTGGATCAAATCAAAGACATATGTGATGTCTACTCTGATGCCATCAATTGCAGAGCCACTGCCACTAATTATACTTTATTCTTGCTGGAACAATATCTATTGTTGAGAGTGAAGGCCATCAGAGTAGGTAAACCCATTTCATTTGCCACTGTACTTGAGTTTATTTCATGTTTTAGAGATCAGGAAGAGAAGGTACAATACCTTCTATGTGAATTATACTTCCACAATTTCATTTTGGAAGAAGATAGAAGAGATAACCTTGGTCCCTTCATAGGGGACATACAATTCCAGGAATTCCTATCATTTACTAAGAACTTGGTCAGATGGGGTAAAGGTCACAAAATATTCATGAAGAGGGAAACTGGGTTAGATCTTTGGATCAGAGGAGAGCCTCCAAATTCCTTTCCAGCCATTATGCGACATAGGACCTTCATGAAAAGGGAGGGGGTCACAAACTCATTAGCCCCTATCCATATACAAGTCATACGCTCATGCATCACATGTTTTAGATACCTCAAAGAAGAATCTCTTACTGCTTCTAAGGTAAGATGGGATCCATCCTCCGATGAGGTTAAAAGTAGGGATCCCTTTGGGTACATGAATTTTTTTGCAGAAACCTTCATAGTAGAAAGGTATTCTAGACTGCTCTAGGAGGAAGGGCCTGCTTGGATTGGGTGTGGGTATAACCCCCCCTCTCATTTGGTTTCCTCCAGAAAGTTACCAGAAGGATTATCAAATTAATAAAAAGAGGCAGGACACCGCTTTTGAAAAAATCAAAAGAAATAATGGTTTCAAGAGACCTGGTGAACCAACTTCTCCTCCCTACAGTATAACTGCTTTACATGTAAGATCTTATCTTGCATGAGGACATGCAAGAAGTTAAGTTGGGGGGTATGTTGGGTTATGAAAAAGGTATAAATATCTTCCTTTTTTCCAAAGTTCATGATATAATCTTGAATGACTTTTCAGTTAGTTAAGGATAAATAGGTAGAAAATGATTAATATGTCTCTTAGAGTTATTATTGAAGTTTTATTAAATAGATTCTAAATTACGATTGGAATTGTTTGATTTTGTTACAGATTTGGATAAATAACTATCAAGCCCGAGATAGCCAAAGAGATATTGGATATGCACAAGCTATTGGAGGTTGAAGACTTTTAGGCGCAAAGCAGTTTCGAAGATAATCGATTTTCTATGTTGTAACTTTATAATAGTAAAGCAATCCTAAGGATCTTTCGATCCTCAGGATAGCTTGATTTACCCAGATTATTGTAATATATAAGAGGGTAATAGATCCATAAAGGAGATAGAAAAATCACATTCAAGTATTCAGAACTCAGAATTGCTCTGCACAAGTAGTTTTTGTAAATGTTTTACTAGCTATGGAATCAATGAAATTTTTGAGCATTTTTACCATTTCTGTGTTCTGAGTTTCTCTTAGTAGTACTTATGAAGACCAAGGGCCCAGTCTGAAGGAGTTACTGTCTCATTTTCTAATTGTATCAGTTTGAAGTTTGATTTCTATTTTGTAATTCAAATCTCTTTCACAAATAGCTAAGATGAATGCATAAGTGTGTTAATGATTTTATGTTGCTTGCATGTAGAAGATAGATATTTCCCTCAATATTAATGATTTCCATTCATATTTCCATTTCTATAGTTTGTTGCTTGACAATTCCTCACATTTTCATACGCGTTGTTCCTTTTCCTTAGATTTACAACTGATGTTCCTTTCAATTAGATTATGATTGTTGTTCCTTTCAGTTGAAGTTACGATTATTGTTCCTTTCGGTAAAGTTACATTAGATGTCCCTTTCGACTAGATTACAATCACTGTTTCTTTCCATAGATAGAGTAATTCACTATTTCCTTTCCAGTAATTAGAATTCATAGTTGATAGTTAATTCTGCAAGTCTTTACTTAGATTCAATTATTTCTTTTTAGTTAAGTGAATTCAATAGATTAATTAGTTCCTTTTCATTCTACAACATTTTCGTAATCGGATTTCAATTCCATTAGTTCTCAGAATCTTTAGTGAACATTTGAGGAACTTGATTGTTGATAAACTTAGATTTGGTTTAGCTACATGATTTTAGCCTTCACAAGCTTCCTGCATAGACTTTGTTGATATTCTTGAGATAAAATATGAATTTCTGGGTTGATAAATTAATGTTAAACTAAGGTTGTTTTTAGGACACCTTTAGACCCCAACATCCTGGGGGTCATTAAGGATCTGTTTGTGACCTTATTTCAGCTTCCAATGAAAAACATAGTCATGGATATCATGGTGGTTGATGTTCCTCCCAAGTTTGGCATGCTCTTGTCAAGATCTTGGATAAAATACTTGGGGGAACCTTGCAGATGGATCTCTCATATGCTACCATTCTTGTGTTTGGGGGGGAGCATAGAAGAATTTACAAGGAAGCTCAGTTGGCTTACACCATTAGTGATGAAGAAAAACCCACTAATCATCATGTTTTTTCTCTTGATACTGATTTGGGATCTAGCATTTTTCAGCTCACTGATGCTCCTGAAACTCATCTTGAAATCAGAAAACAGTCTATTACCTTTTGTGAGGAGCGTCCTCTAACCACCTCTGTTTGGAAGATTTTCTTTGATGGAGCCTCTTCTAAGGAAGGTTCTAGTGCTAGAGTGGTCTTTGTCTCACCAGCGCAAGAGACTATATCTTTGTCATACAAACTAGAATTTGAAACTACTAATAATGTGGCAGAGTATGAAGCTCTTGTCTTGGGATTGAGGGCAACAAAAGACATCGGGATTAAAAATTTATCAGTATTTGGGGATGCTAAATTAATCATCAATCAGATAAAAAATCTTTGCCAAACTAAGCACCCTAGGCTTAGATCTTATAGGAACGAAGTATCGGACCTAGTGGAAATTTTTTTCTCAGAATTGAACATTTCATTTATTCCACGAGAAGAGAATTCCATGGTTGATTCTTTGGCTGTATCAACAATCAATTTCAGGGTACCCTTACCACCTAAACTCAAGTATGATGTAGAAGTCAAATACAGGCCTTCTATACCGAACAATGTCAAATATTGGAAGGTGTTTGAAGATGATCTTGAACTTAAAAAATTCCTTGAGACTGTTGATGAGTTTTATGCATTACACATTGATCAGGATCATGATTTTGATGGAAATGATGTGGCAATAAAGGGGAAAGTGTACACTGATGATTCTGATATAACCAAGTGCAATGTGGGTACAAAAAATGATCCAAAATATGTCAAGTTGTCAAGTAGCTTATTAAGAGAGAAGAGGGCAGAATATATTGAGTTGTTAAAGGAATTTGTTGATGTATTCACTTGGAGTTATGAAGATATCAGAACTTATGACACAAGAATTATAGAGCACAAGATCCTATTAAAGGAGGAGACCAAACCCTTCAGGCAAAAGTTGAGGCAAATCAATCCTATGTTGTTGTCTGTCATGGAAAAAGAGGTAAAAAATATTTTAGATGCTAAAATTATTATTCCTTTGAGGTATTCTGAATGGGTGGCCAACTTGGTCTCGGTGAGAAAAAAGAATGGAGAAATCAGACTTTGTGTTGATTTTCGGAATCTAAACATAAGTTCTAAAAAGGATAATTACCCTTTGCCCAAGATGGAGCACGTATTACAGAGGGTGAAAGGTGTGACCAAGATGTCCATGATCAATGGTTTTTCTGGCTACAATCAGATCTTTGTTTTTCTAGAATATAGAGAGAAGATGACCTTTACCACTCCTTGGGGTACATTCATGTACGCCAAGATGCCCTTTGGTTTGATGAACGCAGGGGCAACCTTTCAGCGAGATATGGACATAACATTTATATGAGAGAAGGACAAGTTTGTTGTTATCTATTTATATTACATAACAATGTTCTCTAAATCTGATAAAGAACACTATGATCATTTAAAAAAGGTTTTCTTGAAATGCAGAAAATTTGGTCTCTCTTTGAATCCAAAAAAATCATTATTTGACATGAAGGAGGGAAACTTATTGGGGCATATTGTGTCAACTGAAGGGGTAAGGATTGATTCCAACAGGGTTGAAGATATCCAAACCTTGTCACTTCCTAGATCGAAAAAGGAGGTTCAATCTTTTTTGGGAATTTTTTTTTTTGAGAAGGTTTGTGAAAACTTTTGATGAGTTGGTCGAGTATATTATAGCCATGTTGATAAAGGGTAATGAAATCAAATGGAATGTTGAGTCTCGTAATTCTTTTGATCACATAAAGAAATCCTTGAATGAAGCCCCGGTCCTTATCAACCCAGACTACTCCAAGGATTTTCTTATTTTTTCTTTTGCTTCATTTGATATAGTAGCATTTGTTTTATTGCAGAAGAATGTTGAAGGCTTAGAGCAACCCATTTCTTTTTTCAACAGGGCATTGAGAGATGCTGAATTAAAATATGACATCAAGGATAAGAAGGCTTATGCATTGGTTAAAGATCTCAATTATTTTAAAATTTATGTGTTGCATTCAAGAGTCATTGCTTATGTCCCATCAGCTTTTGTAAAGGAAATTCTTATTCAACCTGATATAGACAAAAAAAGGAGCAAGTGGATTGCTAAAATCCTTGAATTTGATCTTGAGATTAAGCCTACCAAATTGGTTAAAGGCTAGGGTTTATCCAATATGTTGGCTAAATCAAATTTCTCAGCCTTGGGGGTAAATTTCATCAACACATGCTTAGAAAATCAACAGGCTGAATTGACTGACAAAGGTTCTCAAGTCACCCCTACATTGGCAGATTGTAGCTGGTACAAGGACATTATATTTTCCTACAGAAATTATAGCCTCTAGATGGTATGGAAAAGAACAAGGTGAGAGCCTTAAAACTCAAATCAATCAAATATCGCCTTATTGATCAACTATTGTATTGGAAAAACCCATTGGGAGTGATTTTGAGATGCCTAGACCCACAAGAAGCCCAAAATATTATGTCTGATTTCCACGATAGTTTATGTGGGGGGCATCATTTTTGGAGAACCATGGCATACAAGATTCTTAGGGTTGGGTACTTTTGGCCTAGTCTATTCATTGAGGTTTGTGCCAAGATCAAAGCCTGTGTTAAGTGTCAAAAATTCTTTGGAAAGAAACAACTCAAGTCTTTTCCACTAAATCATGTGATAGCTTCGAGACCCTTTCAGCAGCAGGGCCTAGATTTTATTGGGAAAATTCATCCTGCTTCTAGTGGTCAACATAGATGGATCTTGACTACTACATATTACTTTAATAAGTGGATAGAAGCTATCCCTATAAGGAATTCTTCCCACAAAGTGATCATTGGTTTCCTTGAGGACATTATGGCAAGGTTTGGTTCTTCGAACAAAATTGTCACTGATAATGATGCATATTTCAAGGATGAACCATTAATTCAGTTTTGTGAACAGTTTGGGATCACATTGGTTCACTCTACTGCTTACTACTCCCAAGGGAATGGGCTTGCAGAGTCCTCTAACAAAATCCTTATAAAGATCATTAAAAAGTTGTTAGAGGAGAACAAAAAAGCTTGGGACTCAAAACTCAAGTTTGCTTTGTGGGTTGTGTTATCACTCCAAGAAACTCTTTGAGGTTGTAAGTAAAAGATGCTTCGTAACTTAAAGTAAACTTGTTTTTGTGTTTTTGTATGTGTGGATCAATGGGATAACTCAACTACAATATGACATTCAGACAGCCAAAATGAATAATCAAATGAACCAGTTCTCTGAAGGATCAATAATCAGATAATAGTTTTTAAGTGGGTGAAGAAATCAATGCTTATAAACCAGATACACAATGTAGGGTTTAATAAACAATGTAAGAAACTATTAATCAAGTTATGAACTGACCACTGAGATGACAGTCATTTTTCAGTTAAAACAACTTGAATAAGAGTACAGAAGAAAATATGGAAATCTGACATCAATAGAGAGAGAAAATTGTGATTTGTATTATCATATGAAAAACCTGTTTACAATATAGTATAGTCCATCTATCCAAAATCAAACCCCTTGGTTCATCAACAGTTTGTGGATTTATAGACTTTACATCAAGATTTCAGATCCTATTTTAATGGATCTGAAATACCTAAAATAAACATAATCAAAATGAATCTTTAGCATATATGATCTAATCTTATCATCATAAGTCGAAATTGACAGCTGAAGCATTATTTGGCAATTTGCTTATGAAAATCACAAATTCAGAAATCTGTCTTTGATGACTGGGTGATTTTTGTCAAGAGTAATCATTCCATTTGGTGTTATTTCCTTACCATATGTCTTTAAAACTTAATGAGAAATATATTCTAGCTTCTCCTAATGATTATCCATCATTTAACACCTTTCCCACGTGTTTGGAAATCCAAAAATCGCAATCTAGGTAGAAATAAAATGTTTATGGACTCTTCTGTGCTTTCACTGGTTGTTTTGTCCTGAATCCGCCCCTTTAGCTAGTAAAAAGGAAATATTTCACCGGCTCACTACACTATGAGAAAAACCAATGAGCTGGTGAAAGCGCAATTTTTTTTAATGAAAACTGCCTTGGGAAAAATCAAATTTATGAGCCATGGAGAGTCTGTTTTACACGCTTGAATAGTTGATTGACAACTAGACATCATAATATTTCCAATGGTACTTTCAGATCTGCATTTAGAGCTTGGGAAGGCAGTAAAAAGTCCCCCACAAGATGAGGCATCATTTTTCAAACAAATTTCAGAATGAATTATTTGATCGCTAACATCTAGCTCCAACTAGGATGGAGACCTCCTTGCGAGGTTTCCAAGAACCTGGAAGACCTTGTGCCTTTAGTATTGGGCATGGAGTCATTTAGCCTTTACGATTTATCATGTGAAAACCTATAGCAAACATGTAACTTACTTGTTTATTCATTAAATGAATGAACTAAAAATAATCAAGTTGTTCGTTTCCCTCAGAGATCTCAATGCTAAATACAGACTGCTTAATCTCTGTCTGAGAAGAAATCATGATGAACTGCTGATATAGACTTTTCATCTCATCATCTCTCTCTCTGTATCTGCTGCAATCTTCCTGTGTCTACAAATCATAAAACTAAGGGTTGCCCTTAGTATCTGCTGCAGATTCAAATATGGAATTTTGATCTTCACTGCAATTTTGATCAACAGATTTATAACTAGTATCAACCACAGCATGCACACATTTTTGATCGTCTGTCTGCTAAAAAGTAGAACTAGATAAAATTCTAGTAGACAACAAGCCTTCACAAATTTCAACATCTTCTTCCTTATCATAATTTGAAACAACATATTCACAAGGATAAAGAGGATCTTTCTGATGCTCTAGCTGGAGATAAGATAGTATCTTAAAATCCCGTTCCTCATGGTTACTACAACTTCCTCAATTTGAAAATCTAGAAAATGTGGGCTAATCTCACTTATTTCAATGAACATTGGATCAACGGAAAGATGACCATCTCTGTGTGTATCTAACGAAACCAATTCTTCAGATTCATTAAAATTAGAAATAGAGGTAATAGGAAATCTTTCATCTCTTCATTACTCTTTTCTAATTCAGGTTTATGAGGAAGAACATCACAATGAAGATAATTTGAAAGCTGATGTAGATTGTGAGGACAAGATTCTTCTCTATTTAGATCTTCAACTTTAGAATGCAATTCATATTTCTCACAACAATTATCAAATAAGAGCTCATATGAAAAGTACTTGTTGTCTAATTCCTTTTGCAGAGGTGGTCCTCCTCGCTTTCTTCCCATCATGCAATAATCACAGGTTGATCTGTACACAGTTAACAAAGAGAACTTTTCTAAATTGGGAAGGTGTTGGTGCTGGTGAAAATGATCCTGTGCTGTCAAATGATAATAAGAAAACCCAAATATAGAATTTGAAAGCTGTGAAATTTGAAAAAAGGAATGATGGCCACGATTTGATGTAGACATAGATCTAGTACTTGATGTCTGGATATAATAATGATCAGATCATTCACCACTCTTAAAACTTTCCTCTGTCTGTCACACGGAATATATGACCAAAACCATCATCATATTCCACTAAGACATGGTGAAAATGTGTAATCGTTCCTGCGCCTCCATTTAAATTGCCATCATGATTACGTGACATGTGTACAACAAGTCTTTTCAAAATTTTAAGGCGTTGGAGAAAAAACCCAAATCTGCACTTTCACCGACTCACTTTTTTTCGAAAATGCCATTTAGTCATTGAAACCTTGAACTTTCACCGGCTAACTTCAGCTTCAAAACAGATATTAGCCTTTGAAAAAATTTTCTTTGATTTTTTTAAAATATCTTTTGACAATCAATTTATTATAAGAAATAACAAATTATATCCTATACTTTGATACTTGAATTTCTAAAAACAAATTGTATGGAACTCTATTTATGACCATGCCATCACTAAGAAATGAAACAAACTAACTGGTTCATTTTTGGAGATAACATCTGGCTTTTTTCACCTAATCCTATGCTAAACTGAAAACTATATGTAGTTTTCTATAGCCTGCCTTCTTATTTCAGAAATCAACAACTAAACATGATCTAGCTGCTCGTATGAGGAGCTTATTCTCACACCTACTCCTACTTCTATGTAGAATTCCTGCAGAAACCCCGATAGATCTAGAATTCTAGTTAAATTGAACACAAACAATTTGTTGATATTCAAGAGATGAGAGAAATTTTTTGCTCCATAAATCAGAGAATTATATTAATCAAAAAATGAATATACATGAGCAACCATCCTCAAAAAGAAGAGAGGAGGTGAATATATAGAATTTCCAACATAGAAATTCTAGTCAAAAAAAGCTAGAAATAGCTAAAATAGGTGT
>ML778270.1:710307-722640 GCA_009831015.1 Picea engelmannii | reverse complement strand
CCCCCCCCCCCAAAAAAAAAAGAGGAAAAAAATGCTGAGTGGCAAAAATTGACCTACTCAGTTGTCTCCACCACTCCAAGCATAGGTCTCAGTTCTAAAATTTTCTTTTCAGTGAAGGACTTGGTGAAGATGTCTGCAACCTGCTACTCTATGGGGCAGTACTACAATGAAATGACTCTGTCATGGATCAGATCATGGATGTAATGCATATGAATCTCGATGTGCTTGGTCCTCTGCCTCTAAACTAGATCAATTGATATCTAAATGGGCCCCTTATTGTCACAAAATATGACAGTCGGAAGTGGATACTGAATACCAAACTCGAAGAGAAGCCCTCGCAACCAAACAACCTGTGTAGCTACATTCACTGCACCTCTATACTCAACCTCTATTGTAGATAAAGGAATTGTGAATTGCTTCTTGCTAGACCAATAGAATGGCCCTGAACCAAAGTTGAAAACATAACTAGAGGTGGACTTACGGTCTGTACCATCGCCAACCCAATCAAAATCTGTGTACCCAATTAGTGAAAGTGGGCAATCTGCAGCATAAAAGATACCAAAACTGGGAGTACCTTTAACATATCTAAGGATTCTCTTTGCATCTTTCTAGTGAAGCTCATGAAGCTCCTACATATATCTAGAACAAACTCCTACTACAAAAGAGATATCAGGTTGGGTGTGAGTAAGATACAACAAACTCCCAACCAACTGCCGATACAGTGTACTGTCCACCAAAGGTGTAGTACCTGCATCCTTAAATCTGACCCAAAGGGAGATGATGTTGGATTTCATTATATCATATGAAAGAGGACAAGTAGATCTGATGCATACTTAGACTGTGCCATATTGATCCCTGAAGTAGACTGAGAAACTTCAAGACCAAGAATGTAGTGTAACAGTCCCAAATCTGTCATGGAAAATCGATCGTGCAATGGTGATTTTGCCGAATCAATAGCTGAAGTAAGGTTCCCTGTCATCAGTAAGTCATCTACATAAAGTACTATCAAAAAAAGGGAATCATAATGTTTGAGAAAATAAACATTCGGATCAGACTTGCATCGAATGAATCCAATGGAAAGCAGGAAAGAATCCATCTTTTCATACCAGGCTCTGGGAGCCTGTTTTAGGCCATACAGAGATTTATTTAATCTGCAAACGAGGGAAGAGTTCTGAATGTATACCTATGGATGCTCCATATATATATCCTCCTTGAGATATCCATGAATAAATTCACCCTTCACATCCATGTCGTGAACTTCCCATCTGTGAGAAGCAACAATGGCCAAAACTAGTCGAATGGAGTCCATTTTTGCAACAGGTGCAAATGTCTCTGTGTAGTCTATGCCATGTACCTGTGAGTATCCTTTTGCGACAAGTCGATCTTTTTACTTTCTGATATAACCATATACATAAATCTTTGTTCGATATATCCATCGACATCGAACAAGTTTTGTTCCTTTCGAAAGTGGAACCAAGTCCCATGTGTTGTTGTCCATAAGAGCAGAGTACTCTTCATCCATGGAAGCCTCCCAGAGTGGGTTTCTAGCAGCCTCAGAGTGTGAATTTGGATATGAAACAAGTGACATATAGCAATGTATGGTTAGAAAAGGTTATGTGGCAGCCAGGGCTTGAGGAGCCCCAAAAAACTGTGATCTAGTCCTTCTTGTATCTGCAGGATCACCGACTAGTTCACCCGCATCTTGCAGGGTTTTCTCTGCCCAAGTTGGAAAATGAGTTGGAGAAGACATGAATTTCTCCTCATCCTATATATAATACCCAAAATTATTCTTTGATGGATTCTCTGAAGTGCTTGAATAATTTTTCGACTCCTCTTCATCAGTGACAACAAGCGGTTCCTTGGCAGGGTCTTCTGAAAAATCATGCAATGATTCTTCTTCAAACTTTACACTTCAAGCTAGAATGAAATTTTCAGTGTGAGAGTCCAGCAATATATATCCAATGACACCTTCAATATATCCAAAAAATATGCATTCAACAATTTGAGGCTCAGAAGCCTTCCTCTTATCTGTCGGAATGTGAGCCCATGCTCGTGAACCAAAAATACGAAAGCGCGACACTTTTGGTTTCTTACCGTTCCAACATTCAAAAGGAGTGGTACCTTTGAGTGATTTGTGAGGAAATCAGTTTTGAATTTATGTTTCACAATTAATAGCTTCATCCCATAGCTTGGGAGCTAATGATTTCGACTGTAGCATACAATTGGCCATCTCTTTTAAGGACCAGTTTTTCCTCTCCGCAACACCATTCTGTTGTGGTGTATATGGCACTATGTTGTAGTTGTATACCTGCATCAATACAAAGTTGTTGCACATATTTGTTGACATAATCCTCCCCATTATCAGTACAAAGTATCTTAATCTTACACCTAGACTCATTCTTGGCAAGTGCTTTAAATTCTATAAGGAATTCAAATACTTCCGATTTTAATTTAAAAACAAATACCTGAGTAAAGCGAGAGAAATCATCTATGAAGGTGAGTATATATCGAGCCTTACTGATTGAAGGCTAAGGGAATGGGCCCATGATGTCACTTTGAATCATCCCAAGAGGTGACGAATCTCTCTGTGCCTTCCCTTTGTCAAAATTTTTCTTTGGATGCTTGCCAAGAATGCATCCTTGACATACACCACTTGTGAATTTAATAGTTGACAATCCTTCTACCATGTTTTCCTTGTTGAGTTGATGCAAGTAATTATATTTTAGATGGACAAATATTTCATTCCATGACCTTATCATATCATTAGATTGTGACATAAATATAGTGCTAATAGATTTAGGAACACAGTGGGAGAAGAAATACAAACGAGAACCGTGATATGCAATTCCATGTGCAAGTTGTGAGCCTGTGGAAATGTCGGTAATCAATGCGGAGTCTGGAGTGAAATCCACCTTCCTTCTAGAGATGGAATGAGTGATCTGATATATCGAGAGAATATTTGTGGATAGCGAGGGAACATGAAGCACATTTTTGAAGCATCACCCTTCAAGATCAATAATTCCTTCTCCGCACACCTTTGTGGGTGTGGCATCTCCCAAGTAAATTGGGGCTCTAGTGCTTTCTTCGATGGAGGAAAATTCATCTTTTGATGCATCCATATGGTTCAATGCACCTGAATCAAGGATCCAATATGATGGAGTGGATGTGACACCCATTAAATAATTACCATCTCATGCTCTCCCTCCCGTTCTGTTATCATCTTTCTTCTTTGCATTTTCGGGCACCGTGAGATTGTGTTGCTGCAATTGCTTAGCCATCTCATCGATAGTCTTCCTCATGCAATTTTCTTCGGGATGAAAACATTTGGAACAGTAGATGAAAAGTGTTATTTCCTTATTCTTCTTACCCTTAGGCTTAGAAGAGTTATCTGAATATTGTGCGGATCTCTCCTTCTTCAATTCAGGAAATTTACCAATTCCCTTTTTCTTGTCTTTTCCACTGCTCTTTGGAGCATTAGTAGCCACAAGTGATTGGTTCTTGAAATTCTTTATGGAACCCATTTGGACTAACTTAGCTTGGTCTTGAGTCAATTCTGCAATGAAATCATTCAATGGAGGCATTTTCCATTTTTCCTGAGTCAATTTAGATGCTTGAAAAGACGACACAAATACAGAATATTGAGGGCCTAATTTCGAGAGAATTGAAAGGATGAGTTGTTATTCCTCTTTCATGACTCCACATGCATTAAGTAAAATGAGGAGGGATTTGAATTTGGTGAAGAATTATTGCAGTTTGTTGAAGTGAATTGGACTTAGGGATATGATTTCATTCTCTAGTTGATGCACTCTCATTGCATCGTGCTTGCTGAATAGTCCTTCCAATGTGGTCCAGACAACATCGGAAGTAGTGGCTCCACTAACATGAAAGAGGAGATCTCTAGAAATTGATAGGCATATCAGCCAATTTCTTCATCTAATTTATTGAAATACTTTATCTTCTCCGCTGCAGCAGTCGGTTCTTTCTCCATTCCCATTGTTACCCTGTAAAGCCCTTTGCTTCGGAGGAGCAAAGAGATCTCTATCTTCCATTCGAGGTAATTGAAAGGATTTAGAATGAGTTTTGTGAGCTGAGAGAGATGATCCATTTCTTCTTCATGAACCTCCTGATGATCTATACCTGCAAATAAAACCATGTACAATCCACTAGATTCAATCTAGCTTTGATACCATGTAGAATTCTTGCAGAAACACCGATAGATCTAGAATTTTAGTTAAATTGAACACAAACAATTTGCTGATATTCAAGAGATGAGAGAAATTTTTTGCTCCATAAATCAAAGAATTATATTAATCAAAAAATGAATATGCATGAGAAACCATCCTCAAAAATAAGAGAGGAGGTGAATATATAGAATTTCCAACATAGAAATTCTAGTCAAAAAAAACTAGAAATAGCTAAAATAGGTGTCATAAGCTAAGGGAGACCACATAGTTCGACCTATACCACTAAAGATACATTTCACACACTCGTTAATGTCCACAAGAGTCAAGTGATGTGAATTAGCTCACTTAATCTCACTTAACTGACAAGAGAAGCAGTTCCAACTCACTTAACTGACCCGAAATAGTAGTTACTAATAATAGTAATGACAAAAATCATTAATTAAGGAATAAATCTCTCACTCAAAGAGGAGGTGCACATTCCCCAATAATAGATGAGTTTTTTCATGGGGGAGTTGGAATAAATCATGAATAAATCAAGAAAATCAAGAACCAGGAGTTAAGCCTTGATCTGAAAATAGTAGTTTTCCCTAAAATCTAGGGATGAGGCGCCCTTCTTTTCTATGTTGCCAAATTAGGTGAAATAAAGTGTAAATAAATGTATTAACCAAGATCTAGGAGTCTAAGATCGATATAAACTAATGTAAGTTAGGGTTATGCTCCAACATTATAATCAGTAGGGGCAAACTGATCAAGTAAAATTAAATCTCCAATGCAGCCAAGAAAGAAATTGATTTACTGGTAACCTCCTTGATCTGAATCTGAAAAAGAAAGGAAACCATAACATGAAAAAATATAGTTTGAAAAGATGGAAGAACCAACCATCATTTGAAAAAAATATCTTGACTTTCATGCTGTTCATAAACTCTAAACAGTCAACAATAGGGTCAATAAAGACCCAAAGAAATACCTCCCTTTGCTGTTGTTCCAACCGAAAGATGAAATTCTGCTGGTTGCTACCTTCACTGATGACAATGTTGAATGTGGACTATTCTGCCTCTGTCAAATGAAAATACCAGCTCAAGTACTGATCTAAAACTTTTTGCTCCTCACCTTCCTTCTCATATCTGCAGAAATCTGTCTTGGTCTGCAAATCAGAAAACTAAGGGCTTCCCTTAGAATCTGCTGCAGATCTGAAAGTGTCACCTACTAATGTGTCAATCTGATAATCATCTTTGGGGTTTTCAAAGGGGAAAATATCATCTTCATGACAACCTAAGTCAGTAGATGCATTTGATACAATGACAAAAGCATCACTATGGTTATCATAGTGTGGATCACTGATCTCTTGATCATGATGAGAAATATATCTTGATGCAACAAAGTCTTCATAATTATCTGAAGCTTTATTCAACAATAAATTCATGACAAAATTCTGGATAAAGAAGATCAGCTGAAAATTTTATTTTACAAAATGAATGGAAGGCAACATGAAAATTTTCCAAAGAATTGATACCTGCATTTGGAAGAGACTGGCACCAGTTAAGAGCAAATCCCTCTAATGATTGCCTGAAAAGATTAATTTTAACATCTTCATGTATAATTTCAAGTCGATTAATAAAGTCATGAAAATCTAGCAGGTGTTCCGCTGATACTTCCCATTCTTCTCCCCGAAATATGGGAATACTTCTTTCCCATTCATCTTTACTAGGAATTGGATGAGGGTAACAAAAAATACTTGAAAAATTGCAAAAATCATACCTGTTGTTCATTTCATACTAGTGGAGTCACCATCAGATTTCTCAACAATAGAGTCGCCACTGAATCTTCCTTCATGGAGTCGCCAGATAGATGATTACAACCGATTCATGTCCAAACTTTGTCTATCATCAAAGCTAGATCTTGTCGTGTCCCAAGGAAGTTGAGCTTCAATCTCCTCTCCCTAGTAACAACACCAATTTGTTATCACTCCAAGAAACTCTTTGAGGTTGTAGGTAAAAGATGCTTGGTAACTTAAAGTAAACTTGTTTTTGTGTTTTTGTATGTGTGGATCAATGGGATAACTCAACTACAATATGACATTCAGACAGTCAAAATGAATAATCAAATGAACTAGTGCTCTCAAGGATCAATAATCATATAATAGTTTTTAAGTGGGTGAAGAAATCAATGCTTATAAACTAGATACACAATGTAGGGTTTAATAAACAATGTAAGAAACTATTAATCAAGTTATGAACTGACCAATGAGATGAAAGTCATTTTGCAGTTAAAACAACTTGAATAAGAGTACAAAAGAAAATATGGGAATCTGACATCAATAGAGAGAGAAAAATGTGATTTGTATTATCATACGAAAAGCCTGTTTACAATATAGTATAGTCCATCTATCCAAAATCGAACCCCTTGATTCATCAATAGTTTGTGGCTTTATAGCCTTTACATCAAGATTTCAGATCCTATTTTAATGGATCTGAAATACCTAAAATAAACATAATCAAAATAAATCTTTAGCATATATGATCTAATCTTATCATCATAAGTCGAAATTGACAGTTGAAGCATTATTTGGCAATTTGCTTATGAAAATCATAGATTCAGAAATCTGTCTTTGATGACTGGGCGATTTCTTTCAAGAGTAATCATGCCATTTGGTGTTATTTCCTTACCATATGTCTTTAAAACTTAATGAGAAATATATTCTAGCTTCTCCTAATTATTATTCATCATTTAACACCTTTCCAACGTGTTCAAGAATAAAAAAATTGCGATTTGGGCAGAAAGAAAATGTTTATGGACTCTTCTGCGCTTTCACCAACTCTTTTTTCCTGAATCCGCCCCTTTAGCCGGTGAAAAGGAAATCTTTCACCGGCTCACTACACTGTGAGAAAAACCAATGAGCCAGTGAAAGCACAGATTTTTTTAATGAAAACTACCTTGGAAAAAATCAAATTTTTGAGCCGTGGAGAGTCTGTTTTACACGCTTGAATAGTCAATTGACAATTAGACATCCTAAGCTTTCCAATGGTACTTTCATATCTGCATTTAGATATTGGGAAGGAAGTCAAAATTACACCACAAGATGAGGCATCATTTTTCAAACAAATTTCAGAATGAATTATTTGATCACTAACAGGCTGACAAAGTGACAACAAAGAGGTCCCTTGGCCTTTCTCCTTTCTAGTTGGTGTATGGAGTTGAGGCCATTTTTCCTTCTTAGCTTGCATTTCCTATGGAAAAATTATTCCAAGATTATCAAGGGGAGCTAGATCATATGATCAGAAGGATTCAACAGCTAGTTTAAGTGAAACAGACTCAGGAGAAACTTATAGATAAAGCACACGATCATCAGTAGAAGATCAAACAGGCGTTCGTCAAGAAAGTGAATAAAGAGGATTTTCAACTGGGAAATCTGGTTCTCAAGTGGGATGCACCAAAGCAAGATAAAGGCAAGCATGGTAAATTTTAATCTTTATGGATCGGTCCCTTCAAAATTTTCGAGGAATTCTCTAATAACACTTTCAAGTTGCAAAATATGGAGGATATAGAAGTTTTTGGTGGCCCTGTCAATGGGCATTTTCTGAAAAAGTACTTTTCTTGAGCCATGAGTGGCTTTCATACCAATGTAAATATCATCTTTATTTTATTTTTGTTTTAGTAATTGACCCCATATCCCTAGGATAAGGCACTGAATCTACTGATTCTTGGCAGCCCGCAGAGGGCATGCCATCCTCTGTGGAACCAATGTTATCACACTAAGTTTCCTTGGGTCTTTAGCCCTTAGTTTCATCTTTTCCTAAACCCTTAGATTTTAATGTTTTACTTTGTACCCTTTTGAAAGTGTGTTTGTTTAGGTCCCCTTGATAAATAAAGTTTAAGTCATGACTTATACTTTGATCCTCACACAAATTTTTGACTTAGGACTATTTTTTCATGACTTATCTTTTGATTCCTTTCATGACTTGACACTAGGATCGACTCACCCCCACGATTAGTTTGATTTGACATGCCATCTTCCTCACTCATGCCCTCATACCCTTTCCTTGCTGTCCCTTTTATCCTTTGTTTACTACCCAATCATTTTTTGAATTTGAGCACTGCCAACTCATAAGGAATTTCAGTAGTGCACTCCCTGCCCATCATATTCTACCATGATTTGTGGGTACGAAGCTGATGTCATATCTTCCTTGTTTTCAATGCTAGGGGTGGTTAAAATATGCTTTCAAGTTTTCATATTTATGAGCTCTGATAACCATTTTTGGATTTTGAAAAAACTCAAATTGTTGTGCTACGCAAACTACCAGTTCCAACCAGTTGGCAGCAGTGCTACCAGATCTAATGTTGAGGTGGATTCAGAGGCTGAGTTGCTTGTGACTCTTTCCTGAGATCTTGTTGAGGCCTCAAAATATATTTATTCCACAGTTATTCTATGTTTTCCTCCTCTGCACATTAATTTCAAGGAGAATTAGTGCTCAGAATCTTGGTAATTATCATGCCTGCATAACTGGAGGAGAGCTTTCCTCACACCATCCTATCAGTTTTTCCCTCCATCCAAACCTGCAGACCTCACCATTTTTCTATTGATTCTGATACACCTACTCACCATTTCCACTGATCTCATAGTATCCAAGTAGGTCTTATCCTCTGCATGCGTGGTGTGCTACCTAGAGATGCTACTCAAACTACATTGTTTGTCCCCTACCTCCTCTGATAGTTAAGTCAGGTTGTTTCAACCCAGTTTTCAAAGACCATTACAGGGTATCCTTTCATCATATATTTTTCTCAGTTTTCATACCTGCACACATTCAATGGAGGGATTTCTACAACCATTTTTAGCTAGCTAGCAACCAGTTTGATTTAAAGGAAATTCTTGTAAAGGTGTAGCCTTGTCCACTTGAGCTTTGACTCTTCAATCCTCCTGGTTATTACCACTCCATAGCCCTAAAATATACTATCCTAAACTATGGAGACTCCTCGGATGAAGAATTCACACAAGGGAGGTAAGGTGGTTAGAACTGAGCCTGTAGACATGCATCTATTCAAGGCAGAGCCCATGGCCAGAGAAGTTTTTCAAAGGGTGGGATGCCTCTCTTTCTGCCAAAATATGCAAAGAGGTCATCCTGAGGTGACAAGGTAGTTTGCCTCATATTTTGATGGCCTTGAGACCAAGGAATGGGACCTAGAATTCAAGGTGTCTAAGACCTATATTTCAGCTGCTACAGGAATCCCTATCATAGGTGAGAGATGGTTTAAAGCCATGGCCTTAGATGCAACCTATGCCAAATATTTCCTTAATCCTGAACATCAAGATGATAATCTGTCTAAAGGTGTGCCAAGGAATCATTTGATTGAGCTATTTGACAAGATATTGAGGATCATTTAGAGGTACTTTACGTGTGAAGGGAGGTTCAATACACTATACCAGTACCATATACGGCTTCTGCTACATTTTACTGGCAAAATTGAAATGAACATTCCATACTATTTGCTAAGGAGCATAGGAAAGATGTGAGACAGGGTTCAATCCAAGTCTAAGGCTATGGATACTAGCATCTTTCACTCTGGATTGATTAGAATGCCATTTTCTAAAGAGCTGGGTAAGAAGGATATTTCATGGGAACATTTCATTATTGCTTCTCACTTTAAGTTTGATATAGCAGCTACCCCTTAGTCCCAGATCGCAATCCCTTTACCATCCACCAGTGTTTCTAAAGAAGGTACTAGCAAGAAGAGAAAGAGTAGAGTTCATGTTCAAGATCAAGAGGCCATCAAGGAGTTTGCAAGAACTAAGGAGGAGGCTTATCATTCTCCACAGAGACACCTTTCACCCCCTCCTCCACCAGAGCTAGAAGAAGCCCCTTCTTCTACTAAAACTACAACAAAGAAAGGGAAGAAGCTACACTTCTCCTCATCTCCTTCAGCAGCCAGCATCAAGGTCAGAAATCCTTTCACAATATCATCAGCTCTTAAAGAGGATATTGAATAACAATCCCTACCAAAAGTATCTATCCTACAGAAGAAGAAAGATAAGGGCCAAGGCATTGGAAAGATTGTGGAGAAGAAAGAAGAAATCCCTATACAAAAGAAGAAAGATAAAGGCAAAGGCATCAATAAGCTCGATGAGATAAACAAAGTAATTCCTATGCAACAAGAAGAGGGAACCATGAAAAAGCCTATTGATATTGTTCACATCACTGCTCCACCTAGCAGCCAAACGTTTGAAAGATTAATCAGGAATCAGGGATGCTAGGAAGGAGGTGGCTTAGTTGAAAGCAGAATCCATGTTTGAGAGGGTTAAAATGAAAGAAATCATGGATGGATACAACTACACTCTTGACCTAGAAAGGTTTGCAGCAAGGAAGGCCCAACCTCTCCATAGGCAGCTCAAAAACCTTTATAGGCAGAACAGAGACTTTCAGTCTCAGAACAGAAAGCTCAAGGTAGAGTTGCAACATTTCCAAGATGAAATGGCTCAAAGAAACTTGCATGTATTTGTTGAAGCTGCTATTGAAAAGGAGAAACCAATATCCAAAGAGAGCATAGCTCCAGTGAAGAAGCTTGCCACTGCTAAAGGGAAGAATCTTGTTGTGCCAAAGGGAAGTCCTCCTCCAAGAAGGAATGTCAGGTTAGTGAAGTAACTGGTGAAAGGTGAGCTCCATTTTCGAAGATGATTGTTTTTTGCAAAGATAAACAATTGATGAAACACTAAATCTGCCACCTATAAAGGCTTCTAATACTTACTGTTTAGAGTTTTGGGTTTTCACAAAGAGTTAATACCTTCAGCAGTAGTAGTACAGACATTTTGTAGCTCTATGGCGCTACAAAATAGTTTATTTTTTTATGTTCCACCAGTTTGCTACCTACAACTCTTCTGAATCACCTAAGACTAATGGCGTTGCTAATATCTGAGGTTACCACCCATTCTATACATGTTCAAGTGAAGGTGTTGTGAATTATGATGGTGCTACGAAAAGTTTGACAGGATACAGAGGCGGGAGCTACCAAAATCCTGGCAGAGACCCAATTCTACACAGAGACACACCAGGATGGCGCTACCAAAATTCACTATCAAAATTTTGACAGAGAGTTTGCTTTACAGAGAAGACATGAAGGCTTGCCACTACCTTTTCTACTTGCCTATTTTTTAGGTTGCACCACAGAATCACATGAAATTTGGTGAAGGCACTACAAAGTGTGCTACTCAGAGTGCTACCAAATGATGCTACCAACAGATACCAAGAATCAAGGAGAGTCAAGCTAGCATCTTTATGAATAGGTAATGATGGAGAGAATTGCAGAGATAACAATTGGTAGCATGATGACAACTGCATGCCCTTGAAGGACACTTGGAAAGCAAGGAGTTGTGCACCAAAGGGAGATCAAGTCAGTTCAAATATTGGTTGGATTAGTGACCAAAATTTTCCCATTTCATAGCATAAGTTGTTAGTTAAGTTGTTAGATAGAGTAACTTCTTAGAGATTTTCATGGGAAGGAGACCAACTCGCACCTCCAGTTGTTGCCTCCCTTTTTGTTATAAATAGATAGATTAAATGCTTCAGTAGGTTCAAATGGTTGAGCTAGGCTCCCTTATACTGTAATATTTTGATGAAGTTACTGTGATCTGGTTATGTACTTGATTTGAGACATCTTGGTTAATAGAAATCAACTTTCTTATTCCATCTTATTTGCCTCTGATGCTGAAGTGTTCATGCTTGAATGATTGACATGAATTGTTGTGGTGATATTATGATGTATGTTTGATTATAATATTATTATGATGTTTCTTTAGTGTATTTAAACTTTGAACTCAAGAAGATCTTGTATTAGATTTTTTCTTCCTTAGGTTGTTTCCAGACCTAATGTTTACAGCAACCTCTACATTCCTCTCACTAAATTCTTCCCTCTGTTCACATTTACTCCTACTTACTAATTGAAGTTAGCCAAGACCTTGATTGCTCGTGCATGCTAGCCCTGATTTTTGAGTTGGAACATTATCATCTTGAGTCTTATTGTTACACATTATTTTTGTCATCCCTATGATCGTTAATGATGTAAACCTATCTGTTGCCTTCAGAGGGGTCAGTGGCCTGAGTTCCTAAAGAGAGAAGGGAGAAGAACTTTTCCTGAGAAAAGAAGTTGCATTTTCCTATGT
>ML778270.1:700162-710257 GCA_009831015.1 Picea engelmannii | reverse complement strand
TATGGTGAGGTGGCATCCGAATGGTTTGGATCTTACTCGCTTTCATGATTTAGTGGGATCATCCTAACCTCCTCACCTTATCCTCTTCAAATTATAAAAGGAGAGGAGTTCTCATGGAGAAAGTTAGCTTTGTTGGTTCTTGAGCTTATTAGCTTTGGTTGGCTTGGAATTATTAGCTTGGTTGGTGTGGATTTGAGATTTTCCTTTGTCAAGATAGATTGTGAATATTATCAGATCTATGATCTCAGAATCCTTGGAGCAAGAAGCATGTGGGGAACGAAGGACAGTTGGAAGGGACCTTACGACATCAACGCCATGGTTGTAATCTCTCTTTCACATTTAATATGATACAGTAATATGATTCTTTCCTATAAAGCTTGTTGTGTTTTATTGTATGATTCCTTGATCACATACACAGGTTTATATTGAGTTTATGCTATTGCTATCACTTTGGTTAGCTACGTTATTTTGCAGGTTCATCATTGTATGAGCGTTGGAATGGAGCTAGGATAGCGATGGTGAGAGGAAGCGACATTTAAATGGTATGTCACTCATCCCTCTTTAGTTAGTAAATTCAATATCTAAAACTTAAGGAAGGTGTCATGTTCTGTCTTGCTTTGTTCTAGATCCAGGTGGATCTAGGGAGATCGGTTAGTGTCCGCACCTACGGATTTATCCAATAAGACTTATCCATTTGACCCCTCAAAACTATTTTACATTTACATATAACCTGATGGGTATTGGGATTGCCTTCCATGCAATCTGAAGGTGATTCCTAGTGCTAACAGTTTCCATGTCATGTCACAAGATCTATGATCCTTGGCCTTCCATATACTGGAAATGTTCTAAATCGACCCTTCAGTTCAACTTGAAGGCCATAAATTGGCCAAATATGAGCTATGGAAAAGAGGAGAATAATTCAACTTTGAGAGAAAAGTTACTCTGGAGAAATTATTCACTTCACATTGAGTCTTCATCCCTTTGTTCTTTATGTCTGAACACATTTTTCATCCCCCAATATCTTCCCTTATTGATTGAGAACCTCATTGTCTCTCTTATATGAGTTTTCCTTTGGTGGAGGATTGAAGTGGTGGAGGCCCAACTGGAAGGAACTTAGTTTCTCGGTTCCGAACCGTGCTGACACAGAAGTTTGTAATTCATTCATTTCTGCTAGTTACATTTGAATAGAAATACTCTTTTCTCGTCCAATTAATATATTGCGAATATTTTAATTTTTATTCCATGGGAGTATTTGTTATGAATATTAATGGATTATGTTATTGAATGTGGTAACATTATATATTATCACCATATGCTTATGTTTCTTGGTTGTTGATTACTAGTTGCATGTGTATTGCTTTGGGTCAAGTGCTCAACAGTGGACTTCATCGAACATCTGGATGAGGTAGGAATTTTAAATTGTCTTGCTAGCATATTTGTTTATATAGAATACTTGAGATTATAGTTGATTTCTATAGTAATTTCTATTTTTTGTGGTTTACCCCTTGCCATAGAGAGATTTTCCTCGTAACACTAGATTAATTAGCGTGTATTGTTTTTTCTCCTTAGTTGGTCTTAGGATTGATTCTGTGTCTAATGGCATCATTTCTAGGGTAATTCCTCATTTGATCAATACAAAATATGGATACCATTAAAATAAAAGGGAATAAAATTTGTTGATTCCTCTTTCAAACACTGGAATTACATCAATTGGGCCATATTTAAAATCCTGGGAATGTTGACTTTTGAAATGTTTATTACTTTGCCTATCCATTTCTCGTTTTCACTTTTCCATAGCTTGATTTTACCCCAGGTTTTATATCTCTTCCTTTATGCAACCCATCCTCGTTCATCTATCTATATGTTTTTAATGACTTCCATTCTAGTTTTGGGCTCAATTTTCTATGACAAATGGTGCTATTGTTTTGCCTCTTTCTCCCATCATTACAATTCCCATATCTTCATTATCACTACCACTTTTATTGGTTCTTACTATATTAATGGACTTCTCTCTATCTCAGTCATTTGGGGCTTCTTGGGGACATAGTGATTTTTTGGAAACGYTTGTGGATTTCTTCTTAATTGGATGTGTTTTATTGATTTTTGCCTCATTTATTTCTTGAATGACTACTTTATTTAATATTTATACTTCATTTAATGCCTTATCCTTGCCGCATATATTCTTACCTTTCATCGACTTACATCCCATTAATCTTCCACTGGTCAAACTAACTTTCATTGGTTTAGGTGACACTAACTCACTTTCCATTTCCCTTCCATTGGTCAAACCGATTTTTGTCAACTCTTTTTATGTTGAAATTTTTCTTGTTGATCCCACCTTTGTTGGTCCTACATTCATTGATATTAATTCCATTAATTTGGGTGCACAAATCTTCAACAATTCTCTTAAGGTTGATCGGTTCTCCATTCAACCTCTTTTGGACTTTCCATCTCCCATTAACTCTCTTGCATCTTATTTAACCTCTTATATCCTTGTTAAATTATATGTGGTCAATTATTTGTCAATTGGTCATGTCAAATTTTGCTGGGTTTCCTCCTCTATTAAATTTCCATCTTCTCCTTCAATGTTTTCTCTATCAAGTTCCTAGTACTGACATGAACTTGATAGCTTATTGGGCCATGTTTAAAATCCTGCGAACATTGACTTTTGAAATTTTTATTACTTTTCCTATCCATTTCTCCATTTCACTTTTCCACAACTTGACTTTACCCCAAGTTTTGTATCTCTTCCTTTATGCAACCCATCCTAGTTCATCTATTTATAAGTTTTTAATGACCTCCATTCTAGTTGTTTTGGGCTCAATTTTCTATGACAAACGGTGCTATTGTTTTTCATCTTTCTCTCATCATTACAATTCCCATATATTCATTATCACTACCACTTTTATTGGTTCTTACTATATTAATGGGCGTCTCTCTATCTCGGTCATTTGGGGCTTTTTGTGGACATAGTGATGTTTTGGAAACTTTTGTGGATTTGTTCTTAACTGGATGTGTCTTATTGATTTTTTCCTCATTTATTACTTGAATGACTACTTTATTTAATATTTATACTTCCTTTAATGCATTATCCTTTCCTTATATCTTCTTACCTTTCATTGACTTACATCCCATTAATCTTCCACTGGTCAAACTATCTTTCATTGGTTTAGGTGACACTAACTCACTTTCCATTTCCCTTCCACTAGTCAAACCGATTTTTATCAAATCTTTTTATGTTGACATTTTTCTTGTTGATCCCACCTTTGTTGGTGCTACTTTAATTGATCTTAATTCCATTAATTTGGGTGAAAAAAGATTCAACAATTCTCTTAAGGTTGACCGGTTCTCCATTCAACCTCTTTTGGACTTTCCATCTCCCATTAACTCTCTTGCATCTTATTTAACCTCTTATCTCCTTGTTAAATTATATGTGGTCAATTATTTGTCAATTGGTCGTGTCAACTTTTGTTGGGTTGCCTCTTCTATCAAATTTCCATATTTTCCTTCTATTTTTTCTCTCAATGAAGATTTTGCACTCACTATCTCGATCTTGGTTTATAAGCGTCTACAACATCCCATTGATTTCTCCATAGCCCAACTCTAATCCAAATCTCATTGGACTACTATGTGACTTATTTCTCCCTCCTTAATGATTTTCCTCTAATCTCTTCTTACCTAAAATCTCAGTTGTATGATATAAGGTCTTATTTATTTGTGAAACTTCATTCCCTAAATTGTTTCTTTTTCTTTCTCTTCATTTGACTAGTCAACTGCCATTCTTCTTTACTTATGTCAAAATAGTAAAATTTGAACTATAGTATTTTTCCAATATGGTTAAGGGATTTTATATTTGACCAACAACCTTTTCACTAGAAAGTGGTAACCGCCATTATCTTAACTAATCTATAGATTTTTTCTTTCACACTTTAAATGAAAGATTGGGGTCTTCAAGCATTGTATCTATTTATTTTTTCCCCATTTAAAATTTTCTTCAATATAAATTATTAGACTATATTTAATTGAACCAAGAAATTAGCTATGATGTCTTTGACAATTCAAGTTCCAGGTCTAGCGATTTCCAATTTTACTGTCATATACTAATACAAAGTCACCAATCTTGAATTGATTCTTTTATATATTTTGATCATGGTGGGATTCCACTACTTCGTTTGTATCTATTGGCGATATGGTGCATGTTGTTAAGTCATAATATCTATTGGTTTATCTTCCATAGATTCCATCATGTCAGGTTTAAGCATACTTTTATTTTTTTTGTTGAAGGCATCAAGTTCATTTGAGCCACTACTTTCTAATCCCGACACAAGTTTAAAGGGGGTATGACCTATCTAATTTTTATGGGTTTTCCTATATTCTCATAATAATTTCAAGTCTTTGTCATCCTATTCATCCCTGTTGATGTTGTGAATTTTTGTCAGGCCCTCCATCAAAATCACATAGAGAGACTCTACTACTTCATTGGGCTAAGGGTGACAAATTGATCTCTTTCTATGTTGAATCATGAATTCATACATTAAAATATCAATAGTATGATTTAATAGTGGGTCCCTTAATCACCTATTATTGACAATGGGCATAAAAACGTTATAATTATATTCTCATAAATAAACCTCATTGCTGTCTATATAATATAGTCCCAGACTAGTTATACTTGTGTCCACTTTGTTAATAATGCAGTTTTAGTTTTATGTATTTAGATTTAGTCATCCTTCCTCTCGTAAAAAATGGACTGAAAAAACCTATTTCCCACATCTCAAATGGATACTATGGAATAATGGGTTCTTATGGGATCTCATATTTCTATAGATATCTACCCATTCCCTAAAATTTGTCTCAAGTATCTATACAAGTTCTATAGTCAATGTAACCAAGAGGTTATCTCAACTTGTTATCACCAATGTTGTTGGTAATTTGTGTAGTTCTATGCCAACAAGTTCTTAGTTTTAATCCCCCTAGGCTAGGTGCAATGATATATGTCGATGAGGTTACTAAGGATTCCATCAACAGATGTTAGGAATCATCCTTGGGTTTCCCTACAATTGTTTTCTGCAAAAAAGAGTTCTATAGTCTTCATACAAATTAAGCCACCATAATATTTCATAAATGATTTTCCTTACTGTTGTATAAGTTTGGTAATGTCCACCTGACACCCCATCATGTGATTCTTCAATTATGTCCCTCTTTTCATGTTCAAGGATGCATCTCCTCGATATATCATTTCATCACAATTTGTACAAGTGTTCGTTAGTCAAAGTGCAGTAAACAACTTTCATAATTACAACACACATTTCTTATGTTATTGAATGTACATGGATACTTAGCTATTATGAAGAAGATACTCCACTAGATATTCTAGGAAATATTTGACTTTGAATAGATGTGCATCTGGAATGTCCTCATCTATACCATTGGTTGTTCTCTTGAGTCGAATCTCAACAAGCAGTGAAGCTTGATGTGAGACTTACACATCTTTTCTTGTAGTAAATAGTTTGATAATGACGATGTGCTTGAGTTGTTAAGGGGATGTTTAGTGTTCGTGTTGTCAAAAATTCCTATTAGAGGGAAATGAATGATCATATTCATTGTTCACTTCATCGTTTTTTTCTTGTAAATATGTTGTATTCTTGTAAATATGTTGCATTTTGAAGATTAATTTGATCTTTTCCATGTTAAGTGTGTGCTTACATTTCATCTCCAAAAACACATTGTGGGAATCTTCATCTTGATATTGAAAGTGGTTATTTGGGAATTCTATGCGATTGATGACTTTGAAGGGGGTTTTGAAGGGGTTTTATCTCTCGTAGCCTGAGGGTTTCATCTTCCCCTTTGGCATTTTTTTCTCTTGGTTGTGCAAATTCATGGATCATGGATGATTTTATAATGTTGAAGGCCTTTGTGCACTGAAAGTGGAAAAGTGCACTATGCAAAATGACTATGAGTGATCAAGTTGTTGATTGCATGTTATAGGTGGTTGTGCTTTGTTTTAAGGCCAAACTCTGATTTACCCTTTAGCTAGAACTTCTCCTTAATTTAACCACATATCTATAGGTTTCTCCCTTGTATGAAATCTCCAGAAACTCCATCTTAGTATGTATATACTTGTGTATACCATTGTAGTTTTAGAACTCTATGTTGATTAGTTTCTTAAGTTTGTAGTAAAGGTATGGAAGGTGTTGGTATAGTCCCATAGTTTGATCCTGACCCCAGTGGAGCTACAACCATTTGGTGTATTGGTCCCCGTAGCTCCCCAAATGGTAATATTTCTAATTGAGGGCATCCAAAAAATCCCCCCTATGTGTCTTCAAGTTCCAGGTGGAATTGTGTTCTTCCTCTCATCGTTCTATAGGTGACACCCACCTAGAGATTCATAACCTTCACTAAGTTGGGAATCCACATGCATGAGTGCCCCTACAAATTTAGGTAATTGCACCCTCTAATTATGCATCCAAAACTAAAGATATAAAAAATTTATTTAGAGCTTTTAATATAGAAAAAATGTTCAAAAAATGGAACTAGGATGAGGATGGACTACTCACTAACAACACATGCACATGCGACTGAAGGTACAACCAAACAGGCACCTATTGATGGGTCCGAAATCCCTTTAGTTCAACAGCAGGAACCAAACCTGCCACCAAGGACCAATTAGAATCTACAACGTTTAATAGTGGAATGGTTCTCTAGATCTTGTGATCCGGCCAATTCATTGATGGGATTTACATTTTCTTGTGAAGGCACCTCCTTCAGTTTGAACTTTCTCTTTTTCTATTTTCTCTTAGGTGGTACCAAACAAACGATATGAGATGTAAGATGGTATAAACCAACTTGGCAACAAACATGATTAAGTTTAACTACTGGAAACAAGGCTGAGCTTGGGATAACCTGCTACTCAAGCATGTAGATGACAGTTTTATACCACAGGCCTAGTACTAATACATTAACCATGTGAGCATCCAATTACTATCTAAGATACTAATTATCAAAAATAAAACACATATGTGATAAGATAATGGCAAGAAAAATAATTCACCTACTCTAATCATCCATCACATAATAACACAATGATTCATCTTCATCATAAAGAAAAGAACTGTAAAATATTGATTTAGATAACTTAACAATAGATTTAATAGCTCTTACTCATTACAACATCCACTCATGAGACGATATACGAAATAGTTATTCTCCACGTTCAATCACACATGCATTTGATGAAAATATAACTTTGTCTCTGGTCCATAAGGACTTTTCTATTAAAGGTAGCTCGGAAATAGTTCTTAACAGAACCAAAAAAAGAGTTTCTTGCAACAACCATCAATCCTTGACTAATCGGTCGATGCTCTTATTTAAAACATAAAATTAACTAAAAATAATGGCTAAAGTGCAGTTAAACAAAACAAAACTCTCCACGTGGCATTCTCTCCTAACAGTTTTCCAACAATCATCTCAAGATATCACTTTGAAATGGTGAATTTTATCATACTCCGACCAACTAATGAACAACTCCTCATAGGTGTGGGCATATGGAAATCTGTTTTGTTCCATCGAAGCTGTGAAAATATCTTGGATATTTACTGCATGTGCCCAATATTTCACTAGACTGATGCTTAACTGTTGCAGCACAAACCGAGCTCTTATCGAGTGTTCCATAAATTGTTGCACCTATCATGGTATTATGTCGATCACCTTCGCTATCTCTTTGGCCCATAATGAATATTCCTTGGTGTGTGATTCGACTATGTCACGCAAGTCATTGAATTCATTAAGTGGGTAGAACTCGGGGAGCCTGATATCCTTCATCACCTTGTTGATTTTCTGACCCAATTTCTTTCGGATTTCTTAGTGAGGTTGCTAAGCCATTCTTTCTTAATACTCGGAGGCACGTTTCCTACAATCAAAATTAAAATCATTTAGAGATTTCGTATAGGAAAAAACTTGGCAAAATATATGTATAAAGTTTAATCATGAAGAGTCCAGACTGGTGCATAATTGTAAATCTTGCTAAACCTGATTGTTTGATACTTACGTGATCTCTGTGATCCTTTTCCCGAGTTGCTCACCTCACTCCTAGGTGTTCTGAAATTATTTGCGCACACAATAAACTTGTTCACAATGACTCAAAAGGATTTAACGAAAAATATCTTACCATTCGTATCAACCAATTAATTTGAGTGATGAGTGAAATTCAAACAAATCTATCACCGAATCTTTGCAAATTAATTCTACATGGGTTGATGATGGAGGCGCGGAGGGTGATGCATGGTATCGATAGGTTCAAATGGTCCTTTTGATTTGCGCATGAATTAGAAACTAATGCAGGATTTGGAATTAATTAGTCCCTTGAATGCGTCAAATTTAAACATATTTGGCGCTAAAATGTCCCATCATGTCCCTTTCCTAGTGGGCAGGTCGGGGATCGGTGATGCATGGTGAATTATTTCATTGGTATCCTCCTGTTAAGAAATTACGATGCCAATTGATTTCATCATATGGTGCTGACGTGGGAAGAACCGACTTACGGTGTGGTTGGGCCTCAGGAATTGCTAACGACTCAGGGTAAAACTAGATTGCATGTTTAACCACTCTAGTAATGATATATGGCAGATGAGGATAGGTGATTTGATCTTGTATCTCAATTGGAGTTTGAGTTATAACAATATGCATGTGTTAAAATAAACCTAGGACCGTCGATGTCGAAAGGTATCGAGGGTCGGAGATCAGGGATAAACTTATCATGTTCCCTATAGACTAGCTTTCTAAAAAATGTCGATGCCAAAAAGTATCGGGGATCGGCTATCAGCGACGCTTTCTATTTCTTCGTTGGCGCTTACTCTTTTATCCTTTTACTGATACCGAAGGGATTAGTCATTAATGATGTCCTTGTGTGATGCCTATCGCAAAATAAAACTCCCTTCTGCTGACATCGACGAAGATCAACACTCGGTGACCTCGGTCCTCTCAAGTGATTTTCCTTCATCTCTAATTCTTCCCTATGACGAATCTTTGAGCATGTCGGGGGAAATGTTTTGGACTGTCGATTCTCTATTTAAATGTTATTATTTTAAGTTATGGGTTATCACATATTCATGCAAACTTTGAGAGTCTTAAAAGAGAATCAAAGAGATAAGCAGAGGAAAAATTTTAACAATGAAGTCGAATTAAATAGTGCAAAAGATCAAGTTGTTCCTAAAAAGTAAAATTTTGACATAGACGTTTTAGTGTATGTTGAGTGCTCAACAAATGGCAACTTACTGGGCGAAAAAAAATCTTTGTTCCTCCTTCAAGATCGGTTGATGCGAAAGTAGGTGGAGAACTCAATTTGTTTTAAATCAGAGCCACTTTTACCCTTGCATTTGAAATTCTTCGGTTGATGATTCTAGTTCTTCCTGTGGGGTTTTTAACCTTTATTACTCCTTCATTTCCTATAACCCTGACTCGTGCCCTCTTTGACAAAAATCTAGTAAAGCATTCACTGGCATGGAGCCTTTAGTTACCTTTACTCACTTGCTACGGTGTTTCTCCGCTGCCAGCGAGCGTCCATAGCCCCAACGGAGTCACCCTGACATCAAAGACCTTGATCTGCTACCAGTGAGCATCCATAGCCCTGACAGAGATATCTACATACCCTCTCCCACTGTTCACTGATTTGGTATAGTTAACTTTTATTTTGGCAGAATGCCCTGAGCGAGTGGGAGAGGATGACGTCTGTTTATTTTGGAAAGTGAGATGGTTAAGGTGAAATTGTTGCTAGCTTTGTCTTCGGGGTTCATGTAGTCCTTTTCAGATTTCCAACTTTCCCTTAAGGTTTCACTAGACCACTGGGAAGGCACTTATGAATTTTCCCGAAGTTGTTCATTTGCGTAGGTTAGAGGACCCCTCGAAACAACTGTAGGTTCCTCAATGCTTCTTGTGTTGTATGTGAGGGATGAGTTAGGAACAAATTTTTCTATATTGTATGATTTGAGGCCAACCACTGCCTTTCTAAACACAATATTCAAAATTGCAGAAGTCCAAAAAGAAAAAGAAAACAACAAAAATGCATTTCGCAATCATGAAAACATGCATACAAAACAT
>ML778270.1:669864-692548 GCA_009831015.1 Picea engelmannii | reverse complement strand
TTCCCACCAAATAAGTGCTGAGCCATCTAATCGTAAAGAAGCTAACTGAATTTTTGTTTCATCATCTTGTATCTTTTGTATTCTAGAATAAACTTCAATTTGCCTTATCCAGTTATCTAGCTTTTCAGCATTAACTTCTCCATCATAAACTGGCAACTCAAATTTTATATCAAGCTTTAAAGAAGGAATTTGCGAAGGAGTTTTACCATGCCCCTTTGGAGAATGGGGAAGATTCTTCGAACTTGAAGAAGAAGAAGAAGATGAGGATGATGGAGGAGGAGAGGGTGGTGGAGAAGCACCATTCCCTCCATTTCCGCCTGGATTCTTGTCACCACCGCCTCCCTTATGCATTGAAGGGTTGGAGCCTTCACCCTGCGACATCATGTATCCCATCATGACCTTCATCATATCTTTCATCTGCATGAGAGTCTGCCTGAGATCTTCTCCTTCATCTGGAACACGTTCATGATCTTCTGCATCTGCCATGCTTGGTGAATGTCTCTCTGCAACTCGCGGTGAATGAAACTACTTCCTCCTCATCGGATAAGAACTTGGCTCCACAAGTTGACCTTCTCCTCTTGTGAGTTTCAACCTTGTGAGCATCAGAAACAAAACTTGCAAACAATATCAAGTCTTCAAAACCTTTGCTCTGATACCAACTTGATCTAAAAATGAAGAAGACTTGATAAACTTGATTAAATTAAATTTGCAAGTGAATTGTTATGTGTTTAAAGCAACCAGATCAATTTGCAACACATAAGAAAGGATTACTTATGTAGAAATAAACATATACAGCATTATAAATCATTGAACATCAGACATAAACACAACAACTTGATAAAGGAGTTCACCCCACTCCGGGCTACATCTCCTGGTCCAGCCTCCAAATGGATATTTTATATTAAATTGATCAAAGTGCTTAAAAACAAGTCTTACATTTCTCAAATCAACAAAATGACTGCTCCAATGGCTCCGCAGCATGCCAAAACCCCTCTCTAGGCTCTGACGGCACCTGAAACGGTCGAAAAATGAAGAAGATAGCCTCCTTGAAGTCTCCCCTCCTTCTTTGTTGTCTCTGGTTCTACAATCTGCACCCTTGTTCTCCAAACCTGACACACACACTCATTTAAGTGGAAAAACCAAGACCTGTACGCAACCGCGCACCGGTACAAACCGTAGAACGGTTAGGGTGCCTCCAGCCCCTAACCGCCTCGGCATTCGGTCATGTGGCCATAAAACCTGGGGCTCGGCGAAAAAGTGGTTAAATTAGTTTTTCAAACGGGCATAACCACCCATGCACACATTGTAATATAGTTCAATGTATAATCATGGGTTATAAAAAACCCACGCAATTGTTTAACACGGTGCCCATATATTACATATATGTTTTTTTTAAACATGAAACTTTATTGTATTAGCCCGCGCCCATATTCTAAAACACACGGGCATATGTGTTAAAACATGGAACCATGGGTCGGGGCTTAGCCCCGACCCGCCCCCCTTTCCAAATATAATAACACATAACTTAAATATATGTGCATTGGAACATTAAACAAGGAACATGGTCGGAACTATTGGYTAGCGGMATGTYGTAAAGACTTTGTGTTATGGRAGGTCYGGGGGTCGAACCCCGCGGCCTCCATTACTTTTACAAACCATTTATAAGCCAACCAAATGAGGGACACGTGGCGCCCAACCATTGGGCCACGTGCCCTCTTCTCATTTGCTTCCAATACGACACGTGTCATCACATGATTGGACAACCACCAGCCAATAACAATGCGCCACACCTTCCTCTGCCACGTCAGCATTGGAACATTAAACAAGGAACATGGTCGGAACTATTGGCTAGCGGAATGTTGTAAGGACTTTGTGTTATGGGAGGTCCGGGGGTCAAACCCCGCGGCCTCCATTACTTTTACAAACCATATATAAGCCAACCAAATGAGGGACACGTGGCGCCCAACCATTGGGCCACGTGCCCTCTTCTCATTTGCTTCCAATACGACACGTGTCATCACATGATTGGACAACCACCAACCAATAACAATGCGCCACACCTTCCTCTGCCACGTCAGCATGATGGTACGGCCTGCCACGTGTCTGTACAGACTGTACGGACAGGTACAGTCAACATCCAATTTTTTCCCTGTTTGACTTGGCGGTAAAATCGCGATAACTCCTCCATACGGACTCCATTCGCGAAAATAAATATACCGACGGAATCAGGAAAACGAGACGGACGCAATGGCACTGTTTTCATCTCAATCCGAGCACTTTGAAAATTGAGCAAATTTGATCCCCTAATCAGTCACAATTTTATTTTTAGGGTGCACAAACTAGCCTAGGATTTAGCGCCTTGGAATAGGATTTTGTGAGTAAACTTCTCCAAGGAAATTAAATCAACATATGTGTCTGAGACAGGGAGTTGAGAATTCCATGGTATAATTGGTAAGATTAAGAGGCTCCACTCACACCAGAGTTAATCACGAGGTCATGCAAAGTTAGTTGAATGGATAACCCCTGGATACTCACCTAGCGTCAGAGATATTTATGTGGATTTATTCGTATTTGGGGATCTTGCTAGTATCCATACCTTTGTGAGAGGTGGTGCTTTCAAGGTTTCAGGCTTTGCTAGCCTGCCCATATGGTGATCCAGACTTATGAATGCTCGCATGTGCATCAATTATACAATGGTTTATTAGTTTCTTGACTTAAGTATCTCATAGGTTACTTGCAGGGGTTATTATGCTTGTACCTTGAGTCAGATAGGGGTTGGACAACACACAACCTTTATGGAGGATTACCTCTCCGGGTGGATCTGACCGACTAGTTGTTAAGCTTATGAGGGCCCTTATAACTGATTTTGTTACCTCCAAACTTTAGCAAGGAGTCTCAAGTCCCTCTTGGACGAGGCATACCTTCTTTAGCGAGTGATGGCACTCAACCACTTTAACTCGTTTGCATGAATATTGGCCATTTGAATTTTTGTTATGCTCTTTGACTACTAGTTGTCCTTAGGATATATTTTTATTTTTTGATAGTCATAAGTCATCATGGAGTTGGACTAGCTTCCTCGCAGGTCTTGTCAGTTGTTACAGTTACCACTGGTTTTTGAGTTCTTGCCTTCTAAAAGGTGTAGAGTTATCAGGAGTGGTACACACACATCCACTTTTCAGACATGTGGTTCCACAAGGATGAGTACTGAGTCTAGTATTCAGAACACCGGGAGTTATTCGACTCCCATACCCACTATAGTTAATGGCACCCATTCGACACCTGCAACCACTACAGTTGCAATGCCACAGGCTTATACTGGTACTATGGCTCGACCTATATTTAATGTTTCATCTCCTTCCTCAAACCCTTTTGGTGGTTTTGGTCACTTGCCGAGTTACAATGTTCAGACTATCCCCATGGCTTCTAGTCCATTTTCTTATGGTATGCCTAACTTCACTTCACAGTTTTCTACTTCCATCCCAGCTACTGGCCCTAACGCTAGCTTTGGACTTGGGGGCACTACACCTCCTTACACTCCTTTCCCATTTGGTGGTTCTCATATTCCCCAAATGAATCCTAATGTAGGAAGTGTCCATATTCTTAACCTCGGGTCTAATCCTTCTACAGCTATATGGAACAACCTAGTTGGCGAACAAGTTCCGCCATATATACCTATCTGCTCGGTGCCTATTCCAACCAATACTTTTGGCATGACGAATCCACTTCAATCCTCTGGCTTCCCACCTGGAGGAGGTCAATATTACACTTTGGGAACTCCCCAACCTGGATCCAATCTAGTAAGGGGAAGTTTTCATAACCCCCGTCCTAGATCTAATCCAGTTGGGGGCAATTTTCACAATTCTTATCAGAACATTCCTGTCGGAATGATGCCCAACCCACCCTATACGAATCAGCTTGGAGGAGGGCTTTATAATTCCAGATAGGGTTTTGGTACTTACCAAAATCCTGGATGGAATGCAGTTCCCAACACACAATCTTTCACAAGAGGATGGGGACAGACGCCGCAACCCCGTCTCCCTTTTTTGGCCACACTCAATCTGCCAGAACTGTCTAAGTTAATCAATGACCCGGTGAGTCATGATCCCACATGGCCCCCTGTCCCCACCAAACTTTCTTTAGGAATTCCAAAGTTTGAGGGTAAGAATGGAGAGGACCCTGGTGAACACGTCACTACCTTTCAACTTTGGTGGTCATCGAATTCCCTAAACCATGATTCTATTAGATTGTGATTGTTTCAATGCACTCTCATTGGAGTTGCTTCGCAATGGTACATTGAGCTACCTAGGGGGACATATGGGTCATTTAATCAGTTGGTAGTATCCTTTCTCAACCACTTTCAATTGCCCATTCATTATGATGTTGGCCTCGATCTTTTGTCGACTTTACGCCAGGATACCGCTACTCAAATCTTGTATTCATATCCAGGAATGGCGTAGATGAAGGCGGTTGATTAAGACTCCTATACCCTCGGCCTTTCTCCTAGAATGGTTCCTAAAGTCTTTGCACCCTCCTATATCGAAGGATGTTGCTACTTCCAGGGTCTCCAATGAGGAAGAAGCTATCTTTAGAGACCAACAATTAGATTTAATATATTCTCAGTCTGGGATGTTATATCACCTTCTTCCAGAAGCACTGTGGTCAAATTACAATCCTAGGAAAAAAAACGAACCTCATGTCGATGGCATTGTAGGGTCTGCCAATGTAAAGTCTGAAGACTCGGCAACGAAGTCTTTTGGAGGATCAACTTCATCTGGATCCTCCAAACCCACCCAATCGACAGATGTACATTCTGTGCAATCGTCAAAAAACCTAAATGGTGACCAAAAACCAGATGAGAATAAAAGGAAAGGTTGAAACAATCATAAGGGTGGGAAAAATGGTAACAAACCTGAGGACAAAGATAATAATGGGAAGCAGAATGATAATGCTGGAGAGGGCAAGAAAGCGAAACATAAGGTGAATTTTCCTTGTAAACTTTGTACTGATGACCACCTTACACACTTATGCCCCAAGCTTACGGAGGTTGTGAGGCTTTTAAATCTGTCGCCCGCTGTGCTGGTGAATCCATTACCACACAACCAGAACTTAGCCTTGAGCTCTTCGAATGCTGGAAATGCACCTAGTGGAAGTCAAAACCCACTGCCGCAATATGGCAACCATATTTGTATCAATATGGTTGATGCAAAAATCGATATAGCCACCTGTTCTTGAGATTATAGCTCTTCAAAAGCTAGTACCAATCTAGATGCTCCTCCTCCTCCTCTAGAGACGAATCTATAGATTGAGAAACCAGAGCCACCACCTCGTATTATGAAAGGAGTACTCAAGTGCTCTACTCAGAACCCTAATTCTAGAGTTGCCTAGAACTACTCTATTGTTGAGGATCTGGGCCAAACCCCTTGTGAAATGTCGTCTTTGGAGGTACTCCAGACGTGTCCATCACAGAGGAATTCCTTACTCTCTACCTTAGGAGCTTTAGAACCTAGTGGCTCGAAACTTATCAAGTTTGATGTCACGGATGTGAAACCTCACTTACCCTACCATGTGGTTTTTCAAATCCATGTGGAGTATTCCAAGTATACTATCAAACAAGCAATCATTGATGAAGGTGATGCCACCTGCGTGATGTCCCTGGTGTCTTGGAAAGCTCTAGGTTCTTCGACCCTTTCCAAGTCATTGAACATGTTGACTACATTTGATGGTCATTCCTTCCTCCCTAATGGTATTCTCCCTGCCTTTCCGGTCCAGTTAGGTAGGAAAATGGTAGAGGTGGAAGTAGAGGTAGTGGATGCACCTCTCAATTATAACCTATTACTGGGTCGTAATTGGACCTATTCTATGGTCGCTGTCATACTGTCCATTTTCTGTGCACTTTGTTTTCCTCATCAAGGGGAGATCGTGACGATCAAACAATTATCATTTGCATACTCTAGTCCTAGCACATTTGTTGGACCGTCGATCCTGATGATCGACAATTCTCTGCTGACAACTGAGAATATCAGTGTCGGAATGTATTGTTCTGTCATGGGTACCTTTGACTTCTCGGCACCGATTCATCATGTTTATGCCATGTCTAGTAGGATTTCTTTAGCAGGGAGGTCCATTCCTTTCTACACTTCCTATCTTAATGATCCATGGACCCTACCTTCTCCGACTTCATAGAGTGAAGGTCAATCACATGCTGGCATGGCTATGCCACTATCGGTAGTAGATATTGTGTATCAAGCTATTCTTGACTCTTCTGTCAATCCTGATCCTGTTACCTCACAGACAGATGAGGAGGATCATGTTCTTAGGCCTGTATGGGCCACCTTGTTGTCTTTCTCTCATGATTTCCTAGATGAGACTTTTCCTTCAGACGAAGCCATCCTCAAAGCCATGAATGGTTTCGAGAGACCTTGGGATGATATGCATCATCGATCTTATTTCCTTGTAAGTCTTGAAAGAATCGATCAAGATGACTTTTGATCTACCTTGGGTGAGATAGTTGGTCACGTCGTGGTTCCTCTTGATGCACATGACATTTATGCTGAAGGAAATATGGAGAGTATTTCTCCTACCGTCTCGATCAACATCTATCATACCCCTAGCAATATTGAGAACATAAATATAGGTGCAGATTGTTTGCCAGAAGAGATTCTAATCTACATTGAGATCTTCAAAGAATTTTGAGATGTATTCACTTGGTCATATGAAGAGATGTCAGGGATCAACCCTCGTATTGTCGAACATGAGATTAGGAATTATCCTGATGTTAAACTTGTTCGACAACGTCTTAGAGATATTAATCCTAGGAAGGCCCCTACTATTAAGGAAGAGGTGGAGAAGCTACTTAATGGTGGCTTCATCTACTCAGTGCCCTTGACCGAATGGGTATCCAACCCTGTTCCTGTGAATAAAAAGAAAGGAACCATCCGTGTGTGTATGGAATTTCACGACCTAAACAAGGATTGTCCTAAAGATAACTTCCCCACACCTTTCATTGATCAGATTCTCGATGAGTGTGCAGGAAGAGAAATATTTTCTTTTATCGACAGATTTTCAGGATATAACCAAATCCAGATCAATCCAGAGGACCAACAAAAAATGACATTTACATGTCCTTGGGGTACTTTTGCATACTGGAAAATGCCTTTTGGCCTTGAAAACATCCGAGCAACCTTCCAACGTGCCATGAATTTTTATTTTCATGATATCAAGGACATAGTTTAAGCCTACCTTGATGTTCTTGCTGCTCACTCTCGCAAGAGAGTGGATCATGTTATACACCTTCAACTAGTTTTCGAAAGATTTCGTTACTATAGAATCCGATTAAACCCTCACAAATGAATATTTTGCATTAATTCTGGTCGTCTCGTAGGATTCTTAGTTTTCAATACCAGGATCATGGTAGATCCTCTTAAGGTTGAGGCAATACTTCAGTTGCCTCCCCCATGCATGATTAGACAACTTCAAGGTTTATATGGGAAAGCTAACTTTTTGCGTCGGTTTATAGTGAATTATGCCAATATCACTAAGGGTTTCATTGCTCCTATTGTAGAAAGACACCCCTTTTATCTGGGATGAGTGAGCCCAAGAGTCTTTTGACGCTTTAAAGAAAGCCTCGGTATTGGCCCCTCTGCTGAAATCTCATGATTACAGTAGAGATTACTTGTTGTATATTGTCGCGTTTGAAGAGACGATTGGTATGGTTCTAGTTTAGAAGGATGATGAGCTCCATGAGCATGCCATCTACTATCTCAGTCAAAATTTAGTTGGTCCTAAGCTTAATTACTCTCACATTGAAAATCTAGCTTTGGATGCCATTCATGCAGTCCAATGTTTATGTCACTATATATTTCTTTGCAAGACTACTGTGGTTGCTGATGTCAATCCGTTTCAATACGTCCTCACTAGGCCTATCATAGGCGGGAAATATAATAAATGGATTGTCATCTTACAAGAATTTGATCTCGACTTTGCTTCGACCAAGTCCAAGAAATAGTTAGTTTTTGCAAAGTTAATATCCGATTTTCCACAATTAGACAAGGATGTTATCCATGTCGATTCGTTTGCAGATGAAAACATTTTCCTTGTCTCATCGTCCGACCCCTTATATGGAGACATTGTTTTTTTATCTTCAAACCTTGAAGTTTGCTCAGCATCTCTTGTGAGATGATCGATGACATGTTAGATACCAAGCCAAAAAGTATACCATCATCGATGACACTTTGTATCATTGAGGAATAGATAGTATCTTACGTCTTTTATTAACTCACGAGGAATCCGAGTCGGTCCTAAATGATTTCCACAAAGGGGCTTGTGGTGGTCATCTATCCGGGCTTACAACAACCCAAAAAACCTTGCAAGCCTATTATTTCTGGCCCACTATATTTAAAGATTACATTGAAGCGGTTAAGAAGTGTCACCCCTGCCAGGTGTTCACTCAGAAATTGCACTCGCACCCAACCCTTCTTCACCCAGTCATTACTGTCGGTCCCTTCATCAAGTGGGGGGTAGATTTTGTCAATTGCAACCCAACTTCAGCTGGTGGGAATCAACACATTATCGTGGTTGTCGACTACTATAACAAGTGGGTCGAAGCCATGCCTACTCAAAAATCCAATGGGAAGACTACAACCTTCTTCATGTTCAACCAAATTATCGCCCGGTTTGGTATCCCGAGTGAGATTGTCATTGATCATGGTAGTCACTTTCAAAATGAAATGATGGTAGAACTAGCATCTAATATGGGGTTTAGACATGGTCATTCATCTCCTTATTACCCCTAGGAAAATGGGAAAGTAGAGGCCATCAACAAGTCTCTCAAGACCATCTTGCAAAAAACTGTCAGTCGGAGTAATTCCAATTGGCACATCATGCTATATCCCGTTCTTTGGGCATACCGAACCTCGGTTAATACTGCCACCAGTTTTTCCCCTTTCCAGTTAGTGCATGGTGTGGAGTCGATCCTCCCTGTTGAATGTGAAATCCATTCTCTCAATTTGGTAGTCGAGCTCCTACCTGAAACTTCAGATTTAGAGCGACACCTTGTGCACCTAGAGAGTCTTGACGAGCAACGTCAGGACGCCTTTACGGCTATCGAGGCAAACAAGAAATGTGTCAAGGTTCAGTACGACAAGTCTGTCTATCCCTGGTTGTATATTGAGGGTGACTTGGTCCTCTTGTATGACCAAGCCAAAGAACCTCTAGGGGCAGGCAAGTTTAAACCCATGTGGCACAGTCCTTATATCGTGCGACGTGTTCTAGAAAAAGGAGCCTACGAATTGGAATATTATGAAGGGAATAAATTGGCCGAGCCTATAAATGGGCTCTACATGAAAAGGTACCATGCTTTAGCTCTAGGATTGGGTGGAACTCTTTGTATACTAATGTAAATTTAGTGTATATACATCTCTTTTCCCTTTTCTTTTTGTCTTTGGCTTTCTTATCGAGTTTTCCCTATTGTTGGTAGATGCCAACGGAGTCTTCAGTCTACCTATGATTTGTAGATAGAGCCAGTCATCATACATGGAACTTGGCTTCCACCGCTTGGGTCGTGTACTCACCCGAGGGTCTACTGGTGTCTTCAGGTGGCATATTCCTAGGGCCATCCACAAATAATGTGGCCAAATATAGCGCTATCATAGAACTTTAGCGTGATGCTATCTCACATGGTATTCTCTCTTTAGAAGTTCGACTGGATTCTCAGTTAGTAGTATGTCAGTTTAATGGTCATTACCACGTGTGTGATCCTACTTTACTCCGTCGATTCCTATGGGTACGTCTTTTAGAACGAAAATTTGATTTTATTACATATTTTCACATTCCTAGGAGTTCTAATCATGTATCCGATGCCTACGCTAATTATGTTTTAGATTGGAATTTGTCACATTAATAAAGCAAATAAAACCTTTAAATCAATGTACACATTGTAATATATAAGTAAAGTTGAAGATCCCTTTTTATATATTTCAAAAATATGGTGTTTATATTACAAAAATTGGGGCTAAAACCCTCAAAATACATATACAACCGATATACATATCCCATGACATCTATGCCTATGGCACCGGATGTGTGTCATGATAGAAAACCATGACATTTGTGATGCACTGAAAGAGTCATACCCATGATCTAGGTACACCAACAACCTACCACTACATGGCTTCAGGTAGATTCTCTACCTGAACCATAGGAATCCCCTGTGTCAAACGAGACAGGTTGCCCTACACGTTTTGTAGGACTCGTTCCACTTCTCCTCCTACTACCTCATCTCCCCAGTTCCTCCATTTATGTCAAAGAAATCCCTTTGGCCATTGTGGACCCACATTTGCGATCACACCAATATCTAGTTAATATTTAAAACACCATCCAAAAAAAAAAATTGTTTCCTTAAATACAAAAATACAAAAAAAAAATGAAATATGTAAAAAATGTTTTACCTTTAGCACCATAGGCGGCCCCTAGTGAAAGTGACATATCTAGATATCCTCTAAAATTGATCCCCACATAGGGATAGTTTCCCAAAGAAATGACTTGTCTCCGTCACCAAAAGAAAAAATCATCATTGTAGGGTGTCGACACCCTACCTCTCCCCTGTCGTCTCATGACCTTGATCCACCGTGCCATGGATGGATCATGTGGTCCTCTAGGAAGGATCTCCACTCTGGGTCCTAGACCTAGAACCTGCTCGAAAAAGAAGCTGCAAAGAATAGAGGCAAACCAGAATTTTCACTTACCCCCCTGCTTGCACTCTGTCAACTAACCTTTCATATTGGTCAGCAGTGAGGTACACCAATAATAGACAGTGGGTCTAGTACACTCTACTGCGTAAAACATAAGTGGTCTCGATGCTTTATGAAACAATGTCGTTCCTATGATCCTTGTAAGCATGAACACAATGCTATTCAAACTAATGTTACTTATTGCCCGGATGGGGAATTGACTTCCCATCTTGGGAGTCCCTACTACATAGTGGGCATCGATATACTCCTCGGTCTTCATCCCACTCCCCACTCTACATGACTTGAGGTTCACAACCTCTCCTTAGCATGATAGACCAGTCAGGAAGTAGATGTCCTCTACTTCGATTCTCAATGGTTGTCCATCAAGGATAAATCTCTCACTATCGGGATCCCAGTAACCCACCAACATTTCCAACAACCTCACTTGGGCCCTCATTCCTTTGAGAGCCAAAAAATTGTACAAACCACATATTTTTAGGGCCACTTGAGTCACGAGATCCCGATCCATTGCTGCATCTACCTCCTCATGCTCTCTCTCTCTCTCCATTCCAACACCATCCTGCAAAAAACAAATCATTTTTGAGTTAGAAACCCCTCTTTTTTTCCATTTGCGTACATATACGTAGCTTTATTTTCACATAGTCATGGGTAGGGCTTGGTATACACCCCCTATGGTTCACACAGGGGTGTATACCTAGTCGTACACATGACCTATACAAAGAAACCTGCATATACCAAAAATCCCAAATTACGCCCTCAAAAACTAAAAAATTTGGAACCTAATTCAAAAATGTAATCCACTAAATTTGAAGAGGAAGAGATGAAGAGTTACCTGTTCCAGACAGTTCGTGATTTCATTGCCTGATGCTCCCATAATCGTCATTTGAATCTTGGAGGTATTTTGGTCCAAATTACACTATTTGGGTAAAACTCAAAATGATACAGTAATTTTTTATTTTATTATTATTTATAAGCAATTTTTACCCACTTGGTATAGTTTTATGCTATTGTTTCACCTAATGGACTAATTCAAGAATGGTTTTAAGCTGGCTTTTGTAGTTTTGACTCGGTTTTCTTGTGGATTTCAACGTCATGGTTGGTCGTTCATCTCCTCGGGCAGGTATTTTCATAACTTAGCATATAGGATAGGTATCTAATCCATCATTCATTTTGCATTATCCTTCGACTACCTCTTTTTATGCCTTAGGTACGAACCCATTTATTGCGATGTATAACCCTCCATATGCTATAAGTAGCGTTGTTAATAAATGGTAGAGACTTACCAAACATGGGTACCTAGTTAGATCCTCTTTGTCATTTGGTGCCCATGCCAAGTTTCTTCCTTAGGACCAGGAGTCCATTATAATTCGATACATGACTTTATGATGAGCCTCATTTCTCATTCATGCACATGCAGCCTTATTACCCATAGACTCCCAAAAATGAGTCTTAGTTAATCTCTTTTCCGACTCGTTTAAAAACCTAAAATATTGCCAAGTGATTTGTCCCTTTCACACTCGTTAAAATTGGATTTGAAAGGTCATGAGTCTTAGTTAAGATCTTTTCTAACTCATTATCAAAAATAGAAAAGATTGCCGAGTGAACTTGTCTTTTTCACACTCATAAATTGGATTTGAAAAGACGTCTATTTGGCACAATTTTAATTGTTTTTCACACCAAGTAGACTAAAAGATATAAAAAAGGAAACTTTTTGGTGTTAAGTTGTGATTGCATCTCATTCCCTTGCTTGAAGTATTGAGCCTTTAGTTGGTTCTCGCTTTGCGTTATAAACCGTTGCCTAAGTAGTTTTTCATCCTCAACCAAGCAGAGCCTTGTTTATATCCTTCGCAATTTGACACCCTATACCCTGGAGGGAACATCACCTTGAGTGTCCATATCCCGCATGCATTTCTTTGCATTAAGCATAGGTATGTTCCACTGCCGGAACTAGTTTTTTCTTACTTGCGACACTCGTTCCCTCCTCTATATCATAGCATTCATTTGTTATGAAAAAACAAAAAAAGACAGGTGGGAAGGGAGTACTATATTATAATTGGAAGCAGTCATTTCACCTTTGAACAGAGAACAAAGTTATTGAGTCCTCGCGTCATCATAATTTTGGGTTTAGCATGGCCTTTGGAAGTTGATCTTGCTACAAAGTTTTTTCTACCAACTGGTTACTCTTCTAGTCCCTATAGAGAATGTTATGGATGTCTCCCACATCTAATAGTCACATCGTTGGGTCTATGCTTCCAGATTCCACCATATGTCTCATGCTCTTGTTCAAAGGAAGTCTATCAACCTCTGTCAGCCACTCCTCAGAAATCTTGACTTTGCATGTCGGCCATACCCTTAGTTTGTCTCAGGATCACATGATACTATGGTCTTATCATGCACCCTAGCCTTACTTTCATCATTGGTAGGTCACCTTGAACCCAACAGTCGACATTTCATCATTGGTCATTGACTGGGTGGTTTCCCTTTTGTTCGACGACAAGAAATCTATTCACACTTTGGGATTCATGCAATGTCTTGGATGCCATTAGCCTTATTGGTGGTTTCCTCGCCTTTGTCAGTAGTTTTTCATCATTGGCTGATATTCAGAGGGTCATTTTCATGTACCGCTTGCATTTGGCACATGCGAAAGATGCACAAGGTCATTGGTTCATGAACATGTTCTTCATCCGATCTCTAGCAAATCATGAAGCTCCTACTTTGTTCTTCATGCTGACTGATGAGAGATTCCTCAATGCTCTCCTTTTAGTAGGTCTCTTTCCATCGAATTTAGCTCATTTATTCTGGATATGGGACCTAGAGTTTTATGGGTACCTTGAGGCTTGCAGTCATTAGTGGCAGGCCCTCTCACCATTGACAGATGGGAATACATCAATGTCTCTTGATCAATGGATTTCTCAAGTGTTCAACACTGACTCCTTTATTCACACTCATATAAATGTACTCGGTGCCTTGATACCTACTTTCATTATTGTTAGTCTTTCTCACATTTGTTAACTATATACCTCAATGACCAGTAATCAAACAATGTCTCATCGTGTTCGACCTCAACTCATCTATTCACATGATGTAGACTTTCACCCTTGGCAGATAGTGTAGAAGACTTGAATACATCACTATGTGGCTGCAACTTTCCTGAGTTGTTTCTTCCCTTTCATTGGACTAGTACCTATTCGACTTCAGTGATCATGGGATATCAGATTATACTCCTTGGTATACATATATCTTTAGATTGATTTTGAGACTAGTTTCACTGGGCCTTGTTCGTGACTATGACAGCTTTTGGTATGTAACCACATTTGTATCTTGCCTATTCATGGCCATGAACACTTTATTGGTATATTTTCCACATGGATCTGCATTGTATTCTTGGTAGCCAAGTATGCAAAGTCAGTTAATAATGTAATGGGAAATTGAGTTTGTCCAACTGGTTCTCTACCACTCCACTTCTGGGTTATTTATAATGTATTTCGGCCATCTAGATACTCCTCTTATCTCACACATTAGGGGGCATTTGTTATAGCAATATTTTCCTCACCATTGCTATCTTGCACTGAGGACCTTTTTCCATTTCCCTATGTAGACTTTTCAACCCTTTTTGATGAATCCAGAGCTAAAAATATACATTTTTCCACATATACACTCCCTATTTGTTATGCAAGATGCATATACGTTGGCTGCTCCACTACAGCCCACATACATCGGGATTTGTGTCAAAAAATACAAAAATGAGGTTAGGTTTCCATGTCACGATAGGATATCTCTGATCCTTGGCCTTCCATATACTGGAAATCTTTCGAATCGACCCTTCAGTTGCATTCTGAAGGCTATAAGAGCACAACTTCGAGCTATGGAAAAGAGGAGAAAGCATTCAATTTTGAGAGAAAAGTTAGTTTGGAGAAATTACTTCATATTGAGTCTGCATCCCTTTGTCCCTCAAGTCTGAACATAGTGTTCAGCCCCCAAGCTCTTTCCCTATTGTTGAGAGGACCTCATTGCCTCTTTCCTATGAGCTTGCTTTTGGTGGAGGATTGAAGTGGTGGAGACCCAGTTGGAAGGAACTTGGTTTCTTGGTTTCGAACCGTGTCGACACAGAATTCTGTAATGTTGTCACTTCAGTTGATCAATTATTAATAGAAATACTCCTTTCCTGTCCTATTGGTATCTTACAAATATATGATTATTATCCATGGGCATGTTTGTAATTTTTATTAATGGATTATGTTGTCTGATGTGCTAACCAAGGATGATTTTAAGGATGGAAATTTATTTTAAAATGTAGAAACCTTGGTGAATCTTAGTAATCCTTCATATGCCAACTATAAAAATTTTGGCGATATTTTTGTAAAAATATTCAAATTTCTAAGGATTTTGTATATTTTGTATAAAATTTTGGCAATTTTTAAGGTAAAATAATTTTATCCTATAGAATTTGGGCGAATCATTTTTAAAATAGCAAATTGTTTTTTGGGAAAAACAATGGAAAATTAGCCCACGAGCAAAATTTAGCCCCTAAAATCATCCATGGTACTAACCCCTTTATATTATCACTATGTACTTGCTCCGCTTGTTTGTTGAGAACTTCTTGCAGGTATAAAGCTTTGGGTCAAAGAGCTCAATGGTGGAACATCATCGAACGTTGGATCGAGGTAGGCCTCTTTCTTATCTTGCACATTAGTTTGTATAGCATATGTTGGAATTGAGTTGATTTCTGTAGTCATGTCTGTCTGTCGTGGTTTACCCTTGGCCATAGAGAGTTTTTCCCTCGTAACAATCTTTTAACGATCTATTGGTGGGCTATGAATTTTGATTTATGTATTTTTTGTATGAATGATGAAGGTTGTCCTTTGGAATGTTGGTCCATTTGTAGAGATGGAAGATAAAGCCCGTTCGGGAGAATAGCTTCCTATCTGTATACCATAAAGTATGGGGAATTTCCTATAGCTTCCTTGGGTGTGACCTTATCGGCCCATAAAGCATTATGAAGTATATTATACCTATTTCTCTAGTTGTTTGAAACTATTTTCTTCAGTATCCTCACTAGGTTCTTATTAGTTGATTCTGCCACTCCGTTCCCCTATGGATAATAATTTTCCAAGTATCTAATTATGATTCCTTTTTGTCTAGGGAAAACTCTGTTAACAAAGTGGAAGAGAAGTAAGATGCATTATCAAAAAAAAGAAAAAAGGGGAGACCAAACCTCGTGATTAGATGTTGTTCTATGAATTGGATCACCACCTTCCCGTTTACATGAGCCAGAGGAATGGCCTCTACCCATTTCATGAAGTAATCGGTGGCAGTAAGTATGTACTTGTGTTGTTTTTAAGAGCTTGGCATAATTTCTCCTATGATATCGAACCCCCATTGTTGGAATGACCTAGAATGGTCATCAGTTGGAGTCATAATGCTACCCTCTTTTCTCTCCCAGCACTTACTTCACAAACTTTACAGTTGCTAGCATATGTTTGAGCATCTTTGAACAAATTGGGCCAATAATAACCAACTCTTAATATTTTATGAGTGGTAGTGTCTCCTGCGAAATGTCCACCTATAGGACCATCATGGAGCTCCTTCAGGACTTTATCTACATCTCTATGTTCAATGCATCTCAAAAGTACCCTATCATAATTAACCTATAAAAGTACTGAATTTATGAGGCGATATTGTGCAGATTTTAACCTGAGAGCTCTTCTTTCCTTGGGATAGAGGGCTTCTGGGAAAGTCCCATGGTACAGGAGATAATTCAGTTTCTCATACCAAGACTCTTGTCCTAGGGAAATATATGAAGCTTCACCACACCATAATGCCATTTTATTCTCCCATCTAGGGTCTTCATTTACTTGGTCTTGAGCTTCAACTGCCAGTTTGCATAGCCCTTGTCCTTTAACTAGTTTGGCAGGTTTTATGTCTAAATCAAATTCCTGAAATACTACCATCCAATTTCCTCTTCTTTCCCCCATCTCCTGTTGAGTAAATAAAGATCAGAAAATGGGGTGAGGCACGATTACTTTGGTGTGATTCTTGAGGATGTAAGATCTAAAGTGTTTGACTACCTTATATACTGCATAGGCTTGTTTATCTATAGCACGATAATTAAGTTGAGATCCTTGAAGGTTAGTGCTCATAAATGAAACTGGGGCCTCATTGTTGTCATCATCCTTCTGAGTCAATACTATAGCTAATGATTGGTCGGAGGCAAAAGTATAAAGGAAGAAGTGTTTATTAAAATCAGGACTTCGTAACATGGGGGTTTGAGATATATCAATTTCAATATTGCTGAAAGAATCATTTCGTTCATCATCCCACTTAAATTCGGCATCTTTGCGGATCATTTTTTGTAGAGGTTTGACCGTCTCAGTGAAATCAGGTATGAATTTTCTTACAAAATTGATTTTCTCGAAGAAGGATTGCATTGTCTTTTTGTTGTGAGACAACGGGATTTGAGCTATAGCTTTGACTCGCTCAAGGTCTATGCGAATTCCAGCTTGGGATATAATATGACCTAATATCTTTCCTTCTTCCACACCAAAGATAGTCTTCTTAGGGTTTAAAGATATACCATATTTTCTACACCTTTTGAAAATCTGGGTTAAGTGTTGGATGTGCTCCTCTATGTTCTTTGAATACATGGTTACATTGTCATGATACACTACCACACACTTGTTGATCATCCCTTGAAATGATACATCCATTTCCCTTTGGAAGGTTTCCCCTGCTTTGATTAACCCAAAGGGCATGCGTTTGTAAGAAAAAGTTCCCCACTTGGTTCAGAAGGTAGTTTTCAAACAGTCTTCCTCTGAAACCATAACTTGGTTGTAACCCGAGAAACCGTCCAGTGGAAAGAAAATCTCAGAGCTGGACATGGTCTACAAGAGTTGCTGCATTGGTGGGACTGGGTAGTTGTCCTTTTCTGAAGCTTTGTTGAGGTTCCTAAATTCTATGCATAAGCGGATTTCTCCCGACTTTTTCCTCACAGGAACTGAATTTGCTAACCACGTGAAATGCCTAACCTGGAAGATAATTTTAGCATCTAAAAGTTTCTTCAACTCCTGACACATGAGAGGTTCTAGGGATGGGTGATACTTTCAAAGATTCTATTGGAAAGGTTTCACTTCAGGTTTTAACAGTATAGTGTGTTGAATGATATGGGTGCCATAAGTTTTCAGATCTCGGTAGGACCATGCAAAGACATCTTGATATTGTTTGAACAGTTTGAGATAAGCCTTTCTTTCCTCTTTAGATATATTCCTTCCAAGATTTATATTCTTTGGGTTTTCCTGGGTTTCAAGATTTATAGTTTCATGCATGGGACATGAACTACCGATCTTCGCATTTTTTGGCCTGTTAAATAGTTCCTTTAGGTCAAACAATTTTTTTAAATTAGTTGTTCCCTTCAAGATTGTGTGAGACTTTGATTTATCAGTTGGTTGACCTACCTAAGGCTCAGTTTATGTTGATTGTTCTTGGAATACTTTATCGTCAATAGCCAAATATTTGAAATTGTCTTGGTTAGTCAGGAATTTTATGATCTAGTCATCTCCTTCAAATAATTTCCAACTGGAAATGTTGTTAGGCACCGATGGTTTGTAGAGTAGTTCCACAGTGAACCGAGAGGCTTCATAATTCTCTAGAGGTGACATCCTTGAGGCAGCTGTGGCCAGGGAATCAACTAGAATATTATTTTCCTTGGGGATCGTTGTGATATTGAAATCTTCAAAATGATCTATTAACCTATGCACTTCCTATTGATAATTCTTTAGGTGCGGGGAATTACAATGTATAGTATTCCTTACTTGTCTAACGATAATCTCAGAATCTCCGAAAACCTTCAATTATTTGACATTTAAGTCTATGGCTTTCTTTAGTCCTTGTACTAGAGCTTCATACTCAACGATGTTGTTTGTCATTCAAATTCAAGTTTACAAGATAGGAAATGATGTTTTCCCTTTGGATCAATGAGGATACACCCACCCCCAGATCCTTCCTGTGATTTAGATCCATCAAAGTATACGGTCCAAATTTTTGAATGCGAATTGTTCGTTTTCTCCTTCTTATTACTTTCTTTCTCCCCTATCTTTTGTTCCATAATTTATAGTCCATGTCCTTGACATAAGAGGGTTTTCTCTGTCAGTATCGGTGATTTCTCTTGAAAAAAGATTTCATAATTTTGAGTGAGAGGGACATTATATGAGAGAGGGGAGAAGTTGCCGAAGTAGGAATCACAGGAATAATTACCTAACACAGGGAAATCTGTCGATGAGGGTTCATTTAGGGTCTCTAAATAATTGACAATATGTTTCATATATCTTTCCCTATCAATTCTGATCATATTTTTATATCCCATCAGCGATATCCAAAGGTGTGCCCAGTTTGTACTAAAGTATCTGTTTAACTTCTTAGACAAATCCCGGCTTGGCAGTAACCCATAGGCTTCTAGAATATCTACTACAATGATGTCAATCACTTGCACAAACTTAGAATGTGTCTCTATTATTATCATTACATCTTTGAGTTCTCCCATGACCTTGACTTGGGTTTTGTCTAGTTGTATTCCATGTTTATCACTTTTGAGAGGAATGACATTCAATTTTCTTCAAATAGACAAGGGAATAACATTGGAAGATGCTCCTGAATTGACTAAAAAATTGTGGAGGCTACTGTTGAAAAATTCAAACTTCAAAAGGAACAGTGGGACAAAAGGTTTTCCCTTCTTATCTTTTGAGTAGGCGTTTATAGTTGATTTATTTACTAGATCTATGGGAGTTAAACTTCTTTCTTGTTCATTGCTTGTCGTAGGGTTTTATGTTGATTTCAAAGCTTGTAGGAGGAAGTCTTTTTGCTAAGGGATTCTACATATGTCCATAACTGATATATTACCCTTCAAATTCGTCAAATATTCAACTACGTTATAATCCAGTTTTGAGAATTCTTGGGTATGGATGATTATAGGGTTCTTATGGGGAGCGAAAGGTGCTTTCGGGTGATCGGGAGTTTCTCTTCCTCCCAGATTTTGGGTAGTAGTAGTATCTTTTGACATAGGTGGACCCTTACTTTGCGTTTGCGTGACTGAGACCTCTATGGGTGGTTCTTGAAACTCAAATAGGTCGTCGGAAGGCATGATTAAGTCAGGATCCCATATCAACATGGTTGTATCTTCTAGTGGATCAATCTCTTCTTGATCGACAACATTCATGACTGAACTGATTGGCTGTTCGATCAGGGAGACTTCATCTAGAAACCAATTGGCCATCAAATTCATCGCATGCACCCATTGATAGCAGTCTCTTTCGGAGTGGTTTTCTTGGTGATAAGTACAGAAAGAGTCAGATGCTACATTTCCCAGATCGATATTTAAGTTAGCTGGGGTGGTTTAAATTATTTGAACAGATGGTTTCTTTTAAAGAAAGTATTATAGGGTCTTTGGCCTTGGTTTCCCTCCCCTACGTTTCTCTTCATGTCTATAATCTCCTTTGATATTTTCTTAACCATGCATTGTAGGTCTTCTATGTCTCCATTCCCCTTTTCGGGATCTTGTTCTGCTTGTTTCCCTAGTGGTCTAGTCAAAAGGAGCCCTTTCCTATGAGGAGGTTGGACTTATGTTTTAACTAATGAGACCCAAACTTCCTTACATCCCTTCATTTGGAACTCTATCATTTTGGCTTCTTCAAAATTCTCATCTAGGGTTCGTTTGGCATGCCTCTTCACAAACATGAAAATAGAAGCTGGGAGCGCATTAGCATATACTTCGATTTGCACCTCTTGAGTTGGTTTAGCTTCGGGTTGGAACTTTTTTAATATGGTTGTGAATATTTGATTGAAATCTTTAACCTTCTCCTTTGAAATCACGGTAGCGGTGAACAATTTAGCCATCAAAGCTCCTATAGTGGTTTCCTCAACAAATTTATCTAGAAAATCCTTCTGAAACTTTGTCCAACTGGTTATGGATCCTACAGGTAAGTTAAAATACCATGTGGAGGATGAGTTATCAAAAGTGTAGGGGAACATCCTGAAAACTATTTCTTCATGCTGGACATTCATCAATCTGATAGCCAGTTTGAATTTCTTGATATGTTCTTCAGGCAACCTCGAGGTCTCGGGATTAAAATTAGGAAGTTACTTTTCTGGATGTTCGGGAAGGTTATGGACTGATCCTAGGATGTCCAAAGCGTCTATGGCCAGACAAGGTTGATTTTTCTATGGTGGTTTTCTCCTTTCTTCATCACATTCATTGTTGTCTTCCATATCTTTAGATTCTGGGTTAAACTCCTCCTCTTTTGAAAAATTGTCTAGTTCAGAGACATCATTGGTTAGCATTTCAAGGATCAGATTTAGAGGGCGTTTGATTTAAGTGATTGAGAAATCTATTAGGTATTCTAATTTGTACAAAAAAACTTCGTCGGGAGTATTGGCCACTGGTCTACTTACATGTTTTCTTTGAGGAAGTATCAGAGATAAGGACAACGCACCGATTTGTTGGGTGTATGCTCTTGTGATTCTTCTAAATTGATTTAATTCCTCATGAGGAAGAGCGTAAGGTATGTCAAGGAAAAAATGTTCTCCCTTGGGATGGGGTGAGTTACTTGTTTTAGGAGTACTCAGTGTGTGTGGGTTGTCTTGGGAATGACTAGCCATGCATGTGGGCTATTTTGAATCTATAGTCTGTCTAAAATATTATGTGAAATATGTGTTCAACCATTCATTCTTCTGGCCCTCCTTCTAGTGCCAATATTGTTGATGGGTCCTAAATCCCTTTAGTTCAACAACATGAACCAAACCCACCACCAACTCCCAATTAGACTCTACAACGTTTAGTAGTGGAATGGTTCTCCAGATCTTGCGATCCGACCAATTAATCGATGGGATTTACGTTTTCTTGTGAAGGCACCTCCTTCAGTTTGAACTTTCTCTTTTTGTATTTTCTCTTAGGTGGGACCGATATGATATGTAAGCCAGTATAAACCAACTTGGCAACAAACATAATTAAGTTTAACTACTGGAAAAGATGTTGAGCTTGGGAGAACCCACTACTCAAGCATGCAGACAACAATTTTATACCACAAGCCTAGTACTAATACGATAACCATGTGAGCATCCAATTACTGTCTGAGATACTAATTATCATAAAGAAAACACATATGCGATAAGATAATGGCAGGCAAAATAACTCACCTAGTCTAATCATCCATCACATAATAACAAAACGATTCATCTTCATCATAAAGAAAAGAACTGTAAAATATTGCATCAGATAACTTAACAATAGATGTAATAGATCTTACTCATTATAGCATCCATTCATGAGATGATATAGGAAATAGTTCTTCTCCACATCCAATCACACATGCATTTGATGAAAATATAACTTTGTCTCTAGTCCAGAAGGACTTCTCTATTAAAGGTAGCTCGGAAATAGTTCTTAACAAAACCAAAAAAAGAGTTTCTTACAACAACCATCGACCCTTGACTAATTGGTCAATTCTCTTATTTATAACATAAAAATAACTAAAAATACCAACTAAATTGAAGTTAAACAAAACAAAACTCACCGCGTGGCGTTCTCTCCTAACAGTTTTCCAACAGTCATCTCAAGATATCACTTTGAAAAACGTGAATTTTCTCATACTCTGACCAACTAACGAATAGCTCCTCGCAGGTGTAGGCATATGGAAATATGTGTTGTTCGATCAAATCCATGCAAATATATCTAATATTTACTGCATGTGCCCGATATTTCACCAGACTGACGCTTAACTACTATAGCACAACCCGAGCTCTTATTGGGTGTTCCATAAATTGTTGCATCTATCCTGGTGTTGTGTCAGTAAAATTCGCTAGCTCTTTGGCCCACAACGAATCTTTCTTGGTGTGCGATTCGACTATGTCGCGCAAGTCGTCCAAGTCATCAGGTGGGACGAACTTGG
>ML778270.1:656538-669846 GCA_009831015.1 Picea engelmannii | reverse complement strand
CGATATCCTTCATCACCTTGTTGATTTTTTGACCCAGTTTCTTTCGGATTTCTCGGTGAGGTTGCTGAGTTATTCTTGCTTAATACTCAGAGGCACCTTTCCTGTAATCAAAATTAAAATCATTTATAGATTTTGTATATGACAACAATTGGAAAAATATATGTATAAAGTGTAATCATGAAGAATACAGACTAGTTCATACCTATAAAGATTGCTAAAACTGATTGTTTGATACTTACATGATCCCTCCAATACTTTTTTCGAGTTGCTCACCTCGCTCCTGCGAGTCCCATCATGTTTCTTTCCTAGTGGGAAGGTCAGGGATCGACGATGCATGGTGAATGCTTTCATTGGTATACTCCCATTAAGAACTTCTAACATCGATTGATTTCATCGTATAGTGATGATGTGGAAAGAACTGACTCGGGGTTTGGCTAGGCCTCGGGAACTACTAACGACTCTGTGTAAAACTAGATCACATGTTTAACCACTCTGGCAATGACATATGGAAGATGAGGAAAGGTGATTTGATCGTGTATCTCAATCAGAGTCTGGGTTCTAACAATATGCATGTGTTAAAATAAACCCAGGACCGTCGATGCCGAAAGGTATCGGGGGTTGGTGATCGGGGATAAACTTATCACATTCCCTATGGACCAACTTTCTAGAAAATATCGATGTCGAAAAGTATCAGGGATCAACTATTAGCGAAGCTTTTTATTTCTTCGTCGGTGCTTACTCTTTTATCCTTTTACTGATACTGAAGGGATCGGTCATCGACAATGTCCTTGTGTGATGCCTGTCATGAAATAAAACTCCCTTCTACCGATGCTGACGAAGATCGGCAACCTCGGTCCTCTCGAGTGATTTTCCTTCATCTATAATTCTTCCCGATGCTGAATCTTTGAGCGCATCAGGGGAAAATATTTGGACTGTCGATTCTCTATTTAAATGTTATTCTTTTAAGTTATGGGTTATCACATATTCACACAAACTTTGAGAGACTTAAAAGAGAATAAAAGTGATAATCAGAGGCAACATTTTAACAATGAAGTCGAATTAAACAGTGCAAAAGATCAAGTGGTACCCAAAAAGTAAAATTTTGAAATAGACTTTTTAGGGTGTCTTGAGTGCTCAATAGTACCTGTCAGATATTGTTTCCTCCAAGTGATGGAAGATTAGGACAAATAGAGGGAAATGCAACTAGATCTAGTAGATATGATACACAAACAAGGACCAGCGGTGAAAACATCAAAAGAAAATTCCGTAGACACAAGGAATTTTTTCTTGTCGAAGGAGGATCATGCTCTTATGGTGATGAGAGCATAGGAGACATAGAGGAACCACTCAAGTATAAGCATCTGGTGAAACAATGGGTACCATAGGAACTTTCTTTGTTAGACATTGACTTCATTGTCAACAATAGGACATATTGCATTGCACCATCCTCCCTGCATGGCCTGGGGCTATTTTCCATGGATGGAATAGATATAATATACAATACAGTAATTGAATTGATGGACTATGTCAGACCATTTTAAAATTATAATGATTGGATGCGGATGGTCCGGTACATGTGAAGTATGCAAATATATGCACTCACCTCAAATTATATAAAACTAATAAACAATGATAAAAATAAGGTAGTGACTATCTATATTGATGGGAGGACTAAAGCTTCTGGCAATATTACAAGGTTTATAAACATCACATGATCTGGGACAACAAACAAGCAACCAGATTGCATATATGTGGGACAGGAAGAGAATTGGGTAGTCCTATGCGCAATAAAAAAGATATCTCTCGGGGAAGAGTTATTAGTGGATTACCATTTGAATCGAATAGAAACATCAACTAATAGTGTGCGGGTACTGTTGGCATAGGGGCAGACCCAGGGTTCAATGCTACAACAAAGCACCAACAAAACCCTAACTACTGGCCCTTTCGGCAACACCTGTGAAGTAGATGAAGTCTCACCTGAGGTAGAGGCAGGGGTGGTTGCAGGACTCAGGTGTCTGCAGCCTTAGCTAGGACACAGATCTGTGATTACACACTTAGTGAAGCACTTAGTATTAATAGTTCTCCCTGAATTAACCCTTGTTATACTTCGCAGTCAACACAAAGCATCACAGTATTTACTTAGGTATAAGTTAATTCAGCACTTATCAGTATACAACAAACGAGATCTAATAGATTAAGCACTAAGCATCTTATATATCATGCCTAACATTCATTCATATCTCATAAGCATAAAGAATAACTAGATCTATCTAAACACATCAAGGCACTTAGCAAGGAAGAGAAAAACACATCAGATTGAAGCATAGAGCACAACACATAGAGTTACCATGGTTCACCCCCACCCTAGGGCTACATCCACAAAGTATTCTTCTTATATTATCTCGACCAAGAAGTTACAGCACAGAGCTTCATCTATCCTTACTTAACATAGGACAGAAGATCTGCACACCTTGCTAGATCCTTCTTCCTTTCACTTCAGCACAAAACTACAACAACTTGCACTGAGACCTTACAATATGCATCTGATCACACAGATCCAGTAACTAGCATTAAACCATCAACTATACATCACATAGATGTACTACCGTATACTACTTACATGGCCCAAGTATCTATTTATAGATTACAAAAATGGGCCTCAACTTGGGTAAACCCACAGGCCGACATCCCTTTCCCATTACATGAACCCAAAAACCCAAAAAGGACCCAAAGTGGGTCGAGATCCCATGATCTCTGCTTCACATTGCACTCCATCTTTGACAGGCTGTTGAAGTCCCAAAATGGTAAAATATGACCAAGTATTCTTCAAAACTTGGTCAAGGGCCAACAGGCCCCCAACACTCACCTGTGACTCATCCCGAGTCACTCTGGTCTGATCAATTCCACTTCAAACGCCTCAAGCTTGGCTCGAGATTCTTTGACCTGCTACAGTGTGAAAACCTCTTGCTCAATGAATTCTTGGATCACTATGTCATTTACTATCCCTTCCAGGCATTGTTTTGTGGTGGTGACAGCTTGTTGAAGCTTGGCTCCATGGATTTCAACTTTGGTGAACAACTGGCATGATTTTTCTTGGATTGGTTGAAGTCGTTGGGAGACTTCCATCACTTTACTTTGCAGTGTGTGTACCTATTTTTGGGTGGTGCATTGTTCTGCAAACCTCTTCATTCTTTCGACTGGGTTCAAGGCCTTCATTTGTGCCTATAGCGTGTCTGTGTGTTGTGTTGCTTCTTGGAGTTGTACCTCCAATGCATGCAACTCTAGGTTCTCTGCAAGGTTCTCAAGAGCTTGGGCGCTTCTAGCACACAACTACTTGTATTCCAAGGCAAAGGATTTTAATCAATTGACCGTGTTATGAGCAGTTGCCTCCCTTAGATCTCTTATTTATTCAGGAGTCTTAGGCACGATATGGAGTTCTAGATTTACGATGTGCTGCTAAAGTTTCTGGATTACTTCTTCAAGTTGTGCCACCTGCTGTGGAACACATTCTTCAATCTTTACTTATATGACCGTCATAGAGAGAAGTGTTTTGTGAACCCTTTCTTGTACTTCAAGTTGCTCTGCTAGCAACTATGCTTTTTCCTCATCCCACTTAGCTTTCAAGGCAAGCTTTTCCCATTCTGACTTACTCTATTTTTCTAGAAGTGCACTCTGTACTTGTGTTAAAGCCTGGGTAGCTTGTGCTGTGTCTTCTTGAGCACATTGAAGGTGAGCTTTGACTTTATCGACGATCTGGTGTAATTGGGTGGACTCATCATCTGTTCCTGTTGTTGTAACTGTCAAGGGAACAGAAGATGTTTCTCGGCTGGACTAGAGTACCTACTACATTCCTTGAAGTTCACCCTTGATTCGGCTAAATAACTCTTCCTGCTTCGCTTCTTGTCTTTCTGCGATCTCTTGTGAAGCATCATTCAGTGTAACAGTTAAGAAGTTGAAGTCGTCTGGTGTGAGGGTAGTCTTAAACGTAGTCTGGGTGGCCTTGGATTTATTTTAGGATGAGGGCTTTGTTGGGGTGGTCTTCCTTTTCTTGGAGGGATCCTCCTCTTATGTAGGTGGAGTAACCTTGCCTTTGTTTTTCTCGAATTCTGTCCCACCTTGTTCTTCACCATCACCTCCCTACACAGGTGATATCGAAGTGGTCTTCATAGATGTGCTATGGATATCTTGAACTTCAACATCCTTCTTAGTCTTACTTGGTCCAGGTGTATCCAACATGGCTTCAGGGCTTTCTACGTTGGACATTTCTGTGGGGTCTGCTGGAACAAGGAGGTCCGTCGACCAATCCTTGGTAATCTGTTCTGAGTCTTCTTTTGTCAACTTGTAGTATGATTGGAGCTATTGTTTGTGGTCATCAATGCGTGGTGTGATATAGGTGAAGTGGCGGTCCACCCTGAACTTTATCAAATGTCTAAACCTATGAAGTGTGTTTGGAGTGATGTGTGGTGTAGACTGGATTTCATTCCTCAATTGGTTGTAATAGGCATGGAAGACGACATTAGACTGCCACTATTTGTTCATGTCGTTGGAGTACCATAGCATACAAAACTTCATGGCTAGTGGTTTGAAGGGTTCGATCTCTAAAAAAGTGGCACCTTATGGTAGCTCCTAGGTGATGAAGGTGATTAGTATGAGAAACTAACTGAAATGGAAATCGTACCCTTGGTCTTGCACTTCTCTGCAATCAAGCTCTAGCTGGTTTACAAGATACTGCACCCAGTTCATTTGTAGTCCCTCGACGCACTTCCCTACGAGGTCAACTATGAATCCACTCACTTGTGCTGGTCTATTCTTGAGAACTATCTTGCCCATGATCAGCTGATAGGAAAGGCATACTACGCCATTCTGGATAGAGGCTGCCATGTAGCCTCATGTGCGCTTCTCAACATTGCTGTAAGTTTTTTTTATTCTCTGCGCTACTGCTCGGTCTGAGGTCTTTCCTGGGTAAAATTTATGTGGGTCAGGGCCTTGCATATTAAGTCCTATGATATGATTGATCAAGGTTGGATCCATAGTGATGCTGTGGTCTAGCCATAAATATCCTTCGTGGTAGCAGGACAAAAACAACTTGACACATGCGTTGACTTTGTGGTGTCTACCGAAGTGCGAGATCTTCATTACATTAAGCAGTGTGGACTATGTGATGTTTTGGGTCCATGACTGTGGGAAAATCTTAGAATTCTTGCCTTTGGTCATGGTTAAGTATTTATGCAAAGCTAACATGATGTAAGCTTTACGATCTCTGAGGTTAAAATCACTAAATTTCAGTCCTGCGAGCTTAGCCTGGTCAGCACAGACTGCGTGCACCCCTTTCAGAAGGTACACAGTGATCAAAGCATACTCAAATTCTTGAGGTACAATGTCATGGTTGATGGCACCATTTAGAGGTGGTAAGTAAGTCGGTAGAATGTGTGAGATAATCTTGGCATTTGTGATGTCATCCTTGTGCTTAGTTCTTCTCTTTGGGTCAGCTTGAGATGTCCCCGCTCGAGCAGTTGATGGGGAGGCCTGTACTCCTATTGTGGATGATGCTTGGACATCGGTGGACATTCTTCTTTTTGACATGACTCTCTCAATCATTAAGTCAATCAAAACTTCTTCAACTACTTTCTCAGCAATGTTGAGCTCCTCCGACATACAATATGGGGTCGACTAGCTCGTGTGTGAAAATGAATTCAAAGGCTACAGTGAATGGTATGGAAACAAGGTGATGATCACATGGTGAAGTAATCTCAAATTTCAGGCTCAGATTCTCATTTAGCAAAAAGTATTTTCGGTGCATGGCATGACAGACTAAGTAGGGAAACTTAGCAACGGTCTTCTTACTATGGGTATGAGACAACATTAACTAATGTTATGTCCATATGGTGTGATCTAACGGTCTAGTGGCGAGCCATAAATGTTCTCTGACCCATTTAGAACAACATTCGAATAGTTATATTGGCTTCCAACGTCTATATCGCTTCGTTATGTTGAAGTGACCCATGTCGTTGTTCTGATATCCCGATGAAGCTTGATTCCTGTGATTTTTCCTTCTGCGAAGTTTTCTCTGGACTCTTCTGTAACTTTTTGATCTTAGTTTTCTTATTTCTTAGCTTCCTAGCCTTTTTCCTAGTGAGTTTCGTCTCGGTCATCCATTTTCCATTCTAATTCTTATCTTCTCTTATCATAGACACTTCACAATGTTGAGATTCTTTCTTCAGATCCAAGGGTAATACTCTTTCATCATACGGATTAGGTATCTTGGTCTTCTGTGGTTCCTCTAATGCTCTTATATCTTTGATATCCAAGTCCTTGGTGTTCAATAGCTTAGGTCTGTCCTCTTGTTCTTCCATCAAGTAGGAGATCCTTCTAGTCATAAATTCCATGAGTTCTTGCTTCTCGTGTTCTAGGGCTTCCTTTTCTTCTTTTCTCTCGATCTAGTCTTTTTCAATCCAGATCTTGCCTAACAAAGCTAGAAATGGGGCATGGTCCTCAATAAATTTGATAACTTTGAATTCTTCCTCTATCGAAGCTCCATGGGTGCTCATAGATATCTGAGTAATCCTGCCACATAGGGTTACCATTTTTCCTTTAAATAATCCTATAGTTCCTAGCGAGGGCACCAGAGAAGGATTTCCAAGGGTTTTTCCAAATACCTTCTGTCATAATGTTCATCTGTGTTCCTTCATCCAGAGCATAGTCAATGTCGAAGTCTCCTATTCTTACTTTGATTTTCTCCTTTTCTTTGAAGATGTCTAACAAAATGGCATTTTTATGTTCATCTAGGGTTTCTTTCATTTTCAGTAACATAATCTCTAATTCTTTCTGGGGTCCTGCTATTTTTGGATCTTCCTTAGGGTGTCCTTCATTCAGATTTATTCTTTCAAGCTTAGCAATCATTCTAGGGATATCTAATACTTCATGGTCCATAGCCCTGTAATAGAGATGACTCATTCTTCCACCAGGGCACTCCTTAGCTAGATGCCCCACTTTTCTACAACTGTGACATAGGGTTAGTCCTCTCTTTCTTTTAAATGATCCCAAGCCTCTTCTGTACTGCACACTAGGATCATGGTAGCTAGCTTGCAAAAAAATCTTCCTAGGATCCTGCATCTAACTGTTAGTCCAAACATTCTTTCTATACATACGTATAGCATATCTATCATTATTCTTATCAGATCTATTCATATCAAACTTTCTTTCATATATTAATTCCCTAGTCTTCAAACTAGGACATAATTTATCAATCATACCTAAATTCATTCTCTTAGAAACAAAAAAATTCACTTATTTTACTTCTACAGAGCACAAAGCTTTCAGATCTAAAATTTTAACTATTCTTACCTTTATCAGAGCACAAAACTTACAGATCTTACCTCTTTCTTTCACATCTGACCTCTTTTCTCGTAGATCTGGCCTCTTTTCTCGCAGGTCTGGCCTCTTTTCTCGCAGGTCTGGCCTCTTTCTTTTAGGAATTTCAACTTTTACTTTTCTTAGAGCACACAACATTCAAATCTCGCTTCTTTTCTTCATATCTGATCTTCCTTTCTTCATATCTGACCTTATTCTTGGTAAAAAGCTTCACAAGTTAAGTAAAAAGTTGCGCACTAAGGCACAAATCTACGCATATAGCTTTCTTTGCATAGAGCTTCTTCTTCTCTAGTTCCCAGCAATCACAGTTTCAAGTCCCGACAACAGAACCATTTGTTGGCACAGGGGCAGACCCAGGGTTCAATGCTACAACAATGCACCAACAAAACCCTAACTATCAGCCCTTTCGACAACACTTGCGAAGCAAATGAAGTCTCACCCAAGGTAGAGGTAGGGGTGGTTGCAGGACTCAGATGTCTGCAACCTTAGCTGGGACACAGATCTGTGATTACACACTTAGCAAAGAAATTAGCATTAATCGTTCTCCCCGAATTAACCCTTATTATACTTCGCAGTCAACATAGAGCATTGCAGTATTTAATTAGGTCTAAGTTAATTCAACACTTATCAATATACAACAAACCAGATCTGATAGATTAAACACTAAGCATATTATATATCAGGCCTAACATTCATTCATATCTCATAAGCATAAAGCATAACTAGATCTATCTAAACACATCAAGGCACTTGGCAAGGAAGAGAAAAACACATCAGATCGAAGCATAGAGAACAACACACAGAGTTACCATGGTTCACCCCCACCCTAGGGATACGTCCACAAAGTATTCTTCTTATATTATCTCGACCAAGAAGTTATAGCATAGAGGTTCAACTATCCTTACTTTGCACAGGACAGAAGATCTGCGCACCTCGCTAGATCCTTCTTCCTTGCACTTCAACACAAAACTACAACAACTTGCACTGAGCCCTTAAAATATGCATCCGATCACATAGATCTAGTAAGTAGCATTAAACCATCAACTATACATAACATAGATGTGCTACCATCCACTACTTACATGGCCCAAGTATCTATTTATAGATTCTAAAAATGGGCTTAAGCATGGGTAAACCCACAGGCCAACATCCCTTTCCCGTTACATTAACCCAAAAACCCAAAAAGGACCCAAAGTGGGGTGAGATCCCGTGATCTCTACTTCGCATTGCACTCCATATTTGACAAGCTATTGAAGTCCCAAAACAGTCAAATATGACCAACTATTCTTCAAACCTTGGTTAAGGGCCAACAGGTACTTATGCAACACCTCTTTAAGCAACTTCTACTTATTGCATTTTTTTTTTTTTTTATCTTTAACAATGTTTTAAATATTTCATGGTCCCAATTTTATAATAATATGGGAGGTTGGTCATTGAGGTTGATTTTATTTGGGTGGGGATAATTTTTTTTGTTATCGTTAACAATTTTTTAAATATTTGGGGGTGCGAATTATATTATAATGTGACAGGATGATCATGGAAAAGGGCCAACCACAGAACATGTAAATGATTATGAAATTTTTCTTTCATTTTACGTGAATTTTATTATTTCTTTATATAATTTTATTTGTGTGGTGATCACTTATTTCATTTGTTTATATAACTAAAATAACATTGATTTTCATTTTGAAATTATATGTAGTCGGCAAGCCATGTTGATCATGATTCTTTCGATGAGGAGGGGTTGTATTCATCCCCTGATCCGATGGTATTAATAAAAAGAAAGATCATTAAAGAGACCAAGGAACTTGATAGCTTGTTAGACTGTCTAGATCAAACTCCTAACGTTCTAGAAAGGATCAATCTCCTTATGTCACAACTTAACAAATATAAGGTAATAACCATAATTTAAAGTGTTTTTTTTAATGTACTCATATGTTCAATTATGAAAGTATGTTTTTTAACTTTTACATTATCTCACGAAAAAACATTTTCTTTTTTATAAAGAGATTTTTGGAGCATGTTTAGCCCGGTGTTGGTAGTAGTGGCACTGCAAATATGCCACAGAGTCCTGACGCGGGTTGTCATACAGCTACTAGAGTACTATTTACTTCTCCATATTCCACACCTAATTTAGATAGGAGCCATGACATGCACCGCCAGGCATCCACACAATGGTCAGGCTCTAGAGGTGGTGACAGAGATGAGGCTGATGATGTGTTTGAGATGGTTTCATTTCCTGGAGCTAGACGTGTGACCAGAATGGGGACCCTTCTGTGCACAATTTTGGTTGATGATAACGGACTTCCATTAAAAGAAATAAGACTCCCAGGTAGTTTTTCATATTTTAACTGTTTCATGTTGTCCATCTCATACACAAATCATCTAGATTATTATTTTTAAAATAATGATCATATCTTTTTGTGTGTAGGAAACAACCATTTTTGTAGGCACCTGGAAAGAAAAGCCTTGATGATCTTTGGGGCAATCTTATGCATGAGGTGGAATTTCTAGAATTCCAACCTCAAAAAAGAACTTATGGATTATCTCGAAGGCCTCTTTGGGGTAGACACATTCAATAAAAGAGTGGTCACCTCTGCATTAGGCAAATATTTAAAATATATGCGATATGTTTATAGACAAAGCTTGACAGGAAACCCTAGGTATGAGTGTCCTCCCTCGATTCCAGAGAGGGTGTGGAAGGCGATCATTGATGATGCAAAAGAAAAAATATTGAAAAAATAAGGAGAAAAATAACTAGTACCCCAAGGTAAATTATAATATTTTTATTTCAATACCTTTAATTTTCTTTAGATCTAAATAAAAGTGTGTTATATAACATACTTGAAAATTTTGATGATAGGTTTCCTGGCACTTTGAAGGAAACCAAAGCAAGGATTTTCAAACATGGCCAACACAAGCTAGGCCATGGCGACTACTCGATGTTACAGTCATGAATTGTAAGTACCCAAACATCTTAAGAATATTATTTGTACAGCCTTGCAACTTTCAGTTTATTGCTGCCAAAAACATTAAAAAAACATGCTCTTATGCAATGCAGGGTGACAACTTTGTAATTGAAACCACGAAGGAAGACCTCCAACTTGGTTACAAGTATGACTATAAAGTCATAGTTGATCTTAGGAAAAGCATGGGGTAGACCCCAAGATCCAGTTTATGGGATAAGGTAAATAAAAATCAGTCTACATTAACCTTTCATTACTTACCAAATACGTAAATGTTTGATATCGTCCATAACTTTAATGTCTTTGTTTTAATCAGGGAAGCAACACTATCAATGAAACCATTAGCATTGGACAAAACAGAGTTGATAGTGCAGCGTGGCTAGAAGATCATGGTGCTCCCCAGTAGCCCCAATATGTTCCTGTGACTGAGGCCCATGCCGGTAAAATGGTTGTATATTAATCATGTACTTAATAATTTCACACTTATAAATTTTGTACTTCTAATTTTTATTACTTATACATTTACAGTTTTGTCTTTATAATTTTTTTCATTTCAATGGCAGAGAACGTCATAGTTAAGCCTCCTTGACCCGAAGATGATTAGGAGAACATGGCAACCATTCCAATGGTTCCGACCAGTGGACCAACAGGTAAATAATTACATTGCAGATGTTTTTTTATATATTAATGAACTACTTCAATGATATTTAAAAATTGGCCATATAAATTTAATATTTTTTCTTTTTGTAGGTGATGGCCCCTCACATCAACCTCCACGCCATGGGTACAATACCAAACATACTCAACGTGAAAGGACTGAAGCAACATCAGTTGTTGAGGAGAACCCAATAAATGAATACATGGACATGGATGAATTACTTAAGAATTGGAAAACACAAAAGAAGACTAAAAGAAATTGATGATGTATAATAATTTTATAAGATAGATAGATGTACATTATATAACTAGTATATTTGTAACATATTTTGAATGATAAATCTCATTTATAAAAGTTAGTTTGTATGACATATTCCTTTGAATGATAAACCTCATTATAACTTTACAATCACTTTTTATCAAATTTGAATATTTTTAATGCAAATTTTTTAGTAGAATATAGATTGGGTATTGGGGAATCGAGAGTGATGTGAGGGGAGGAGGGGCCATAGGAGCTTCCACCTTCATGTGGTTGGACTTGTTTAATATATAAACATTTATTGGAACCATTTATTCTTGGAGAAAACCTCTATCGATCCAACAAAGCAACAACATAGTCAATGTTGACTTCATTGTTGCTCCTTCAAATAGAGGGAGGTTTTCTCCAAGATCAGACGGCTCCAATAAATTATTCTTGAAACCAATAAGATCTTATTCAAGCTGTCACATCTGAGATGTGTGTGTATGTGTCACTATTTAATCTCCTCTCATATGGATTTTGCAAAAAATAATATCAATGGTGTTTACTATTTGCAATCTTGTCAATTTTAATTTCTATTAGGATTTATTGACATGTCTTAAAAGTATGTTTGGTTTTTACTAAAAACTAAATATAATTATTTTTTTATTTACTACAGTATCCAATTCGCACATTTGTAGGTGCTCTAGTTGTTGTATCAATGCAATGCTACAAATTAGAATATCAAAGATCATGTATGTCTTGTATTTTTTCTTCTTTTTATGACTTCTTAAGGTTCCTTTTATTTATTTATTTTTACATTACCATCATTTATGGGCCACTATGGGGCCAATCATTCTATCTAATGAACCACACCCAAGTATATTGTAGCATATAATATTCCCTTTAGTTCATCATATCATATGATTCACACAACTAATCTAACACTTCAACTTGGTTTTTTTGTGGTTGTATATAAGTAATCTCTTGGATATCATAGTATAAGCATAACCATAATTATGCAATAGAGTATTTGAAATGAATGAGATATATATACCACTTCCTATTAGAAATTACAAATCATAGGCACCAATGAACCTAAATACTCATCCCGAGTTCCAAGAAGATGAAAATAAAACATCCCACCAGCCTAAAAGTGGATAGGGGGTTGGTTGTGTTACACCCATGACCTCTATACACTCCTATGATATTTATTACTCTCCTGTGATATTTATTGTAAAATTATACATTTTTTTGTATAATACTGCTTTAGCACCAAAGGAAATTATTCCACCCTTACCTATAGAGAAAGAGAAACTTGATTTTTTTTTATCTATAAACATTTATACCAATATATTAATCAGTGTCATTCCACCAACACTTGGAAGTTGCACTGCACTCGAATCATTGAATCTGTCTAACAATTCATTAGAAGGTTCCATTCCATATTCACTTGGGCATCTACAAAATCTCATGGACATGGATCCCTCTTATAACTCCTTATCAAGGACAATACCAATTACTTTCAACAAGTTGAAAGAGCTTCACTATTTGAATTTATCTTTCAACAATCTCAATGAAGAAATGCCAAAAGGAGAATTTTATACAAATCCAAGCATTATCATATCCTTAAGTGGAAATTTAGGTCTATGTGGTCCACAAGTATTTTCCTTATCAGCATGTCCAGCACCAAGAAGTCATTTTGATGTTTTGAGAAAAGTATTATTGCCAATTTTTGGTGGTATTGGTTTTATATTATGTTGTCTACTTTTGTGATTCCTCTCAAGAGGGAATTTCCATCTTCAAAACTTTGTTTTCCCACGAGTTGTTTCCCATAAATTAGAGCATGAAAGTATATCATATCAAGAGATTTCTAGAGCAACTAATTGATTTATTGAGGCCAATTTGTCGGGGAAGGATAGTTTTGGATCAGTGCACAAAGGAATTTTGAATGATGGCATGATTGGTTCTATGAAGGTTTTCCATTTGCAAAATGAACAGGTTGTGAAGAGTTTTAAAGTAGAGTGTAATTCCTTGCAAAAGGTTTGACATCGAAATCTTATGAGAATCATAACC
>ML778270.1:625778-647163 GCA_009831015.1 Picea engelmannii | reverse complement strand
ATATGATGTTGTAACTATAAGCCGAAAAGGGGAGGCCTGCGGGCTCGACCCCGAGACCTCCCCAGCCAAATGCCTTTACATAGTATCCTCCAACTGTTGAGCCAAATGACTCAGTTGGATATTTCTCTCACTTTTAAATTTAAATGTTGAGTTTTCCAATGGACAAGAGGAGGGCGCTCGACAAGTACAATGAATTAATTGTAGGTTGCAGGAATGGAAACCGAGAGGAGATTTCTCATGGGCCTGGAAGTTCTAGAGTCGGATTGAGGTATGGAGACAATCATGTTTAGGTAATTTGATGCCATGAATTCAATGGTGTTGTTTGTTTTCTGATTTGAGAAAATATTTTGTAACTTAATTCTAGAATGAGGTATACTTATGTATTTTTCCAAATTCTTTTGCTGAGTTAATAAAAAGGCCTACCCATTCAAGAGCAAGACCCAAAGATGTATTCCACTAGGGAAGAACTCTTTTATCAAGTTTTTGTGTTCAGATTTGATGCTTCTGTCTCTCCATTATTGATCTTTTCCTTATTTATGATGCACTTCATTTTATGCTCATTTAATACAATTCTTTATAAGTCACATCGATGAAAATATCCTAGATCATGCATACCAACAATATGAGTGAGGTGCACTTGTTTAGATCGCCATGCAAACTAAATTTAGGCACAGGAATGAGTAGGGTGCATATAATTGGGCATAGTTGTATGTACCTGAATGTTGATGCACACACTTGTATTGGTGCAGGGGTGCCAATGCAGATAGAAAACTTAGCAAGAATACTACAAGCAAGCTCAACCATCATAATTGGTTGTAGAGTCCTCTATCTCTTCATCTTCCTGATATTTAAAGTTTAAACTATTATGACTAATCAAGATATGAATAGATGGGATGGAAAATTCCATGACTCTTAATATTCCCTTGGCATGAAATATTGTTTATACACCTCCCTAGGAATGAATGGTAGTTAGTATGAATGAATGGTGGTTAGTATTGGTAATGACTTGCTTTTTTTTTTGTTTTTTTTTTTTGTTCAATAATATAGTGCTTGCGTCAAGAGAAGAAAGATATTCATATGAAATATTTGGAAATAATGACCATACCAACATCCACACATCTCATTCTTTCATTAATCTTTAATAATTTTTTTAAATAAATATATTTTGTCGCTCTTGCGATGACGATGATCATCGATAACATGAATAGTTTGTCGCAACTATCAACAATTCATCACTCTTGCAATGACTTGTTCATCACAGAAACTAGGATAGGTCATTTCTCTTATGATGAAGAGGATCTTCGATCATGTGAATAGTTCTTCACAAATATCAACCGTTCGTCTCTCTTGCGACAACTGGTTCATCGCATAAACTAGGATATGTCATTTGTCTTACGAAAAATAGGATCCTCCATTATATGAATAGTTCATCGCATCAATCAATAGTCTGTCACTCTTGCAACAACCTGTTCATCGCAGAAATTAGGATATGCCATTTCTCTTGCAACAAAGAGTATCTTCCATCGTATGAATAGTTTGTCACATCAATCGACTGTTTGTCTCTCTTGCGACGATCATCATCGGTTGTCGTTCATGTGACAATCATCCACAATTTTCTTTATTGCGATGATCATCCTAGGTTTTCATTCTTGTGACAATGATGGTTGGGCATCTCTCATACGATGAGCACTGTATGTCGTCTTTCCCGCAATGACCTCCATATGTTGTCTCTCTTGTGACGACCTCATTGTGTTGTCGCTCTTGTGAAGTTATCTCAGGTTTGTCGCACTTGCCAGAGGATATGATGTGACATTTGAGGGGAGAAATATTTGTTACAATATCCACAACATAACATCAAAAGAGCATCGAAATGGTCATCGCAAACTGACCCAAATTTACTAGTGGTTGAATTCATAGTTTTTCAACACGTTATTCTTTCCATAAAGTATGAGATTCACCTAAAATTTGCCTCACATGTTTATCTTGTATTTATTCTAAATCCATCTCTTCCCAACTTAAACTCAAATTGTCTAAAGCAATCATGAAAAAAGGCATCTTGAGGCCAAATGTTTTTATATTTGGTATAGGGTTGTTTGAGGGCCAAGAGTTCTATAAGAGACAGAGAAAAACTTACCTACAATTTTGCACAATTTTTGTCATTACAAGCATGGATTTAAGGCTCTCTATGATTCGTAGCTCTTGGGATGCCTTAACATCGTTCCATTGACATCCTGGAACATATCAAGGGACAACATCCAAAATGGTGTTGTTGCTAGAAAAAATAATTTGTAGATATCTTTCCCTGGGGATATGACATTGCAAGATCTGATACTCAAAGGTGAACAAGTTTCAAGAACCTGACTGTTGATTCTTTCACCTAGTGACTACACAAATAAAATATATGGCTTCTAACATAAGACATACCAAAATAATCCCAAATGCTAAGAATACTCCAACATGCTCAGATCCAAAGAAGCTTGTGACCTGGAGAAATCTTTGATAACTTCAAATATCTCCGTCTTCAGTTAACCTTGATTTGGAGACTTCTTCTTCTGTTGTTTGTATAGGTAGAAATTTCCCTGAATTACTTGACATACTAGTTGATTCGTATTCTTCATCTAGTCTACCATCGAACCCCTCATAGATCTACAAAATTCACCCCTATAATTAATTCAAGAAGTGATATCTTCCTTCAATCCCTTTCTAGAAAACCGTATTAACCCTCCATCTGTTGAATCCCATAACTGTATCCTGGAAAATCTTATGGCCAATTTAGGAGGAGGAAGAGATGGGGGAAATCAACATTCTCGACTACCTTTAAACCCTTGGGTCATGGGAATTTTCCTTCACATGTCCATGAACTCCTTTAAAATTATTTTAAGTTGTTACCCAAGTACAATGGTGAACCATATCTATCTGTTGAACAACACCTAGCAACCTTCCATGATTTCAATGACAACTTATTCTTGGAGCATGACGATGTCTTCAAGAGATTGTTTGTCCAAACCCTAGAGGGATATGTCAATAAATGGTTTATAGAACTCCCTACAACCTTTATTTGTAGTTGGAAAGTTCTTGAGTTTTCATTTATGAAGCAATGGGGGAGAAGATGGATAGCATATATTATCTGACTGAGTTTGGATCCCTAAAGAAGAAATAAAATGAGTCTGTTGTTGACTTCAATAAAAGGTTTAACAAGCTTTACAACAATATTCCTAGAGACATAAATCCTTTGCAGCAAGCAACCAAGGTCACATATGTTGGGGATTTTGATGCAAAATTTTCCATGGCATTAAGAGCAATAAGAGCTCCGAGTTCGTTAATAATGCACGATGATGAAATAGATATTGAAGGAAAATGATCGCATCTGGTAAATTGAAGAAGAAACAATACCAAGCTAAGAAAAATTAAATTAAAGAATATTGTGGTCCTTTTGATCCAGCCAAAGCTTCCCATGAAGCTCAAATAGATGAGATGTCTATACTAATTAGAAATTTGACAAATAAGATGTCTAGATTTGATATGGAGAATGGTAGTGCCAATAAATTTCCTCAAGAAGGAGGGGTGATAAACCATAACCAATTTATAAGGTCTTTCAATCCTCAAATGATGAGAAGAGAAAGAATAAATGGTGAACAACCTATCCCACCTGTTATGAGAGAGAACAATGAAAATAACATTGTGGAGGAAGAAATAGATAAAGGATATGCAGAAAACCCAGAAGAAATGCACCTATTGCAAGAGGAAAACAATATCATATATATAAGTCAAAATGATTATGAATATTCCCTCAACACCAGAAAGCAAATCCCCATGATTGAATCTAACAAAGAAGTATTTTCCTCTATTTAGTATAGGATGTTTGTTGATGCACTATTGTTTGAGATGCATAGGAAGTATGACCTTAGACCCAGATAGAAAGAAATTGACCATGAAAACCAGCCCCATGTTATAGAAAGATTTTCCTCACCACATGAAAACTTGCTCATAAGGTCTTTTCCATTTCCCTATGTAAACTTGAAGTCCATTTTTGCAGTTCTGAAAGATAAAAATTGTATTTTTCCACATATATGTGCCCTAATAGCTGTACAACATGCGTATACATAGGTTGCACCATTACAACTCACGTACATCAGGTTTTGTGCTCAAAATTAAAAAATAGTGTCGGGTTTCCATGTCACGTCATGAGATCCATGATCCTTGACCTTCCATATAATGGAAACGTTGCGAGTCGGCCCTTTAGTTCCATTTGAAGGATATAAATGGGCCATATCCAAGCTGTGGAAAAAGAGGAGAAGAATTCAACTTTGAGGGAAAATTTACTATGGAGAAATTATTCACTTCATATTGAGTCTGCATCCCTTTGTCCTTTTAAGTCTGAACACATTTTTCAACCCCCAAGCACTTCCTTATTTAATGGAGAACCTCATTGTCTCTCTTATATGAGCTTGCCTTTGGTGGAGGATTGAAGTGGTGGAGGCCCAACTGGAAGGGACTTAGTTTCTCAGTTCCGAACATGCCGACACAAAAGTTTGTCATTCATACACTTCTGCTGAATACATTTTAATAGAAATACTCTTTTCTTGTCCAATTAATGTATTGCAAATATTTGAATTTTTATTCCATGGGCATATTTGTTATGAATATTGATGGATTATGATATTATATGTGATAACTTTATATATTATCACCATATGCTTGTGTATCTTGGTTGTTGAGGACAAGTTACATGTGTATTTCTTTGATTCAAGTGCTCAATGGTGGACTTCATCGAACATCTGGACGAGGTAGGATATTTATCTTGTCTTGTTAGCATATTTGTTTATATAGAATACTTGAGATTAGATTTGATTTCTGCAATCATTTCCATCTCTTTTGGTTTACCTCATGCCATAGCATGATTTTCCTCATAACAGAATTGGAGACCATACTAGGGATATAATCTTCTTTTCGGGGTTTGCAGTGTGTTTCTCCTTTGATTGCTCTCATTTATCTTGAGTTTCATGTCATTTGATTGATTGACAGCCTCTATTCAATTTGAGTCTGAGTTTCTTGGCCTTATCCTTAACCTGCCAGTATTTCAATATATATATGTGGTTTTTTTCCTAACAGTTGCATACATATGTGATTTGTCATTTTGTAGGAAGCGTATATATGCAATTTTCTCTTGAACAGTCACGTACATCATCCTTTTTTGCTTGATTTTTGAGTTTGATGTTTGTTGGGTAGGTTTTTATCGTTGTTGAGTCTTCTTAGGTCTCTGTCATGACTGTTAAGTGCCTGCAGAGTGATAGGAAACCTTTCTTTGGTTTAATTTTTAGGAGATTTTTCTTTCTCATCATTCTTTTCATTGGTTGTCCTTGCATCCTGGGCTGGGTGTTTGCTTCTTGATATTCTACTTGGTTTGTCTTTGTTTACATATAGTATGATCTTTATTTCAAGCTATTGTTCAGTCCTTGCATTTTCATTCTTTTATATTGACAATACAAAAAATACATTTTTCATTGTTGGCATTTGATCTTTTGGGTTCTTATCATTGATCTTAGTACATGTATGCAAATATTGCATTTTATTTCAAATCACATAATTGAATTGAAAGTTGCATTTTGAAAAGATTACCATTTCGTGGGAATTGAAGTTRGGRCTTTGCATTATATTCATATTCATTTCTTTTACTTGYTGAGTCATAACATCATCAATTTCACGACCACACCTTTTGAGTAAACAAATCTACTAAAAGTAAAGCTGATAAATTTAAAATTGATTAGAAACGATTTTGTTTTTAAGGGTGCACAAACTATCTTAAGATTTAGAGCCTTGGAATAGGATTTTGTGAATAAACCTCTCCAAAGCTATTAAACTCAACATATGTGGCTGACTAAGGGAGTGGTGAAATCCATTGTACAATTAGTGACGTCAGGAGGCTCTTCTCACACCAGAGTTAAGCATGAGCTTGTGTGAAGTTGGTTGAGAAGATATCCCTCCAATACCTTCTTAGCATCAAAGATATTTCTGGGGATATATTCATATATGGGGGTCTTGCTAGTACCTTTACTTCTGTGAGAGGTGGTGCTTTCGAGATTTTAGGCTTTGTTACCATGCCCATATGGTGCACCTGACTTATGACTATTCTCCTATGCATTGGTTATATCATGGTGGCTTAGCTGCTTGACATAGGTAGACATATAGGTTACTTGCAGGGGTTATTATGTAGGTACCCTAAGTTAGATAAGGGTTGAAAAGAACACATCTTTTATGGAGGATTACCTCTCTGGGGGGTCTGACCGACTGGTTGTTAAGCCGATGAGGGCCCTTATAACTGATTATGATACCTTCGATATTTTGAAGGGAGTCCTAGGCCCCTCTTGGGAGAGGCATACCTACTTTAGGGAGGGAGGCCCCTTTCAACCACTTTATCTTGTTTGTGTGCATATTTGGATTTTTTGTTTATTTTGGTGTGCTTTTTCATTATTAGTCGGCCTTAGGATTTTGTATTGTGTCATGATTTTTCATTTCTATGGTTAGTGGAGTCCCCGTGACTCCATCAATTAGTGCTACCCAACCCATGGTCTTTTCTCATTCCATGGGGACAAATCCTTTTGTATTTCCCAGTGGTACGTCAAATAATGATACTCAACCAATACCTTAGGCCTCTAATCATTTTTCTTATGGTATGCTAGACATGTATTAACACTTTCCATCCTCTTTCTTGTCTCCTTATGTGAATCCTAGTTTTGGGTCTGGGGGCATGATGCCTCCTTATTCTCCCTTTTCATTTGGTGAGAGTCATATCCCTCAACCAACTATTATGGTAGGAGGTTGGAATCCTCCTTCCTATGGATCCAATCCTAGATTCAGTTTTCAAGGAACAAGTGCTCAAATGGGAGGTCATTCTACCTATTACATCCTGCCCATCTATCCTTCTTCTGCTATGATGGTTCCTACAAATGATTTTCCCATGGAGGACCTCTATCTGTCCTCTGGTATTTCATTCGGGGGGAGTCAGTTTTATAGTATGGGAAACCCCCTTCACAGAGTTATGGGGGAAACATATATCCTCACATGAGTAACCCTTGTCATGTCACTTTCTCTTCATAAGCGGCTTCCTCAGTGTCAATTCCCTTACACCCCTTTATGAATCAATTTTAAGGAAGATATTATTCTACTAGACAAGTCCATGGTGTATACCAAAACCCTTCCTGGTCTTCGATTTCTCAAAACCATTATTTCCTGGAACCTTGGTCTCAAACACTGAAATCAACCACCACCACCAATCCAATCACTACAAGTCATACTGGAATTATACACCAACCTCTGCTAGTCATGTTCGAGATAGGTCAACAACCTCTGCAAGTCATGTTGGATATTTTCTACTAGCCTTTGCAAGTCATGCTGGGAGCATGTCACCAGCCACTGCAAGTCATGATGGGGTAATTCATGTGATTTAGAAGCCTAGACATATAATACATAAGCCCAAGTTCCTTTGTAGGATTTGCAAAGGAGATCACCTTACTCGTTTGTGCCCTGCTACTGCTGTGGTACAAGAAGTGTGGTCCTTGCCTGTGGGACCTTCAGGTTCTGAGTCATCTTTGGTTTCCCAAAAGTCTAATCCTTCTTTGGTTGATACAATGATCATTCCAATGCAATCTTCGGATGACATCACTCTTCTTTTTGGGGGTGATGCATTTCTTGACCATGTTGTCTTGCATCTTATTCAACTAGCGGTCGTGTTGATGCAATCTTCAATCGACACCACTCTTGTTTTTTGGGGTGATGCATCTATTGAACTTGTTTTCTTGCATCCTATTCAACCAATGGTTGAAGAAATGGTCATGTCGATGCAATCTTCGGTCGATATCGCTCTTCTCTTGGAGAGTGACAAGTATAAAGAAGTGACACTGTCGATGCAATATTCGGTCAATCCCACTCTTATTTTGGGGGGTGATGAGTATTTTGACCATGTCCTTAACATTTCTAGTTATGTACCTTTTTCACAAGGAATAATTCCACTCTCTTCGAGTATGCTCCCTCCAAGTCCTAGGGTGGTTTCCTTTGATTGGAATGATCTTGTAGATCCTCAACTTCCTTTTTCTATAGCCTTCCAGATAAGGGGAATTCTTCGATATATTGTAGATAAGGTAGCATCTGCAAGTATTTTATCCTCCCCGACTTGGAAATATTTGGGTTTTCCCAATCTTGTGTCAGCTATCTGTGAGTTGTTGACTTTCCAAAGAAGTCCTTCATAGGATTCCTGGCCTCCCCCATGCTATGCTTCCTAGAACAACATCATGAGTCTGGTTTAAGCTCTTTTTTGAATATCTGAAAAAGTGAAAAGATTTCGGAGTGAACTTGTCTCTTTCAAACTCGTAAATTGGATTTGAAAGGATGTCTACTTCGTGTAAGTTTAACCGTTTTTCAAACCAAGTAGACTAAATTTACAAAAAAGGACATTCTTTGGTGTTAAGTTGTATTTGCATATCATTCTCTTTCTTTTGAGCCTATTCTCGGTTATCGATTTCAAATTATAAGCCTATCAACTCAACAGTTCACATAATTAGCCACGAAGAGCCTTGTTTATATCCTTTGCAGCTTGACACCCGACACCCCAAGAGGAAAAATTCCCCCGAGTGTCCATATCCTACATGCACTTCCTTGGATTGAGCATAGGTATGTTTCACTGTTGGAACTAGTTTCTTACTAGTGGCACTCGTTTCCTCCTCTGTATCATAGCATTCATTTGACTACAAAAAAACAAAAAAAGACGGGTGGGAAAAGTGTATTATCTTATGTTGGAAGCAGTCATTTTGCCTTTGAACAAAGCATAAACTTTTGAGTCCAATTGTCATCAAAATTTTTGTTTTAGAATGACCTTAGGAATCTGAGCTCATTACTTAGAGTTTACTCCCCTGACTGGTTACTCATCTAGTCCCTATGGAGAGTTTGATCGGTGTCTCCTACATAAAAAAGTTTAATTAGTGAGTCTATGCTGCCAGAGTCATCCATATGTCTCATGCACTTGTTCAAAGGATGTCTATCAACCTGTGTGAGCCATTTCTTAGAACTCTTGACTTTGCATGTTGGCCATACCCTCAATGTGTCTCAGAGTTACATGAAGTTGTAGTCCTACCATGCACCCTAGTTCTACTTTCCTTATGGGTAGGTAACCTTGAACCTAACAGTTGATATCCCCTCATTGGTCATTGACTGGGGGGTTTCCCTTGTGTTCGATGGAAATAAATCTATTCACACATTGGGATTTGTGTAGTTTCTTGGATGCCATTATCCTTATTGGTGGTTTCCTCGCCTTTGTCGATATTTTTTCTTATTGGATGATATTCTGAGGGTATTTTTCTTGCACTGATTGCATCTAGTGCATGCAAAAGATGCACAAGGTCATTGGTTCATGAACATGTTATTCATCCGAGTTCCTCCAAATCATCAAGCTCATGCTTTGTACCTCATGTTGAATGATGAGATATTTCTTACTACTCTCCTTTCAGTGAGTCTCCTTCCATCGACTACAACCCATCTATTTTGGAAATGAGTCCTAGAGTCCTATGAGTACCTAGAGGCTTGCAGTCATTAGTGGCACATTCCCTCACCGTAGATCGTTGGGAATACACCAATGTCTTAATATCGATGGATTCTTCAAGTGTTCGACCTCAACTCCTTTATTTACACTTGTAAGAATTTACTCGGTGCCTTGATACCTACTTTCATTATCGGTAGGTTGTCTCATGTTTGTTAACGATATACCTTAATGACCGATGCTGGTATAGGGGCAGACCCAGGGTTCAACGCTTAAGAGCGCACCAACAAAACCCTAACTACCAGCCCTTTCGGAAACACCTGCGAAGAAGATGAAGTCTCACCCGAGGTAGAGGTAGGAGTGGTTACAGGACTCAGATGTCTGCAACCTTAGCTAGGACATAGATCTATGATTATATCACTTAGCAATTACCTAATATAGATTATCCATCAATATTCAACCCTTCTGATACTTCGCAGATAGCACAGAGCATCACAGTATGTACTTAGATCTAAGATGTTTCAACACTTAGCCACAAAAATATAGATTAGATTCGATAGATCAAGCACTAATCATTTTATATATCATATCTAACATTCATTCATATCTCATAAGAACAAAGAATAACTAGATCTATCTAAACACATCAAGTCATTTAGCATCAGATCAAAGCACATAGCACAACACACAAAGTTACCGTGGTTCATCCCCGCCCTAGGGATACATCCAAAAAATACTCTTCTTTATTATCTTGGTCAAGCAGTTACAACATAGAGCTCCAATAATCCTTACTTCGCATAGGACAGAAGATCTGCACAGCTCACTAGATCCTTCTTCCCTGCACTTCAACACAAAACTAGAACAACTTGCATTGAGCTTTGCAAGATTCTTACAATCATGTACAGAGCACTTATAATATGCATCAGATCACATAGATCCAGTTACTAGCACTAATCCATCAGCTATACATCACATAGATGTACTACCTTCCTCCTCTTACATTGCCTAAGTATCTATTTATAGATTACAAAAATGGGCCTAAGCATGGGTAAACCCATGGGCTGAAATCCCTTTCTCGTTACATTAACCCAAAACCCTAAAGGGACCCAAAAATAGGTCTAGCTCCCTCAATTTCATATTCTCATTGCACTCCATCTTTAACAAGCTGTCGAAGTCCCAAAAATGGTCAAATATGACCAAGTGTTCTTCAAAACTTGGTCAAGGGCTAGCAACTGATAATCAAACAAACTCTCATTATGTTTGACCTCAACTCCTTTATTCACATAATGTAGACTTGAACCTTTGGTGGGTCATGTAGAAGACTTGGATACATCAATTCATAGTTGCATCTTTCTTGAGCTATTTCTATCATTCATTGGACCAGTACCTATATGACTTCAGTGACCATGGGAGATCAAATTGTACTCCATTGTATACATATATATTCAGATTGATTTTGAGACTGGTTTTCACTGGGCCTTGTTCGTGACTATAACAATCTATGGAATGTATCTACTCTTGTATTACCTATTCATGGCCATGAACAACTATTTGGTATATTTCCATATGGATCTAGAGTGTAATTCAAGATATGCAACCATGTGTACAAATTCATTATGAAATGTAATATTCTTATAAGAAACTAGTTCGTCCAACTAGGTCTCCATTACTCCACTTCTGGGAATTATAATATATTTTGGCCATCACAGATACTCCTCTGACCTCACACATTAGGGGGCATCTGTTATAGCAATATTTTCCTTGCCACATGACAACTTGCTTAGAAGGCATTTTCCATTTCCCTATGTAGACTTGAAGTCCCTTTTTGCAGTTCCCAGAGATTAAAATTGTATTTTTCCCCATATATGCACCCTAACAACTATACAACATGCGTATATGTAGGTTGCACCATTACAACCCGCATACATCAGGTTTTGTGCTCAAAATTAAAAAATGGTGTCCATTTTCCATGTCACGTCACGAGATCCATGATCCTTGACCTTCCATATACTGGAAACATTCTGAATCGACCCTTCAATTCCATTTGAAGGATATAAATGGGCCATATCCAAGCTGTGGAAAAAGAGGATAAGAATTCAATTTTGAGAGAAAAGTTAGTCTAGAGAAATTATTCACTTCATATTGAGTCTGCATCCCTTTGTCCTTTTAAGTCTGAACACATTGTTCAACCCCAAGCTCTTCCCTTTTTGATGGAGAACCTCTTTGTCTCTCTTTTATGAGCTTTCCTTTGGTGGAGGATTGAAGTGGTGGAGGCCCAACTAGAAGGGACTTAGTTTTTCAGTTCCAAACGTTTCGACACAAAAGTTTGTCATTCATACACTTTTGTTGATTACATTTTAATAGAAATACTCTTTTATCATCCAATCAAAGTCTTGCAAATATTTGAATTGTTATTCCGTGGGTGTATTTGTTATGAATATTGATTGGTTATGCTATTATATGTGCTAACTTTATATATTATCACCATATTCTTTCGTATATTGGTTTTTGAGGACAAGTTGCAGGTGTATTTCTTTGAGTCAAGTGCCCAATGGTGGAATTCATCGAACATCTCGACGAGGTAGGCTCTTTATATTGTCTTGTTAACATATTTGTTTATATAGCATACTTGAGATTATAGTTGATTTATGTAGTCATTTCCAGCTGTTGTGGTTTACCCCATGCCATAGAGTGATTTTCCTCGTAACACCCCAACCTAATAATCTTAACCCAAGTATTTCTATAGATAAAGTCAAAGAACTAAAAAATATTATCAAGACTAAAGAAGTTGGTGAATCTTCAAAGACAAAGAGAGAGGTTAAGGAACTTGAGGAATCCATTACACCTTTCAAAATTCAGAAAGAAATGTCCAAATTCAAGATCTTTGTCCCACTGGTAGAGTTGGCTAAAAACCCATCATACCACAAGCAAATTGAAAATTTCATACAGGGAAAAATCCTAGAGAGTCCTCCTGACATTGTGAATTTGCAAGATGAGTCTCCCACTATAGTATTTGGTCCTCACATAGATGATAAGGAAGATTTTTTTGCACCTTTCTATGTGACCTTAAACATCCATAACAATATGTTGCATAATTGTTTTCTTGATTCTGGGGAATCTCATAATCTCATGCCAAAAGTAGTAATGGAAACGTTGGGTTTGGAAATAACCAGGCCCTACCATGATATCTATTCTTTTGATGCCAAAAAAGTGAAATGTGATGGGTTTATAAAATAAATGGTAGCCACATTGTATCAATTTCATGTTAAGAGTATTATGATGGATATGGTGGAAGTTGATGTTCCTGCAAACTATGGTATGCTACTATCTAGAACATGGGTCAGAAAACTGGGTGTCACAATGTAGATGGACATGACTTATGTTACTATACTAGTTTTTGGAGGAGAGAACAAGAGGTTATACATAGAAACAAAATTTTCCTATATGGTCAATGATCAAAACAACTTTGTAAATCACCCCATATATGTTGTTGATGAATACCTGGGTTGTTGCATCCTCACAGTCAATCATGAATGCAAAGAAGCCTTGATGCTTGAAACATTCGTTGTGAGCCTTGCCCAAGAAGCCCATGACATAAGGAAAATATAATTTTTTATGACATATTGAGAATAACAAGCATATCCTAACAACATAAGAAGGAGGATCTACCAACTAATTAAGTTTCAACAGTTGATAGAACATATGAAGGTCGTGACAGCTAAATATAACATCACCTATGAACTATCTCAACCAGACGACAACGTGTTTAGATCCCCTATAAATGGAAAGTTCCTCAAACATTTCTTTTAGTAATGAATGCTGCAAAGTTTCTTACCCTGTACATAAATATATCATTTTTCATTCACCATATTTTACACAAGCAAGAAGTTAGGGTTTTTTACTTTAAGTTGTTGATCAATTTTGTGTCACCTCTTGGATCAATTTTTTAGGTGCATGGGGAATATTTTGTTTTAATGCAGACTCAATAAACCAATAGAAGAAGGAACTTGGTCTAGAGTTCTCAGCAGACCATAAGGGTATTTTGTCCCCGCTAGAGCTAATGTTAGTACTGGATTTGATCCAGTCATTAGTGTGAACAATGATTGATATTGTGAGGATGGAATTCAAGAAAAAGAGGTTGAAGGGGAACTTATAGAGGTAATATATCGAGAGAAGTCATCATATGCTCAAGCATCCCCAAAAATAATTATCAAAAAAACATGCCTTAAGGGCCCAGGGCTGAGTTTCAAATGCTCGAGCACTTATCGGGAGCACAAAAGGAGCTTATAGTGCTCAAAGAAGGATTACTCCCCCTTTAATGAGATGAGATATCATATAACCAAGTATTAAGGGGAAAGCATTGGTGAATATGCAGAATCGATCATCCGTTAATTACAAGAAAACATGATCATCGATCAAGGATATATGTTGCACCAGAAAAATGGTCAGGAGTTAATGCAACATTGGGGTGTGATGAAGGTTTTAAGAAGATATGTGGTGAATATTATATGGTGTTGCATGGTAGGATATGGAAAAGTAAAACCACTCCCATAGGGTCACGACAATGGTATTCTGGTCCCGCTAGGTTTCATATTTTCCAACTCATCACATTTCTTTACGTCCATGCAGTGCCACTTGGACCCAACATGGTAGTCCCCCTGGACATTAAGGAAGTTGATGACATCCTGACACATCAACAATGCATATTTTGGACCCGAACAATATCTCCACCTATACAAAGATGACTTGATTAAGACTTTGGTTTCCATGCCTCATGTGAATACACATACATTGAGTCCCATAAGACACCTCAGTACTAACATGGGACAATGCCAAGTTGCCACATGTTCACGGGCCCATAGTGATGTCAACATGACATCATCCAAATTTCACATGTTTTTCTTTAATTTTAAAAGGATTCAAACCATTGGGAAAGGAACACATGTATCGAACAAGGGCATGAGGGAGAATGTCTCAAGTGAGTGGAGGATTCACTGACAGTCTACCAAATCGGTTGGAAAATAAGTGAGGCATAACAAGATATCCAACATAACACTCACATCCTTTCGTTCATCATAATTATACTCCTTGCAACTATCAAAAGGTATTAATAATTTTGTATATATGCCCAACCATGCATGCTCTAGATCTTGCAGATTAGAATAGGTGTGACCAATCACCTCGTCTCGTCAATTTCTTTATTAGGAACATGTCGAGATCATATAAGGGAAAATCATGGAGTTCATGAGCCACGAATAAATTAGTAATATAATTTATAAATGTGAGTTACTCAGATGCCAAGCATTTCATATGATGACCCACCTACGTCGACACTCTGCCCAGGAGTGGATTATGAACCATATTGGTCGTAGATGTTGGGAGAGTGTGTTATACACTTCATTAAGATAGGAATGTCCCTCTCTGGTATCATTAGTTTGATATTGAGGAAAAAATGGCATCCAGGAATCTACCCGAAGGTGCAATGGCCCATCCAACTGGTACATTGGAGAACCTTGAATTAAAGGATTCAAGGGATTGGTCAATTGTGCCCTATGTTAATGGGTCTTGTGACCTAGAAGGAAATTTTTAGCCTATCATCTTAGAAACTAAGATAAAAGGTTCATGATGAAATGATGAGAATCAATTGATCCATTAAGAAGGAATAAAGCAGAGGCTCAATTGGATGAGAAAAACACACCCAACAACACTATCAACAGGGCTCGTCTAGTGGTATAAATTGGTTTCTTCCCAGTAAAATCAGGTAAAATTAGTTGGAAAGCTGGGAGCAGTTAGAAAACCATACGCGATATCAAGATTCTGAAAAGTAGAAACCATTTTCAAGAAGTAGTATTGGTCCAAGAAAGAATTTTTCTCTCAAGAAGAAGCACCTATAAATGAATGGAAGAAGCTCATTTTTAGGTTCGACACTTTAGAGAATTTAAGAGTTTATTATACCCGAGATGTTTGATGAAGATCCCCTTATACATAGAAAAATTCTCAAGGCTTCAGGTTTTAAAATATCCATCCCCTACATTATGCTTTAGTATGTGATTATTTTTGTGTATGTGCTCTTGTAAAAGCCATCCCTCCCATCTCATGGCTTCTTTTATCAGACCCCGATTAATACAAACTTGAGCAACAAGTTGTCAAAAAATTGGTTTATATTGATGGACAATTGGTTTGGATTGTTGGTTATCATTGATTTCAACTCTTGGAGAGTGATATTGTAGATTGATGACAACCCTTAGAGATTTATGTCAACCCTTGGATAAGTCTGGTAGTGAATTCCGATAGCATAACGGTATGGGTAAGGGACCCATGTTTGCTTGAGGTATAAAGGCATGAAGATCAGTGAATGTGAAGGTAAGACTATTCTAGATGGATAGTGCATGTCATGCCATTTTAGGTGATATGTCGTACGTCACATAGTTCCTCACAGTTAAGAAGATATGGCTTAGTGAAGTTAGAGAACCCTCATGAGTTATCTAGGAGATCCTAGAAGGTAAAAGATGTCAATTATTCTAGAAGCTCCTAGAAGAAGTGTACTAGTCAAATTGATGGTAACTAGGAGTTAATCATGGGTAAAGTTGTTGCATTAAGAAAATAACTAAAAATAAATTAATTGCAACAAGAAGTTGTGGGTTTTTTAATTATGATAAAGTGGTTGCAAAGAGAAATTATTTAAATAACAAAGTAGTCAAAGTGGTTGGAAAGAGTAATTATTTAAATAATAAAGTGGTTGCAACAAGAAGTTGTGAGTTTACTATTTATGGATAAGTCAAAGTGGTTGCAAAAGAAATTAATTAAATAATAAAGTTAGTTGCAACTAGAAGTGATGAGTTTACTATTTGTGGATAAAGTGGTTGTAAGTGGAGAAAGTAGTTATAAGTGGGTTATCCCTAAAATAAGGAAGTTGGGTAAAGGTAGTTAGAAGATAACCCTTTGAGAAAAGCCACTTGGAGAGTATAAATAATATAGAAAAGGTCTCCTATTTGCACCTAATGACCACATTGAATATATATTATTTGTGAAAATTATATTGGAGGTACTCATTGATACATATGAAGTTACACAAGTTTGAGATAGAAAAGGAGTGTTGACAGCGAAAGTTTTCGAGTTGCAGAATTACTGAAAAAAACCCTAGATTTTGAGGTGTACACATGTTGCAGTGGAGGAAATTGCATACATACGCAAGTTGTAGTGGATTAAGGTCTATACATACACAAGATGAAGAAGAAGAGATCGCGTCCAATTGGGAAAAGCCATGAAATCTTGAGTAGATGAAGATGCTAGGTCTCTAGAGTCTGAAAGCAAGCTCCCATGAAGGCCTATAGTGATCAGGTACAACATATCTATCTATGGGTTCAAAAGGTATGTCACATTCTTTTGTGTTGTTGGATATTGTTGTATACATGATATATGGTTATGGGAGATTGTGGATTTACCCTAGAGAGGTTGATGGTTGTATGGAAATTGTTGTATGTGTCAGATCCATAGAATTATAGTACTGGTATGTCTGGTATTTATCATTGGTACATATTGTTAGCTTGAGTGTTGAGGTATATCTTGTATTTCTTGGTACATGGTTGAGGGTTTTTGGTTGTGATGTGTTGGTGTAGTTTGAAGCTGCATATCAGTGAGGGTTTGATGTCTATTCCATGTGAGGGTTGTTACACATAATTATGATTGTAAGCACATGTATGGCAGATGACTAGAGAGATATAGATGCACATGTTTTGAGTGATATTTTTGTGATATTGAGTATGAGATCTATGTTATTATATCTTATATATTGAGGATATTATTGGTACATGTTGACTACAGATTATTGGCACATGGTCTTGTGTAAGGATTTATGGTATTTGTCTTATGGTAGCATGATGTATTATTAGAGGACTAATTGTTGGATATCTTGGTGTATGTCTTTGATATTTGGTTGATGTACATGTTGGGTACATGTTGAGACATATAGTTGATATATGGTATGGTGATGTTGATATGTATTTATGATTCATAGTTTGTCTTGTTGATTGACACATGATTGGTACATGCTTGGTGCATTGTTAGAGGCACTTGTTAGAAATGGTGGTGACACATGATTGGTACATATTTGGTACATTGCTAGAGGCACTTGCTAGAAGTATTGTTGGTACATAGTTTATGGATGATGTGGCATATATGACTTGTTATAAATTTCTCATTATTGATTCATCCCTCCTATCAGTAATCCTACAATTGGTATCAGATCTAGTTCCTTCAGGAAACAAAATTAACCACTAGAAGGAGATCATGGAATATTCTGAGATTAGAGTACCAACATTTGATGGCCAGAGTGGTCTAGAGTATGAGATATGGAGCTCAAGGATGGAATTATTTTTAAAATCACAAGGATATGATATTTGGAAATCAGTTGGGACAAGATACAATGTTACAAAGAAAGAAAAGACTACAACCATTAAGGAATTGAAGAAGAATAACAAAATTGAAATGGATTTCATTTTGGAAAGACTATATGATTCAGTTAAGGACAAAGTGGGTAAATCTTCATGAACTAAAGAACTTTGGGATAAGTTACATTCTATATATTCTTCACATGTCATATATTCAGAGAAAAACAAAGAAGATGAAGGTACAAAACATGAAGAAATATGTTCATCATGTCATACAAATTTAGAAGAAGAAGAGTATGTAATCAACAAAAGTATGTTTTTTTTCTTTAATTGTGAAAAATGCAGACATCTTGAAATTGAATGCCATGAAAGTAATGAGACAGAAAATCCAACTGAAATAGAAGACAATTATGAAGCAGAAGTGATCATTGCTTTAGATGAATTAAAGAAATAAAGAGAAGAAAACAAGTCACTCCAAAAAGAATTGATGAAGCAAAAGGAAAGTATTCAAGGTTCTGAAGAAGCTCATCAAGTCATCAAGAATTTAAGAGCTCAACTAGAAGAGGCCAGAAGGATTGAAGAAGCTCTAGAATATCGAAAGCAGTGTTTAGAGGCCAACATAGCAACAAAAAAGGAAGAAGCAAAAAAGAGAAAAAAGATATTAACAAATCATTTCAAGGAAAGAACCGATGATTTAAACCAGCTTGATGAAGAGTTTGGTCAAGAAGAGAGAAGACTTGAAGAAGAAATAATTACATGGAAAATTCAACTTGAAGAAGAAAAGAGAAGAAAAGAAGTCATGAAGTCTCAGATAATGAAGAAAGAAGAAGTGGTTGAGAATCTTGAAGAAGAAGTTGTCACACTAAGATTTAAATTCATCAAGATCAATAAGAATGTTTAAGAGACATTAACATCCACATCAACAGTAGATAATGAAGAGAATCATTCTAGGTTCCCAGAAAGGAAGAATGAAGAAAAGATCAAGAGTTATACAGAAGTACTCAAAAGGAAGGAGTCATGGTCAACCAGAATCAAAGAAAAATGATAAATATACATCTTCAAGAAGACCTTCCACATTCAAGACACAAAGAAGATTCAGTCATGATCATCCAAGGAAGGAATTCAACATGATTACACCATTCACTCCCAAGTATGGTCATTTTTTTATTGTATTGATTTTGGACACAAGGTTGCATATTGCAGGGATTATGGAAGAAATGTTCGAAGAATAAATGTTTATGTGGCCACATGTAGCATTGAATGTTTAAAATTCCACAACTATGGTAATATAGCTCTAAATTGACGAAGCGTGATAGTTCCATCCATGAAGAAAGAAACATATATCAGATACACTAAGATTTGGAAAAGAAAAGAACAATAAGAAGAGCACGTGAATAAATAACAATTCTTGTAAATCAAAACACTTGTCATAGTATGAGAAAGACAAAGAAAGAAAACAAAAGAAGAACAAGTCTCAAGAATTATATTTTCAAAATCCGCAACAGAGAAATATCATAATAAAGATTAGGAAATGAAGGAACAGGTCCCAGAAATCACACTCTAGGGACATATAGTAGTACAGGATCATGATGAATCTATAGGAAGAAAGGAAGATGTCAGAATATAGGAAGAGAACAAGAAGAAAGAAGTCAAAGTTTAGAGAGATGATGAATCTACAGAGGAATATGATGACTACTTCAGGAAGGTATTGTTTTGAGCCATATGGCTTGGAGACTCCCAACATTATGAATATTGAAAAAGGGGGGTCTAGATAGTAGCTCTATAGATCAACGCTTTATATTTCGAGCAATTTGAAGTGCTTGCAGAGATATATTAAGAGAATTCAAATAACATGAGTCGATGATTGTATTCAAGAAATGGTATCATCATTAAAGGTTGTTTCAGACAAGAATATTTTGGCATGCAGATAGAGAAGATTAGTGAACACGTTTGATGATCAATTGTAACTGAGAATAATTCAGAATAGTACAGTGATAGATGGATCATCATTATGGACAATTGAGTAGAAGAGTCGTGGAAAATATGGACAGAGATGGATTAGAATCTTTGGACAAATATATGACACTGGATGAGAGCATGGATTTAATGATTGGGTTCACATATTTTTTTAGAGAGTGGTTCAGAAAGTGGTTCAGAGATAAATGAACATTATCATAATGGATGATAATGATATAGGAATATTTGAATGCTTATTCTTGAATGCTTTTCATATATATCAATTGATTACACAAGGAATCACAAATGGACAAAAACTCCAAAAGGAAGTAGGTACATGAAGCCCTACAATTGTTCTACATGGAATCTTAGAAAGAAGTCAAAGGAAGAGAAACAAAATAAAGAAGACAGGTAGAAAGATCATTCAGAAAAGTTTTCATACAGAGAAGTAAAGATAGAGATATGATTCTAGTAGGAGAGATGATAGAGATAATCATAGAGGGAGCATTGGCATCCATTCCATCAACATTGCATTAGAGTGATACTATTTGTTAAATGGGGAGAGATTATTCAGATGAAGGGAGAGAGAGTAATCGGAGGCATAGAAACACTGAGAAAGGTCAAAGTTATTTAGATAGGGGGAACAACCCAAAGGATAGTGCATATAGGGGGAGAAACCCCAAGGAGAGATCAGTAAGGGGGAGAGGACCCAAAGAGAGATACCCTTTGTCATTGATGTCAAAGGGGGAGAGATAGAAACATTGATGAGGAGTATGAACATGAGTGTTGTCATGACTAAGTGTTTCCATAAATGTTGGTGTTGCCATAAATCCAAAAGGGGAAGATTGTTCGAAAATTGGTTTAGATTGATGGACAGTTGGTTTGTATTTTTGATTGTCATTTATGTTAACCCTTGGAGAGTGATATTCTAGATTGATGTCAACCCTTGGAGAAGTCCGGTAGTGAATTATGATATCACAAAGGTATGGGTAAGGGACCCAAGTTTGTTTGAGGTATAAATTCATGAATATCAGTGAATATATAGGTAAGACTATTCTAGATGGATAGTACATGTCATGTCATTTCAGGTGATATGTGGTACATCATGTAGTTCCTCACAGTTAAGGAGATATGTATTAGTGAACTTGGAGAACCCTCATGAGTTATATAGAAGCCCCTATAAGGTCAAAGAAGTCAATTATTCTAGAAGCTCCTATAAGAAGTGTACTACTCAAATTGATGGTAACTAGGAGTTAATCATGGGTAAAGTTGTTGCATTAAGAAAATAATTAAAAAAAAAAAATTGTAACAAGAAGTTGTGAGTTTTTTAATTATGGTAAAGTGGTTGTAAAGATAAATTATTTAAGTAATAAAGTAGTCAAAGTGGTTGCAAAGAGAAATTATTTAAATAATAAAGTGGTTGCAACAAGAAGTGGCGAGTTTACTATTTATGGATAAGTCAAAGTGGTTGCAAAAGAAATTAATTAAATAATAAATTTAGTTGCAACTA
>ML778270.1:610651-624071 GCA_009831015.1 Picea engelmannii | reverse complement strand
ATTCTCATTGTCGCAAGTGTCGCAAGTGTTTCACTTTTGTCACAAGTGTCGTAAATGTCTCATTTTTGTTATGCATATGTCTTATTGCGAATGACACCATGGAAACACTTGATACATCCTCTAGAACATGTTGGAAGGAGAAGCCACATCATTTGACAGACGAAACATAGTGTTTTGCTATGGGAATTAGTCATCTTGAAAAATATTTGGGATATCAATGCTCCCATGTTCATATGCATGGAGTGATAGCACTCTCTTTCCATCTATAAGGGAGCGTTGTAGCACTATGTTGACAGTTTTGGAGGAGTGTCGATTGGTTGAGAAAATCATGGGAAGAAATCCCCCTTTAATCTAAGGACAACTAGAGGTGATTCGAGTTGGTTTGGCTCGAGTTTAAGCTTTAGGATGCATCTAAGGGAGATACAACAATTGATGGAGTCATATCCTCAACTTATCCAAAATATAACCAAGGTGGTTGAGCCTCTCAAAGCCTATAAAGGAAGGCATTTTCATGGTGAACAAGGGGGGAAAAAATCACCAAAAGTATTGTCATTTTGATCGTGGATATTTCGAGCAAGGGGTTGGAAAATGAGGACTTGGAGAGGTTGTTGCAACTGCCTCTATAGATTGTAAGTGTCTTTTTGATGTTCTCATTAATATATTCTTGGCCTATTTCCTTCAAGTTTGTGTATTATTTCATATACTTGTCAATTATGGATGAATTTGGTTTAAACTAATCTTGGTAGAGTAGGAAGTCTTTGTTTTTATTCACTATCCATTGTACTGCAGGTATCACGTCATGCTAAAGATCTTGGAGACCAAGTTCATATTGGATTAAGCGAGGACAAGCTTCAAAACAAGGTACATCATATCTTCTCCTTCTCTTTTTTTTTATTAGATTATCTAGATTTAAAGGGACGTTAGTGTTCATTTGCATCTTTATGTCTTGATATTAGGGGTCTAGAATCTAAGGGAAGATCCACCTATCCGTAGGATGAATTTTCCTATAACAGAAATTGGCGAATCCACTAGGGATCGAAGCTTTTAGTTTTGGTTTCTTTCCTTGGTTTGTCTTTGCATTTTTCCCATATTCAAATCCCATTTGTTGATTTTATCTATCCATACATCTGTTGTCTTTGCTAAAGTTGTCTTGCAAAGTTTTTTATCGAACTTCGAGTTTTTTATTTTTCTGGGATTTTCCCAAGTTTTTCTCAGAAATCGTGCCCTCTCCAGTTACTATCAGAGCATCGATTTCCTTATCGATGCTTTCCCATAGTGTGTTAGGGAGCATTGTAGTACTCTAGTGTTGTTATTACCAAAGTGCGGATTTTTCCTTACCTTGAAAAATTGTTGACTATTTGTTTCCTAGGTGTTATGCTTTGGTTTTTCTCTTTAACTCAGATCATGTTCTATCAGTTTATGTCCTTTGTTTAGCTTAAAACTTGCTTCTTTTCATTTTTTTAAATCTTTGATTGGATTTTGTGTTATCTTTCCTTGTCGTGAAATCAACCTTTTGTCTTCAATCTTGGGTTCGTTTTACTGTTTTTTTCATTCATCTAATCGATTAAAGATTGTTATAAGGAAACCTAGTGATCTCTTTACTATTTGATTGATCTCTGACCTTTATCCATTTCCAAAAGATTTATTAAGTGTGGTTTGGTGTTTTTGGTTTTTTTCTTTAAATCAGTAGTTTGTTTTTATGTCTCTTATTGATTGTTGAGAATGCCTTTTGTTTATGTGATTGATTTTGCTTCCCATTTTTCAAAGCCACAATAGTGAAGTCTCTTTTTATTATTGAAACAAGAAGCATTAGACATATAATTCAATTCACATTTACAATCAAATGAAGGGATACTTTTTGCACTGGTTTTTGAATATCGGAAAATATTTCTTTACAAATTAGCACTTAATTGAATTCTTGTTGAAAACAAATTACGTGAAATTTCTGCATTCTTGTGTTTGGTATTGAAAGAAAGAAACTCTTCTCCCTCCCATAAATAGAAGTTCATCTAAAGATTTTTTTATTTTTTTTGCATATCATTGTTTTACTTCTTTGGGATTCAAGTCGCAACATCATTAGTTTCCCTCGCATTCATGTTTGTGTAAAGAACAACCACTAAAATCAACGCTAATTAGAACCAATCTAGAAACTTTTTTCATGTTAAGATCTTTACACCAACAATAGAATAGGACTAGAACTTTGGAATAGGATGTGAGAATAACTCTCCAAAGCATTCAAGACAACCTTAAAATCTTGTGATAGGGAGAGTAAATCCAATTTTCGTATAAGCATAGCTGGGATCCCCCTCTCACACAGGGGTTACGTACGAGGTCGCGTTCAGGAGAGAAACAAAGATTATCCCTCTGAGGCTTAACCATTTGTAGTAGTTAGATCATATATTGGGGGTTCTTCTTGAGGTTCAGTTGTCTTCATTTTGTCTCAGAGATTCATGAATTATGAATATGTTCGGGGTCCTCTGGAGTTTTACCGGTCCACTTGTCCTTCGTTCTCTTGAAGGATTTCAGACTTGATATCTTGCCCATACGTTTGGACTTGATTATCGACTGTACCGGTCTAGAGGATTACTATGAGTTGGTGTCCTTAGTAGCCATAATATTTAGGGTCCTTGCATGAGGTGACGATGAAGGAAAGTCTTCACTGTACTTGGAAAAAACATTGGTCAAACTCACTCGGGCTCCTTGGAGGGTAACCTGTGAGTCAAACTGTGAGGAAGCTTGCACCAAGGTGTAAGTCCGTTAAGAAAGTCTCCAATGTAACTGATCCACCTACTCATGTCCTAGCCCCTTCTCACTTTGATCATGCGATGTTGGATTTCATTACCAACTAGTATGGTCATTGAGAGAAGGTATTGTTTTCTTGTTGGTTTTTCTAGAGTTTTAGCGAGTGATGTTTATTTACTTGATTGTATTTCAAAATTGAGACTATAGATGATAAAGGTATTTATAGATCACATAGGATGCAAGGGTTTCCTCCAAAGTCTACGAACCCTTACCTCCAAACTCACCTGACGACATTTATCATGAAGAGGTTGAGAACCATTCAGACATTGGGAGTGTTTCTACTCCTTTGTTAACAAATCCCGAAAGAGCTTTGGTCACGGGTGAGGAAGGTACCCTTCCTATTAACCTAGCTTTGAAAGCTCCTCTCGAGCTGCTCCTTCTTTGTTTTGACTTCTCTGGCAACATTATTGAAGAAGATTAGCCTTGCTTGTCGTCAAGGCCATATACTGAGTCAAATATGGAATCCACACAACTGAATTTTAATGACGAGTACATGAATTATGCTCATTCCAATGACATGGTCAATCCACAACAGAATCATGTTCATTCTATATGGAGAACTCCATCAGGACACGACCTTTACAAAAAATTCAATTTTATTCGACCCCCTTTTGACCCTCTTACCTATGTTGGTGTTGAGGCAGGACCGTCAAGTCAAAATATTGACCGTCTCATCGAAAAAGTAGTAAATCCTATTGCCACATCAGTATTGGTTCAAAGTACCACCAGAACCATGTTGCCTAGTCATATGCAAAGTACCTTGACACTTACTCCTTCTATGCCTCTTCAAACCACAACTCCTCATATTTCATAGAACCCTGTTGGGACACCTGTGAATCATGAAATGCAGAAACCTACCATGCACATACACTCAACTATGGGACAAATATCGATTGGGGGATAACTTCCCTTACACATACCCACTGGGGGGAAACCCTCTTTTTTATTCAAACCCCAGTTGTTACCCAATCAATGGTAGGGGGGCACCCTTACTCCACTAGAAACCCTCCACAATCTTGGGGATCACCCCAAGGAGTTACATTTCATCAACCATATCAGGGAGGGTTATCATATCCCAACCCACAAGGAGGAATATTGAATCCTAATCCTTCTAGATTAGATTCTAGACAACCTTTCCTAGGGGTCCCGAATCCCACTTGGGGTCCTCAAGGATAACAATGTTATCCTACTCAAGGGCCACATATTTACCCTCCCCAAGGACAACCTGTTTACCCCCCTTAAGGGAAAATCATTTATCCACCTCAGACTAATCAAATGACTTATCCTCCCTAGGGCCAAATGTGTTTCCCTTCTCCTTTCACGAACGTTCCTCCACAGATGTATCCTCCCTACACTGGTCAACAAGAACAATACATGGGAGGGCCTACTAGTTACAACTATCCATCTCAACTAGTTTATGGCCCTACTGGCATCCCCATGCCACACCAGTATCATCCTCAAGTCAATCGACAACTATCATTCCTAGCCACGCTAGATCAACCAGATCTATCACAATTGAAAAATGATTTCATCTTACATTCTCCTTTCTGGCCAGTTATTCCTGCTAAGTTACCTTTCGACATCTCAAAATTTTATGGTAAACCTAGCGAAGACCCTAACAACCATGTTATGACGTTTCATCTATGGTGTTCCTCAAACTCACTTATGGATGATTCTATCTGGTTACGTATTTTCCAGTGTATTATTATAGGTTCAATAGATAAATGGTACATTGAGCTCCAACGTGGTATTTTTCAAGATTTAAATTCCTTGGCCATGGCTTTTCTCACACGCTTTCAATTACACATTCATTACGAGACCGGTACAAAACTCTTGACCTCCCTTCGTCAAACTAACTTTGTACATATCTCTGATCATATTCATGAGTGGAGACGATGGTGAAGGTTGATCAAAGAAACCATTCCTAACCAATTACTGGCTGAATGGTTCACTAAATCTCTTTTACCTCCAATTTCTCATGATGTTTCCATGGGTGGTGTTGTCACAGAAGAGGAAGCCATTGCTCAAGCCCATTACCTAGAATTGGCTTATTCCTAATCCGATACTTTGTACAAATTGATACCAAATGATCCCTGCATGTCAAATGATCCATCTAAACCATCTTCCATGGCTCATGCAGATGGAGTTATCAGTTCTGTCAAAACCCAATGTTGGCATAGGGGAAAACCCAGGGTTTAATGCTTCAACAATGCACTAATAAAACCCTAGCTACCGACCCTTTCAGAAACACCTGTGAAGCATATGAAGTCTCACCCAAGGTAGAGGAAGGGGGGTTTGTAGGACTCAGGTGTCTACAACCAAGTTGGGACACAGATCTGTGATTACAACACTTAACAGAGCACTTAGACAAAAATATTCATTAGTTCTTGAATCTCATTCACATCACAGATTTAAGACCTCATTACAGATTGACGTGGTAATCATAAAGATCGAGCACTTCTAATCACTTAGCACATAACACTAGCTCAGATCTAGCATTCATTTATCTTTAAGAACTAAGCAACAACATCAGATGTATTTCATCATACATTATAATAAAATCACTAAGAAAATAAAACAACATCAGCAACATCGCACAAAGCACATCAAGACACAGGATATACGTGGTTCAACCCAGTGTGGGGCTACATCCACCAAATTATTCTTATTCTTTATTAGTCTTCAATATTCTTACATTCATCCGCTCCTCTACACAAAGCCACAGAGCCAAAATTCACACTGGACAGGTGATCTGCACACAACGCACTAGATCCACCTTCCCCAAAACTAGGTCAAGGCACAGAGCCAACTCCTTATCAGCACAAAGCCTTACATATTCTATATGCACAAAGCACTTACAACTTCTTGCACTAAGCCAACATTAACCTATTAGGCACATAGCCCCTAGTAGTACTTCTTACATCACTTAACTACTTATTTATACATTTACAAAAAGGCCTAAACATGGGTAAACCCATGGGCCGACATCCCTTAACCCATTACATAAACCATAATAACCCTTTGATTGGTCTACAGGCCTACAAAAGAAGTGAGATTATGTGATCTTAGCTCCACTTGGGCACTCCATCTTTCACCAACCTGTCGAAGTCCCAAAAGTGGTCAAACACGACCAATGTTTCCTCAAAAGTTGGTCAAGGGCCAACATGCCCCAAACACTCACCTATGACTCGTTATGAGTCACTCAAATCTAGGCAACTCTCCTTCAAAGGCCTCGAGCTTAGCTCGAGCTTCCTTGATTTGTTGCTTCACCAGAGCTTCCTGCTCAACGAACTCCCAGATCAACTTCTATGTAATAGGCCCTTCCAGGCATTGTTCCACTATTGCAACCACTTTATGTAGATGTGAGCCTTGTCCTTCAATCTCTTCAAAAATAATGCAGGATTCATCCTACACTGGCTATAGTCACTGTGTAACCTACATGAATCTACTCTAGATGGCAGTAACCTACTGCTGGACTAGGCGCTGCTCCTGCAATCACTTCATTTTCTCAACTGTAGTAAGCAACTTCATCTGTGCTTTCATGGTGGATGTCTGCTGCTTCGCCTCTTGTATCTTTGCTTCCAGTTTCTTCAACTTCAGATATTTTGCAAGGCGCTCATAGGTTTTCCCACTCTGATCAATTGGTTTCTTACACTCTGAGGTGAGTTCCCTGATTCTTTCTACTGCACTCTTGGTGATTTCTTCCCTCTGATAGTGCACTTCTTGTGGAGTTATCGACACTTCTTGGATATCTAGCTCCATTACTCTTTCTTGAAGCTACTGAATGGCCTCAACGAGCTTCCCCACTTGTATCTCAGTTGACTCTTCTTCCTCCTGTGCCAAGCTCGATTCAGAGTGAAGTGCTTTAGTTACTACCTCTTTTACTATAGTTTGCTCTTCCAGCAACTGGTCTTTTTATTTCTTCATCTTCACATTGTCCTTCTCATACATTTCCTGAATTTAATCTTTCTCCTTCTGCGCAACTTGAAGTTGCTCTAAGACCTCCCCCTTTTCTTGCTTTAAGGATTTTGTAGCCTGCTCCTTTTATTCTTGGTATCGATGAAGTTGAGCCTCTGTTGCATTTGCTAGCCTTCGTAATTGGGCGGGCTCACCCCCCAATCCTGCAATCTTCAATGAAGAAGGTGCAGTAGGTACTGTGCAGCTTGAATAGATGGCTAGTTGTATCCCCTTCAGCTCCTTCTCGATTATGTCATACATCATCTCCTACTTTGAGCCATGTCTCTATAATATATCCTCTGAAGTGTCTTCCACGGATGTAATGATGAGATCAACATCGTCTACTGTAAGAACATTCTTCGACTAGGGTTTATTGGCATGGGTCTTCTTTCTTACTGAGGGTTTCTGCGAAGAAACCTTCCTTTTCTTTGATGTTTCGGCCTCGGTAGGGGAATATTTCGGTGTTGTAACTTCACCTTTGTCTTGCTTTTATCCTTATTCCCCTCCTTCTTCTTGTTTCACTTCATCTCCTTCTCCTCTTGTGGGTGAGTCAGGCCTACTTTCCTCCGATTCCTTGTCCTCATCATCAGTTTCTATGTTCTTCACTTCCTCCTTTTTCTTCTTTTTCTTTGCTCTAGTCTGTCCATCATGTTTGACCCATGTGACCAAGGGACTTCCGATGATGTCAGGGTCAGAGAGCTCTACATCTCCACTAGTATAAGAAATTTTGCTTGCCATTCTTTATTTATCTCCTCCATGTTTTCGTCGGTCAGCTTATAGTAGGACTGCAGCTCCTCCTTACTTTCATCCCTACATGCAGTGATGTAGATAAAGTGTCGATCTATGTGGAACTTTGCTAGTGGCCTATACTGGTGTAATGTATTTGGTTTCATGCATGGAAATGCTTTAATAGCATGCTTTAGCTGCAGGTAGTAAGCATGGAAGACAACGTTCAATTTCCACTACTTCGACATGTCATTTGTATACCACAAGGTGGAGAACCTTTGCTACCAATGGCTCTGATGGCTCAGCTTCTGGGAATGTCTCTCCTTCTAGCATCTGCCAAGCGACAAAGGTGATCAATACCAGTAAATAGCTGAAATGAAATTCATAGCCCTAGTCCTATGCTTCGCAGAAGTCCTTCTCGAGCTCATTGACGAGGTAACTCGACCAGTTCATTTGCATTCCTTCTATGCACTTCCCTATGAGGTCTACTACAAATCTAGTGACTTACGTCACACAGTTCTTTCTGATGAGCTTATCGGTTATAAGATGACAAGCTATATGCACTACGCCATCCTGGATGGAGGCTACCTTGTATCCTCGCTTTCCCTTTTCTACATCACCATAGTCCTCATTTATGCACTGCTCCAGAGAGCGATCTGAAGTCTTCCCTAGGTAGAAATGTTGAGGTTCTGGTCCCTACATGCTAAGTCCTATGATGAGGTGGATCAGTGTCAGATCCACAGTGACGCACTTGTCGAGCCATAGATAGCCTCCATGATAGCACGATAATAGGCATTTAACACAAGTGTTAACCTCCTTATGTCATTCAAAGTGAGGAATCTTCATTACATTCAGGTTCGTCGACTGTGCAAGCTCCTTTATCCATGACTGGGAGACTATGTGTGGCTTCTTCCTAGTCATCTTCATCAAATACCTATGCGGCACAATCACGTAGTTCTTCCGGTCTCCGAGGTTGAAGTCATTGTTCTTCAAGGCTGGGATGTGTCCTAACTAGGGTCCAACTACATGTATCCCCTTCGGGATGTACGTAGTGATCAACGTTTATTCAAATTCATGTGGGATACTGTCATGGGTAACTATACCAGCGAAAGGCGGTATGTATTCAGGCAAGACTGACAGGACCTGCTTCATGTTAGCTAGATCATCACAGTGCTTACTTCACTTCTCAGTCGTGGGTTGGATAGAATGACGTCTAGTTGAGGGGGATGCTTGTCAGCCCCGAGTCGATGACACCTGTATTCCTACATACATGACTTTCTCAGCCATGAGCTCCACAAGAATTTCCTTCACAGACTTTTCTAACACACTATTTTTGCTCGACATTCACACTCGTAATCAAATAGATCGGGTAGGTGAACAGACAAGTGAGGTAATAAAATGGATGGCGAGGTCTATAAATCATAATGTGTCATGCAATCGATTCTCTGTTAGCTTGGATAATCACGGGTGGAAAAAAGTGGTACTGGTGCAATGTCCGATGGGTTAAATAAGCAAGCATCGTAACATATTCCTCCAATGGGTAGGAATGCATCCATCAATGTGCATCTGTCCATTATGGCATGGTATCAACAGTCCAATGGAAGTCTTTCCATCAATAACTATGTTTCTAGTCATTCCAAGGCATTATTCTAGCAGTTGGCATGCCTCCAATGGTCATATAGCTTCACCATGGAGAAGTCCCAGTCTCTGTGGTTCTGCTATTTCAACAAGGTTCAAGTTTTGCATATCTATCTCCTACGAAGTCTTCTATGGAATTTCCTATAGTTTTTCTAACTTGGCATTCTTCTTACTGAGATTCCTTACCTTCTTTCCTATGATCCGAGTCTCTGGATTCCTCTTTCCATTCTTATTCTTATCTTTTCTTAGCATAGTAGCTTCATGTTGTTGATGTGATCTTACAGATTCTGAGGTTAATATCCCTTCTCTTACTATTTCCGGGGTGGACATACTTTCTTGTTGCATGGACAGGTTCTTTAAACCTTCTTGTGTTCTTTCAACTTTGACAGCTACTTCCCTTTCATTATGTTTCTTCAACTCAACTTCTCATTCTTCTATCAGTTGATCTATTCTTCTAGCTATGAGATCGCTTAGTTCCTGATTTTTCTTTTATGTAACTTCCTCCTCTACTTTCCTTCTGATATGATCCTTTTCAATCCAAGTATTTCCTAACAGAAGTGGAAAAGAGGTGTTGTTATCAACAAATTTAATGACTTCAAATTCTTCTTCAGTCGATGTTTCATGAGCAATCATAGGTACATTAGTAACTCTTCCACATAGGGTTATCATCTTTCCTTTAAACAAGCCTATCGTTCCCAATGAAGGTACCATAGCAGGCTTTCCCAAAATTTCCCAAGTTCTTTATGGCATGATATTCACGTGTGTTTCTTCATCCAATACACAGTGTATGTCGAAGTCTTCTATTCTTGTAACTATGCGTTGTTTTTCTTTCAGGATCTCTGGTAAATTGATGTCTTTGTGATCATCCATTACTTCTTTTAACTGTATTAACATAGTCTCTGATTCTTTTTTTGTATGATTTTTTAAGATACCTTTAGTATCTTGACCTTCTTTATAGTTTTCTTGTCTCATGCTCATCTTTTTAACTTTAGCAATCATTCTTGGGCAATCCTCAACCTCATGTCCAATATCTTTACAACAAAGACAAATAGGACCTATACAAGGGAATTCCTTAGCAAGATGTCCCAACCTTCTGCAATTATAACACAATGTTAATCCTCTCTTTCTTTTAAACGATCCCCAACCTCTCTTGTACTACGTATTGAGATCACAGTGATGGACCTGTAATCTGAAAAAATTCTTTCTAAGTTCTTGCATCCACTTATTAGTCAAAAAATTCTTTTTATGCATAGGAATAACATATCTTTCTCTATTTCGATCAAATTTATTCAAATCAACTCTTTCTTCTAATTGTGCCCTAGTTTCTAGACTAGGAAAAATCTATCAAACATACCTAGATTCATACTTTCGAAATAAAAAAATTCGCTTATCTTACCTTTATAAGAGCACAAAGATTTAAGATCTTACCTCTTTTCTTCAGATCCGGTTTCTTTCTTAGTATAGAGCTTCGCAAGTCAAGTAGAATAATGCGCACTACAACAACATATATACACATAGAGCTTTCTCTTTTATTCAGTTCCCAGCAATCATAGTTTCATGTCCTGACAACGGAACCATTTGTTGGCATAGGGGTAGACCCAGGGTTCAACGCTTCAACAATGCACCAACAAAACCCTAACTACCGACCCTTTCGGCAACACCTACGAAGCAAATGAAGTATCACCCGAGGTAGAGGCAGAGGGGGTTGTAGGAATCAAGTGTCTACAGCCAATATGGGACACAGATATGTGATTACAACAATTAATAGAGCACTTAGGCAACAATATGCATTAGTTATTGAATCTCATTCACATTGCAAATTTAAGCCCTCATTACAGATCAACACGGTAATCATAAATATCGAACACTTCTAAGCACTTAGCACATTGGACTAACTTAGATCCTGCATTCATTTATCTTTAAGCACTAAGAAAAAACATCAGATGTATTTCATCATACATTATAATAAGAACACTAAGCAAATAAACAACATGAGCAACATGGCACAAAGCACATCAAGACACAGGATATGTTAGAAAAACAAGACCATGGAGCAATAAAATAAAACAAATGCAGAAACAAAACACAAAAGAAACACAATACAAGAGAGACACAGATTTACATGGTTCACCCAGTGTGGGCTACGTCCACCAGAGAAATTTCCAGGTCCTTTCTTTATTATTATCCAGCAAATGAAGGGATACAACCTACAACAAAACCCACTGTAACTTCCTCTTCTTTCTCTCATAGTCTCCTCTCTCAGAATACAATACTTCCCAACCTACATAGCCACGATACATTTCCCTCATAAAAGAGGGTTTCCTTCTAGGGAAAAAAACCCTAACATAATCTCTATCGTTAGATCTACGACCTTATAATGAATGGTCCAGATTTACAATGAAATTACAATATACTTTTACAAGGAAATTTTTTCTTCGGGGGCTTCGCCCTCGAACCTTTGCCGGCGGCCTGCTTGCCCCCAGACCCCCCAACTGGGGGGATAGGCCCCCCAGACCCCACAGAGGGGGTACCCTCCCTTTTCACTCCCCCGCGTGGAAGAGTGTACATACTTCTGGGGTGTAAATACTTAATGGGGTATAAACATGGCTGAAAGCAAGGACCTATGAATTAGGAAGATAATTAGGCTCCATAATAAACAATCTCCCACTTGGAGACTGATCTCAACAACTCCACCGTTGTTGTATATGCTGGACTCTGAACCTTCTTGGTCCTGGAAAATTTCTCATTTTCATCTTCATTCTTGAAGACCAACTAAAACTGATCAAGAACTCAATTTCTCCTTAGTTACTCCCTTTGTTAACATGTCTACAGGATTTTGGCTAGTGTGTATCTTTTCTATCTTCAATTGTCCATCTTCCAAGGCAGATCGTATGAAGTGGTACCTCAACTGTATATGCTTAGTCTTCGAATGGAAAGTTGAGTTCTTTGCAAGGTGAATGACACTCTGACTGTCACAGTACAACTTGTTGTTCTCCTGCTTCTTTCCCAATTCCTCCATAAACCTTTGTAACCAAATCATCTATTTACTAGCCTCTGTAGCAGCAACATACTCTTCCTCTGTTGTTGAAAGTGCAACAACCTTTTGCAGTTTTGAAATCCAACTTACTATTATTCCACCTATAGTAAAAACATACCCTGTGGTGCTCCTCCTGTTGCCTTTACCACGTGCCATATCTGAATCAACATATCCCTGTAGAAAAGTGTCTGAACCTCCAAAACATAATGCATGTGTAGTAGTACCTCTCAAATACCTGAGAATCCACCTTACTGCCTCCCAATGTTCTTTACCTGGATTGTTCATATACCTGCTCACAACTCCCACTGCATGTGCAATATCTAGTCTTGTGCAAACCATTGTATAAATCAAGCTTCCAACTGCTAATGAATATGGGACTCTGGACATGTATTCTATCTCCTCCTGTGTCTTGGGACACATTTCCTTAGTTAATTTGAAATGGCTGGCCAAAGGTGTACTAACTGGTTTTGCATTCTGCATTCTAAACCTCTCCAACACCTTCTCTGTGTACTCACCCTGAGACAATGTCAGTTTGCGATTTTTCCTCTTTCTTGTTATTCTCATGAAAATGATTTTCTTTCCAGCACCCAAATCCTTCATCGCAAATGAATTGGGTAATTTCTTCTTGAGCACATTTATATCCTGGATATTAGACCGTACAACAAGCATGTCATCTACATACAATAGCAAGATAATATATCTTCCATTTTCTAGCCTTTTAAAATAAACATAGTGATCAAACTTCAGATACCACTGCCTTGGATCTTTCTTTAGGCCATACAAGCTCTTCTTCAACCTGCATACCAAATTCTTCTTCCCTTGGACCTCATACCCCTGTGGCTGCTGCATATAAATCTCTTCCTCGAAATCCCCATGGAGAAAAGTTGTTTTTACAACTAACTATTCAAGATGCAAATCTTCTACTGCCATAAGACTTAAAATAGTTCTAATTGAAGTCATTTTAACAATAGGAGAAAATATTTCATCAAAATCTATACCTTTCTTTTGTGCAAACCTCTTTACAACAATTCTAGCCTTGTACATCTTTTCTCCTCCATCTTCTTCCTTCAACTTGTAAACCCATTTATTCTGCAATGCTCTTTTTCCCACAGGCAATTGAACCGAGTCCCAAGTTTGGTTATTTTCCAAGGAATCCATTTCCTCTTTCATGCCTTGCTCCCACTTCTTTTTGGTGTCTACCTGCATTGCCTCTTCATAACATTCTGGTTCACCAGAATCAGTCAACAATAAATAATATAA
>ML778270.1:571772-584464 GCA_009831015.1 Picea engelmannii | reverse complement strand
TGTCTCCAAATTGGTGACTACCACTTGAAATCTCATATGTTTTCTATCGACATGGGATGTTGTGACATTGTGTTGGGTGCAGACTGGCTAAGGACTTTGGGTCCCATTCTCATGGATTTTAAGGAATTAACCATGAAATTCAATAAGGAGTCCAACAATATAAGTTCCAAGTCATCACCTTCAATTCAACTGATATCATTAGTTCCCATCGCATGGAAAAGCTGCTCAAAAAAGGTAATTCTAGTGTTATTTCCAAACTCCATGCCATACAAGCAACAGAGATACCCTTAGCATCGCAAGACCTCCAATCCATCCTTTCTAAACATCAGGTGGTCTTTTCCACTACCCATGGACTCCCTCCTTCCCGTGGTGTTCACGATCATTCCATTCCCCTTGTACCAGGAATCCTTCCTCCCAATATTCATTCATATCGTAACCCCTTTTCCCAAGAAAATGAAATTGAGAAAATGGTCCAGGAAATCCTTAACATAGGCATTATCCGCCCTAGTACAAGACCCTACTCTTCTCATGTGGTCATGGTCCTGAAGAAATAAGGTTCTTGGAAAATGTGTCCTGACTTCCGTGCCCTCAAAAAACTTACCATTAAAGACAAATTTCCCATTCCTGTTGTTATGGGGGAAAAACTCTCTATGGCCAGGTTAAACCATAAAAGACAGGTATGACTACAAAAATAAACTCAATTCCAACATATTCTATATAAACCAATGTGAGAATAAGATGAGATAGAATCCTACCTCAATCCAATGTTTGATGATGTTCCACCGTTGAGCACTTCAACCCAAAGCTTTGTGCCTGCGACAAGTTTTCAACAAACAAGCAAAGCAAGCATATAGTGATAATATAAAGGGGTTAGCACATTAAACAACATAATCCATGAATAAACATAACAAACATTCCCATGGATAATAATCATATATTTGTACGATACCAATTGGACGAGAAAGGAGTATTTCTATTAATAATGATTAGCAGAAGTGGAAAACATTAAAGACTTTTGTGTCGACACAGTTCAGAACCAAGAAACCAAGTTCCTTTCAGCTAGGTCTCCACTACTTCAATCCTCTACCAAAGGCAAGCTCATAGAAGGGAGACAATGAGGTTCTCCCAACAATAAGGGAAGAGCTTGGGGGTTGAACACTGTGTTCAGACTTGAGGGACAAAGGGATACTGACTCAATATGAAGTAATTTCTCTAGAGTAACTTTTCTCTCAAATTTGAATGCTTTCTCCTCTTTTCCATAGTTCAGAATTGGCCCATTTATAGCCTTAAAAATGGAACTGAAGGGTCGAGTCAGAATGTTTCCAGTATATGGATGGAAGGCCAAGGATCAAAGATCTTCTGTCGTGACATGGAAACCCAACTTCATTTTGTATTTTGTAGCACAAATCTTGATGTACATGGGCTGTAGTGGAGCAGAAAGCATATAAACTTGCTGTATAGTAGATAGGGCACGCATATGTAGAATAATATGTATTTTTGGCTCTAGAATCATCAAAAAGGGATGATAAGTCTGCATAGTGAAATGGAAAAGGGCCCTCTGTGCATCATTGCAATGGTGAGGAAAATCTTGTTATAACATATGCCCCCTAATGTGTGAGATTAGAGGAGTATCTGCGATGGCTGAAATACATTATAAATAACCCAAAAGTGGAGTGATGGGGACCCAGATGGAAAGAATAGTCTCTCATTACATTATGCACTAACTTTACATACATGGATGCCAATAGAATACACTACAGATCCATGTGAAAAGGTACCAAAACAAATGTCGATGGCCATGAGTAGGCAAATATAAATGTGGTTACATGCCAAAAGATGTCATAGTCATGAACAAGGCTCAGTAAAACTAGTCTCAAAACCAATATGAAGATATCTGTATACAATGGAGTACAATCAGATCTCCCATGATACTATGAAGTCATATAGGTATTGGCCCAATGAAAGGGAAGAAACAACTCAAGAAGGTTGCGGCCACATAGTGATGTCATCAAGCCTTCTACATTATCTGCCAAGGTGCAAGTCTACATCATGTGAATAAAGGAGTTGAGGTCGAACACAATGAGACATCATTTGATTACCGATCATTAAGGTATACCATTAACAAACATGAGAGAACCTACCAATAATGAAAGTAGGTATCAAGGCACCGAGCACATTCCTACAAGTGTGAATAAAGGAGTCGATGTTCAACACCCGAGGAATCCATTGATCAATTGACATTGATGTATTCCCATTTGTCAATGGCGAGAGGGCCTGCCACTAATTACTGCAAGCCTCAAGGTACTCATAAAACTCTAGGTCCCATATCCAGAATAAATGAGATGAAGTAAATGGACAAAGACCCACTGAAAGGAGAGAATTAAGTCATATCTCATTAGTCAGCACATGGAATAAAGAAGGAGCTTCATAATTTGGTGGAAATCATACAAAGAACATGTTCATGAACCAATGACCTTGTGTGTCTTTCCATGTTCCAAGTGCAAGCGGTACATGAAAAAGAACCTCTGAATAGCAGCCAATAATGAAAATTGTCGACAAAGGCGAGGAAACCACCAATAAGGCTAATGGTCTCCAAGACATTGCATGAATCCCAAAGTGTGAATAGATGTCTTGTCGTCAAACACAAGGGAAACCACCCAGTCAACAATCGATGATGAAATGTCAACTGCTGGGTTCAAGATTGCCTACTAATGATGAAAGTAGGGCCAGGGTGCATGATAGAAATACAGTACCATGTGATTCTGAGACAAACTAAGGGTATGTCCGACATGTAAAGTCAAGAGTTCTGAGGAGTGGCTGACACAGGTTGATAGACTTCCTTTGAACCAGAGCATGAGATATACAAAACACCCAGGAAACATAGACTCGATGATGAAACCATGATATGCAGGAGGCATCTATATAAATTCTCTATAGTGACTGGAAGAGTAACCAATCGATAGAGAAACTTTGTAACGAGATCATCTTCCTAAAGCCATGATACACCCAAGATTACTGTGACAAATGGACTCAATAACTTTGTTCTCTATTCAAAGGCAACATGACTGCTGCCAACATAATATAGTACTCCCTTCTCGCCCATATTTTTTTTCTTTTTTCATAACAAATGAATGCTATGATACAGAGGAGGAAACGAGTGTCACAAGTAAACAAAACTAGTTCCAACAGTGTAACATACCTATGCTCAATGCAAGGAAATGCATGCGGGAGATGGACACTCAGGGTGATGTTCCCTACTGGGTATAGGGTGTCAAATTGTGAAGGATATAAACAAGGCTCTACTTGGTTGAGGATGCAAAACTGCTTAGGCAAATGGCTTATAATGCAAAGCGAGAACTGACTAAAGGCTCAATACTGTAAGCAAGGGCATGAGATGCAATCACAACTTGACGCCAAAAAATGTCCTTTTTTATGTATTTTAGTCTACTTGGTGTAAAAAAGTGAGTAAAACTATGCCAAATAGATGTCCTTTCTAATCCGATTTACGAGTGTGAAAGAGACAATTTCAATCGGCAATATTTTTGCCTTTTGAAAATGAGTCAGAAAAGAGCTTAACTAGGACTCACAAACTTTCAAGTCCAATTTAACGAGTGTGAAAGGGACAAATCACTCGAAAATATTTTCAGTTTTTGAAAATGATTTAGAAAAGGGCTTAACTAAGACTCGCAACCTTTCAAGTCCACTTTAACGAGTGTGAAAGGGACAAATCACTTGACAATCTTTTTAGTTTTTAGACGAGTCAAAAAAGAGATTAAATCATACTTGTGGATGTTTTTCTAATCAACATGTAATAGGGGAGGCCAAGTTTCACAAACTGGGCTTCTGTAGAATGTTAGTATCTTATGAATGCATGACATGAGCTTGGGAAAACCCAAATCTCTCCAAGTTAAAGAGGATAAAGCACCAACAGAATACATGGTTTCTGTGATTGTCCGAATAATGTCTCTTATAGGGAAAGACATAGGTCGGGGGGTGGGATACCCCATAAGGTCATCCCAATCGGAGGGAATCTCTTCGAGACTTGGAAAGAGATCCCTCAGAGAGGGGATAAGTCTCTCTCATTCAGAGGGGGGGGGATCAAGGATGTTGATGACATGACTGGAAGATGTATCACTCTCTATAAAGAGAGTGGTATGATCCATAGATTGTACTGGGATGTCAATCTCTTCAAACTTAGGTTGAATAGGGTGTGTGGTAACCATGATAGGGTTTATATCATCCTTGACAACGGGGGCAAGGTCAGGAGAGGGTGGCACCATGTTAATTGGAGGGAGAATAGGGTGTGAAAAAATGACAGACATCTCAGAATATGAAGGGCTCTTAGGAGAGGTCTATGCTTCAAGTATCTTGATAGTAGTTGAGCATATGCGAGTAAGGTGATTTCCTTCACAAATTCTGCAAAAGAATCTAGGTTTATGCCTGGGATGTCTAGGTTTCTCAATGCCCCCAATGTCATTCACGATGGATGGTGAAATGCTCTAGAAATGACTGGCAGGGGTGAGAGAGTCATCTCCTACATGATGAATAGAGGTTGGATATGTGGCATTGCTATGATCTATGGTGGATAGAATGGTTCCCCCAACATAATTGGCAAGGGTTGGGTGTGGGCTATCGACATAATTTGTAGAATATGCCAACCCATCTCCAACATGATTGACAGAGGTTGGTGATGGAGCACTAGTATGACTAACAGTGACTAGGCTAGTGGTGGATTGCAGCATTTGATGCCAAGTTCCAAGGAAATATTGACTTTGAAAACTTCCAGACTAGGAAGAGTCCTTATTTACCCCCTATTCTGGCCTAGATGGGAAATATCCTCTACCAAAATGGTCTAAAGAGGTTTTCACAAGAATCATCACTGAAGTCTATGAAGAGACATGGATATGATAGGAATTATTCGAGTGAGGATATATGTTTCCCCATTGTGAAGGCATTCCATAAAGAGTGTAGCCCAGATTGTAAAACTGACTCCCCCCATACGAAGTAACCTAGGGGACAAGAGGACCTGTCATGGGGAAAATGTTCAGAGGAACTGTCATGGAAAATGAAGGGTACATGTGTGGAGGGTAATAAATGGAATAAGCACCCATCTGAGCACTAGCTCCTAGAGGATAATAACTAGCATTGGATCCATAATAAGGAAGGTTCCAACCTCCCATGGGAACCCGACTCATATCAAATGAAGAAGTAGGCATTGGAGCCATGGTGCCCCCAAATCCAATGTTAGGATTCATATACGTGGACCAAGGAGAGGATTGCATGGGTGGAAGCATATCAATAGAAAAATGACTAGAGACCCAAGGTGTGGAATGAGTGTTGTAGTTTTGCATACCATTGTGAAACACGAAAGGATTTGCCCCCATGAACTAAGTAGACATCATAGGGTGGGTCACATCGAATGAGGGAGTAAAAGGAACTCCATTATCCATGAAAATGAAACTCAATATAGACTCCTAAGACCAACTATTAGTCAAAGAGCATACCAAAAATTCAAACGGCTAATATGAGGCAAACGGGCTAAAGTGGTTGAGTGGCCTCCCTCGCTAAATAAGGTATGCCTCGTCCAGGAGGGACTTGAGACTCCCACTAAATTTTGGAGGTAACATAATCAGTTATAGGGGACCTCGTGGGCTTAAAAACTAGTCAGTCAGACCCCCCTAGAGAGGTAATCCTCCATAAAGGTTGTGTGTTGTTTGATCCCTATCTGACCTACGGTACAAGCAGAGTAACCCCTACAAGTAACATATTAGGTACCTAAGTCAATAGACTAATAAAACAATGTATAACTAATGCACAAATGAGCAATCGTAAGTTTGGATCACCGTATGGGAAGGGTAACAAAGCCTGAAACCTTGAAAGAACTGCCTCTCACAGAGGTATAGGCACTAGCAATATCCTCAAATACGAATAAATCCACAAATATATCTTTGAGGCTAGGCGAGTATCGGAGGGATATCCCTTCAACCAACTTTGCGTGACCTCGTGATTAACTTCAGTGTGAGCAGAGCCTCCTGATCTTACCAATTATACAATGGACTTCTCACCTCCCTGTCTTAGACACATATATTGATTTAATTTCCTTGGAGAAGTTTACTCACAAAATCCTATTCCAAGGCACTAAATCCTAAACTAGTTTTTGCACCCTAAAAACTAAAATCGTGACTAATCAATTTTAATTTAAAGCATAAATTTTGTTGGCCGCGATTACTCAAAAAGGTATGGAGATGAAACTCATGATGTTATTACTCTATAAGAAAAGTAAATATGGATATAATGCAAATTCTAACTTTATCTTTTTGATGAATGACATGCTTATAAAATGATGCAATTTTGATTTTTCAATTCTGCAATTCAGAAGTAAAATGCAATCTTTCACTAAAAATGCACTAAGCTAATGATAGAGGTTCAAAAGAAAAAAACACCAAGAAATGCAAAATGCCTATTTTTTGTATTTTCAATTTACTTAAAAATGAAAATGAAAGGACTGAAAAGCAACTTGATATATATATTCTACTGTGTATAAATAGACATAACCCAAGTAGAATACCAAGAATTTAAGCACACAGTCCAAAGTACAAGGACAAATCAAAAATGAAAAGAAGAGAAAGACTCCACCCAAAAATTCAAATCCAAACAGGTTTCTTGTCAACCAAGAGATGCTTAATAAGCACTACAGAGACCTAAGAAGACTCATCAACCATCAAGTCCCACCCAACAACCACCAAACCAAGCAAACAGGTAAGGAAAAGTGTTATACGTGACTGTTCAGAAGAACATAGTGTATATACGCATCTAGCAGTGAGACAACAAGCATATACGTGAATGCCAAGGCAATAGGGAGCATACAATATTTAAAACAAGGCTAGGCAAGGGAGAAAAGGCTGAAAACTCAGACCTAGAGTGAACAGAATCTGTCAAGCAGTGATATGACAAGAACTAGGAATGAAAAAGAGCAATGTAAGGAGAAAAAACACCTCAAACCCTTAGAAACAAAATCTTCCCCAGTATGGTCGCCATTTCTGTTATGAGGGAAAAACTCTCTATGGCCAGGGTAAACCACAATAGATAGGTATGACTGGAGAAATCAACTAAATTCCAACATATGTTATATAAACCAATGTGTGAACAAGATGAGATAGAAGCCTACCTTGATCCAACATTTGATTATCTTCCATCGTTGAGCACTTTGACCCAAATCTTTGTGTCTGCGACAAGTTTTCAAAAAACAAGCAAAGAAAGCATATTGTGATAATATAAAGGGGTTAGCACATTATACAACATAATCCATGAATAAACATAAAAAACATGCCCATGGATAATAATCATATATCTATACGATACTAATTGGACGGGAAAGAAGTATTTCTATTAATAATGATTAGCAGAAGTGAAAAACATTACAGACTTCCATGTCGGCACGGTTCGGAACCAAGAAACCAAGTTCATTTCAACTGAGTCTCCACCACTTCAATCCTCCACCAAAGGAAAGCTCATATAAGGGAGACAATGAGGTTCTCTCAAAAATAAGGGAAGAGCTTGGGGGATGAACACTATGTTCATACTTGAGGGACAAAGGGATGCAGACTCAATATGAAGTAATTTCTCTAGAGTAACTTTGCTCTCAAAGTTGAATGGTTTCTCCTCTTTTCCATAGTTCAGAATTGGCCCATTTATAGCCTTCAAAATGGAATTGAAGGGCCAAGTTAGAACGTTTCTAGTATATGGAAGGCCAAGGATTAGAGATCTTCTGTCGTGACATGAAAACCCGACTTCATTTTGTATTTTCTGGCACAAATCCCGATGTATGTAGGTTGTAGTGGAGCAGCAAGCGTATACGCTTGTTGTATAGTAGATAGGAAGCGTATATGTAGAAAAATATGTATTTTTGGCTCTGGAATCATCAAAAAGGGATGATAAGTCTGCACAGGGAAATGGAAAAGGGCCCTCTGTGCAAAATTGCAATGGTGAGGCAAATCTTGTTATAACACCTATCATTGATGACCTCTTGGATGAATTGAGTGGCACCCAGTTCTTTACTAAACTTGGTCTTCGTTCTGGCTACCACCAGATATGTATGAAAGAAGCATACATTCCCAAGACTACCTTTATAACTCATGAGGGCCACTATGAGTTTTTGGTCATGCCCTTTGGCTTGTGTAATGCCCCCTCCACCTTCCAAAGCCTCATGAATCATGTCTTCCATCCTTTTCTACGTCATTTTTGTCTTAGTTTTCTTTGACAATATCCTCATCTATAGAAAAACCTGGACAAACCATCTTTCTCATGTGGATCGAGTTCTCCATCTACTCTCTCAGCACCAACTTTTCCTGAAACAGTCTAAATGTGCTTTTGGCACCTCAAAAGTCGAGTACTTGGGTCATCTGGTTGGCAAGGACGACGTCAGGGTGGATCCTAAAAAGATTGAAGCTATGCAAGAATGACCTCACCCAAAGACTCTCAAAAGCTTGAGTGGATTTCTGGGCTTAACAGGTTATTATCGCAAGTTTGTTAAGAATTATGGAAAGATTGTAGCACCTCTCACGGCACTCCTAAAAAAAAACTCTTTCACTTGGACTCCAGCAATTGCTCAAGATTTTCAAACCTTGAAGATGGCCATGTGCACCACTCCAATCCTGGCCCTTCCTGATTTCAAAAATACCCTTGTCTTGGAATGTGATGCTTCAGGGAAAGGAATTGGTGCTATCCTTATGCAAGAGGGTCAACCTTTGGCCTTTACTAGCAAGCAACTATCTGAAAGAAATCTAGGCAAATCAATCTATGAAAAGGAAATGTTGGCTATTCTACATGTTGTTGATCTATGGTGCCCTTGTCTATTGGGGAAATGCTTCCAAATTAAGACATACCATCAAAGCCTCAAGTATTTTCTAGAACAACGCATTACCTCCCCGAAGAAACAAAAATGGGTGACTAAGCTCTTTGGATATGATTATGAGATCATTTACAAGAAAGGTAAAGACAATGTGGTTGTGGATGCACTTTCCTGAAAATATGAAGATGAGAGATCCCTTTTTTCTCTTTCCTTCACTATACCAGATTGGTTCGAATCTATTCGCCAGGAATGGCTACATGATCCCAAAAGTTTGCATCTGATCCAACAATTGCATTTCAATGATTCAGCCTCCTCGGGGTACTCTTGGATCCATGATGAGCTTCGATACAAAGTTCGTTTGTATTTAAGTAAACAATCAAAACATAAATCCACGATACTTTATGAGCTTCATGCTACACCCACAACTGGGCACTTCGGGTTTAGAAAAACCTATGATAGGGTCAAACGTTCTTTTTTATGGGATGGTATGAAACAAGACATTCATAATTTTGTCACTAAATGTGATGTGTGTCAACACAACAAGGGAGAAACAGTCAAATCTCCAGGCACACTACAACCACTTTCGATTCCACTTGCTATTTGGAGGGATATCTCTATGGATTTTATTACAGGCTTACCCAAATCAGGAAATAAATTAGTCATCATGGTGGTTGTTGATCACCTTTCCAAGTATGCTCATTTATGTGCTCTTCAAAACCCATTTACAACATCCACGGTGGCTCAACTTTTCATGGATCAGGTCTTCAAGCTTCATGGCATGCCACATTCTATTGTTTCTGATCGCAACCCAACTTTCACCAACAATTTTTCGCAAGAACTGTTCAAGCTACAAGGCACCCAATTTCATCTCAGCATAGCTTATCATCCCCAAACTGATGGTCAAATGGAAGTTGTCAGCAAGTGTTTGGAAACATATTTGAGGTGTTTTACCTCGAAAAAGCAAAATTAGTGGGCTCAATGGTTACCCCTAGCTAAATCGTGGTACAACACTTCATACCATATAGCTACTTGCATGACTCCTTTTGAAGTGGTATATGGAAAAAAGCCACCTCTAGTTCTCTCATACTTACTTGGTGTCTCGAAGGTCTAGGCGTTTGACCAAACCCTTACAGTTTGAGAGGATATTCTCCGTACCCTCAAAGAGAATTTGTTCATGGCACAAAATTGCATGAAGAAACAAGAAAATCAAGGTCGCTCTGAACATCAACTTGCAGAAGGGGATCAGGTGTTTCTTCGACTACAACTTTACAAGAAAAATTCCCTCAAGGTCGAGCATTGTCAAAAGCTAGTTCCCAAATTTTATGGTCCTTATACCATTCTCAAGCATGTGGGACAGGTGGCCTATTAGTTAGCTTTGCCCAGTCATTCTAAGATACATCTTGTTTTTCATGTTTCATGCTGAAAGAAGGTGATTGGAACTAAGTGCAAAATTCAAACCAACCTTCCCAAGTTAGATGAAGAAGGATCATTTTGGATACATCCACAAGAATTTTTGGACCAGCGTGAGCATCACTAGCATCAGAGAACCATCAAGGAAGTGTTAGTCCAATGGAAATATACAACTCTAGCAGATTCCACTTGGGAACCAACTACCATTCTGCAACAATTTCCACATCTCAAGCCTTGAGGACAAGGTTGTTTTTAAGGGGGAGGACATGTTAGGTTCCTAACCTACACATAGGTAGAACAATATATTCGGATGTAATAAAGGTCAATATTAATAAGGCCTTGCAATAAAATAGAATAAGTCGAATGTAAGAAGACCTAATAGAAGCTTCTGCTTCTAGAAGGATCTTCCTCTAGATGCTTCTTTTGATAGACATATTTAGTATAAATAGGAGTCGAGGGTATGAGAACCCTAGCTTGGATATTATTGTAATAGAGCTCTACTCGACTGGAGGTTTCCCCCTTGAAGAGGCCCGTGAACATTGCTCTTAGAATCAAAGTGATATTTCTATTGTTATTCTTATATCATTTCAGTATTATTATGGTGATTGTTCTAGTTATATTGTTGCTATTCTACCATTTCTAGCATTTTATTTCTGTTTTGCATACTTTTTATATCTGGTATATTACATTCTCTAAGGATAACTAGAGGTGATTTGAGTTGGTTTGGCTCGAATCTAATCTTTAGGCCGCCTCTAAGGGAGATACCACAACTTATGGAGTCATATCCTCAACTTATCCCAAATATAACCAAGGTGGTTGAGCCTCTCAAATCCTATAAAGGAAGGCATTCTCATGGTGAACAAGGGGGGGGGAATCAACAAAAGTATTGTCATTCTGATTGTGGATCTTTTGAGCAAGGGGTTGGACAAGGAGGACTTGGAGAGGTTTCTGCAATTGCATTTAAAAATTGTAAGTTTATTTTAATTTTCTCATTAATATATGCTTGGCCTATTTCCTTCAAGTTTGTGTATTATTGCATATACTTTTGTATTATGGATGAATTTGGTTTAAACTAATCTTGGCAGAGTAGGAAGTCTTTGTTTTTCTTCGTTGTCCATTTTATTGCAGGTATCATTTTATGCTAAAGAGCTTGGAGACCAAGTTTATATTGGATTAAGCGAGGACAAGATTTGAAACAAGGTGCACAATACCTTCTCCTTCTCTTTCTTTTGATTAGTTTAACTATATTTAAAGGGACGTTAGTGTCCATTTGCATATTTATGTCTTGGTATTAGGGGTCTAGAATTCGAGGGAAGATCCACCTATCCGTAGGGGGAATTTTCCTATAATAGCTTATGATATTGAAGTGATTTCCTCTGAATGTAAGACCACTTCTTGTCATTTTTTCATGTGTTTAATGATATGCAAAGGGTACCTCCATGGATTTAAACATATGAAAAGTTTTATAGTTTGATGCTTGATTTAACGATATGATACATTTTTTTTTTGTTTTCTAGTTTGTTTGTGACCTATGGGAATAGCCTGTGGCTTGAGAAACCATGACTGAAGGGCATCCAAGCCGTCAAAATAACATGGGGATCACACCCAGCCTAAGCCACACCAACCCTTAACATGGCTGGATTTTGTGTCCCCGCAGGTTTCGAGCCGGTGACTTTAACATCACGGAGTTGCTTAACAACACACTCTGTCACCACTGCCCTACACCTCACGGACTAATGATATGATACAGTTGTTAGAACTGCTATATTCTTAATTTCTCATCACATTATTATTTCCATAAACTGTGAGATTCACCTTGAATATGCCTCGCATGTTTATCTTTTATTTATTCTAAATACATATCTTTCCAAATTGAACTCAAATTGTCTGAAACACTTGTGGAAAAATTCCTCTTGAGGGAAAATGTTTTGATATTTGGTCTGGGGTAGTTTTAGTGCCAAGAGTTTTACAAGAGAGAGAGAGAAAAACTTACCCACAATTTTCCATAATTTATGTTGTTACAAGCATGGATTTAAGGCTTGCTCCGAGTCTTAGCTCCTAGGATGCTTCAAAATCATTCCATTGATAGCCTAGAACATCTCAAGGGACAATATAAGGAACTGATATTGTCTTTGTTGTGGGGTGGTATCAGCCTTGCATATGCTTCGCCTTCTATGCTATTCATGATTATGATCTATAATGTGAACAATTGTGGTTTTTTTAAATTCAGAAAGAATATCCAAACCAATATCATGTTGAATAAGAAGTTGTAAGAAGGACAAGAGGGATTTGGCCAATGATTCAAAGGTTGTACGAGACCCATATTTCACGTCCACATACCATTGGGAATATGGACCAGTGATTGTTCTATGGAATAATTGGAGACGAATTGAATCTTCCATGAGGTTATTAGAAGATCACCAAATATGGA
>ML778270.1:515105-560918 GCA_009831015.1 Picea engelmannii | reverse complement strand
ATCCTAACTTAGACTACAAACTTATTTTGTTCCCCTCCTATGGAGGTTTAAAGGAGATTTTAAAGATTGATTTTATGATGAAATAGGTTGGAAGACTAGGGTCATGAACCCATCTAGTTGATTAAAATGGTGTGTTTTGAAAATCTCAAAATGGAATCTCACACTCGATTGGTAGGAGGGATTCAGTGCCATAGACCAACTGGAAAGGTGTGAATCCAGTTGAAGTTTTCACAGAAGTGCGATAGGCCCAAAGAGCGGAGAACAGTTGTAAATGCCACGATGTCTTGTTTTCCCCTACCATGCGTTGGATCATGGTTTTTAGGAATTTGTTGATAGCCTCAACTTGTCCATTCGCTTGAGGGTAGTAGGGGGATGAGTTTTCATGGCGAAAACCCAATTTGACATGTAACTCGCTCATCATCTGGTTTTTGAAGTGTGCACCATGATCAGTGACAATGGCATGTGGTACACCAAAATGAGTGATGATGTGGTTGAAGAGGAATAGAGCTGTAGTACGACCATCATTCAGGAAGGTAGGCATAGCCTCAGCCCATTTGGTGAAGTATTCGACGACGACGATGATGTAACCATGCCCCCCGACTGAGGTAGGCTTACACTGCATGAAATCAATACCCCATTTGGCAAAGGGGCCAATGGCGATAATAGGGTGCAGCATGGTAGGGTGGGTGCATGCCTTCTTGTTAAATATTTGGCAGGGTGGGCATTTTTTGACGGCCTCGATGAAATCTTTGAAAATTGAGGGCCAAAAGTAGCCAGCACGTAGGATTTTCTGGGCTGTGGCCATCCCAGAAAGGTGACCGCCACATGCACCAAGGTGACAATCGTTCAAAACGCGTTCAGCCTCCTCATGAATTAGACATCACCGAAGGATGGTGTCAATGCCATGGCGATACAAAGTGTCGTTGAGGATGAGATAATGGCGAGAGTGGTGACGAATCCGTCGATGCTCTTCGTGAGAGATGTTGGGCTAAAAACGTTGGGTTTGAAGGTAGAGGAGAATGTCTTCGTACCAAGGATTAGAGGTGTTGACGAGGAAGAGAGATTCATCGGGGAGATAATCTCTAGGTTCGATGTTTTATTCGACACGAGGGAGAGCACAGATGAGCTCGACAAACACCAGGGATTTTTTGGCTTTGGCATTCGTAAACTTAAGATTGAATTCTTGAAGAATAATGATCCATTTTGAATATTTTCCCCCAAGTACTTGACGTGTCAAGACATGGTACATAGGGTTAGAGTCTGCGATTACTGTGGTGGTGCATAATAATATGTAGTGGTGGAACCTCTGGACAGCAATGACGGCTGCTAGAGCTCATTTCTCAACATGTGAATATCTGAGTTCGGGTCTAGATAAACTCTTTCTCAGATAATAAATCACATGTTCTTTGCCATTGGGGTCTCCTTGGACTAACACCATCGCAATGGTGGAAGTAGAAGCGACCAAGTAAAGGATATAATCCTTTGTATATTCAGGGGGATGTAACAAAGGAGCGTGGGTCAAATCATGCTTGAGAGCGTCGAATGACCATTGGGCAGCATCATCCCAGATGAAAGGGATGTTCTTTTGCAGTAACCGCATAAATCCTTTAGTGATCTCGGCATAATTGCAGATGAAACAACGAAGAAAGTTTGCTTTGCCTTGCAAACTTTCGAGTTGGGTTAAGTTGGTAGGTGGGGGTAAGGCTAGGATGGCCTTGATATTTAAGGGATCCACCCTGATCCCATCTTTGGAGACGATGAAACCGAGGAGTCGACCGGATTCGACAGAGAAAATGCATTTGTGTGGGTTCAGACGAATACGATAGAAGCAACATCGCAGAAAAATTGCCCGCAAGTGATTGATGTGATCGGATCGATTGGATGAATGGGCGGGTAAATCATCGAGGTAAGGTTCCGCAATATGCTTGATGTCATGGAAAGCGTACGACATGGCCCACTGGAAAGTAGCACCAGCATTTTTAAGGCCAAAAGGTAGCTTTCGGTAGGCGAAAGTAACCCAAGGGTAGATGAAGGCTATCTTATGTTGATCGACAGGTAAGATTTCAATCTGGTTATATCCAGAAAATCCATCCATGAAGGAGAAGATTACGCTTCCTGTGCAGTTATCGATGATTTGATCGATGAAAGGCGTAGGGTAGTTGTCCTTGGGACAAGCTTTGTTAAGATCTCAATAGTCAACGCAAACACGGATGGTCCCTTGTTTCTTGGCAACCAAAACGAGGTTGGAGACCCATTCAGTCAAAGGGATGGGATAGATAAAGCCATATTTTAGAAGTTTTTCAACTTCTGCCTTTATAGCTGCGATTTTCTTGGGATGAACTAGGCGGAGTTTCTGTCGAACCGGTTTTGCGTCAAGGTAAGTCTTGATTTCGTGTACGACAATTGAAGGGTCAATCCCTGGCATTTCCTCGTATCTCCATACGAAGATGTCCCGGAATTTCTTAAACAAAGCGGTGTAAGAAACCACTTCATCGGGTGTGCAATTAGCGCCAAGGTTAATATTTTCCACGACACCTTCTTTGATTGAAATGTCAATCGTGATCATAGTAGAGATGTTACCCATGTTCCCCTCAGAGAGAGTATCTTGTGTGAGGATGGGAGATTGCGGAGCATCGATAACATCGGGAGGGAAGACAAAATGTATGTCTTGAATTTCTTCCAAAGGTGGAAGAAAATATGATCGGTGGTGGTTATCATCCCAGGGCAGATCGTCAATGCTAAGAATTTCCATAATAGATTCATCTGAAGGAAAAATTTGGGAAATGTAATCAACGACAGATGACAGGGAATCCAACCACGAGGGCACCGAGTAAGCATCGGGTGCCAAGGAATGTGAAGTGTTCGAAGAGGGAGAAGCATATTGGATAGCTACGTATGCGGCCTCGGCTGGGCTAAGTGGCATTGTGTCACCGAGCACATCGAATTCCAGTGGACTAGGCACAATCCAAGGGTCAGATGATTCCAAGGATTGATAGGGCATAGTCGAGATCATATTGACGGCGGAAATATGATGTATGGTAGGTGGAAATGGTGTAGGGAAAGTACCCATGAGGCTAGAATCTTTCAATAAGCCAACACCAATGATTTCATACATAACTGGGTGGTCTCCCAAAAAGGGAATGTTGTTGGTAGCAGGGATGCGAGCATCGGGTGTGCAGAAATCAAGTTGATCGATGGTAACAATTTTGCCTTGATGGGGGAATTGTACACATCGAAACACCGACAAGGCGATGGTAGTCATAGCGTACAACCAACTTCTTTCAAGTAATAGGCTGTAATCGAGGGGAGCATCAACCACCTTGACGTCAACGGTAATAGTTTTTCCACCTAACTGGACGGCTAAGGATTGTAATAATCCATGAGGATGAAAACCTCATCCATTGAAAACATGTAACATGGTAGCGGATTTGTTGAGGGCCGGTGATTTCAAACCTTTCCAACAGGCTAGAGATTATTACGGTAATCCAAGAAACCCAGATGACACCACTGTTGGCCATCTAGACATGAATCATGTGATTTAGTCATTTTCAATAAAACTTGAAAATCTTTCAGGATAGTGTAAAGTATCCCAAGATTTTGTGTAGATTTTCCTGACAAAGGTCAATCTTCCGTTGATTCTTTATAATATGGTTTTGGATTTGATTGCCCATTGATAATGATTCATGATAAAAATTCGAAGAATTTCTCCATGATTAGGCCCTTGATAATTCAAATCTCTGACATGATAGAGTGGAACAAAAGAGCTGAGAATATTTGGATCTGTTTCTTCTTTGTTTATCCCAAAATCCTTCCACCAGTTGGCTAGCCATAATGGTGGTCTTCCTGCAGTAGAAGTATTTACTGCTCCAAACTTTACTAAAGATATAGTATCTTGATTTTGTAAGAATTTCCACCATAAGGTTTTATATTCATGATAATTAAAACTTATTTCAGGGAAAATAATTTCTGCATTTTCTTCAGGCCATTGCGAAATTGCCCTAGGTCTATTTAGGTAGAAATATTGTTGATGATGTCCTTAATTATTTCTGCTATCCCATATTAAGTTTATGTCATGAAACAAATATGTTAAGGCACTCTGTGCCTCAAGTGCTCTTCTGTTATCTTGATTTATGATAGGTAGCAAAATATTATTATTACTCCTATACCTGATCTCGGGAACCAAGCTTGAATAGAGCACATGAGTAGTGGGGGCTAATATATTGGTACTTCTTAATCCCCATCTAGGAACCCATCTGTTAGTATATTCTTCCCATCTCAAGGAGTCAGGAATATTTTCCATATGATCTGTATCTCCTCTAAGCTGTATGGAGATTACAAGACTCTGATGTGTAGGCTGTAAATGTTCTCTACTTAGAAAGTCAGGCAAACAATTTGAACTTCATTTAATATGTTCAATAGAGAAGTCAAAGTTTCTAAAAAGGGCCTGCCATCAGGAAAATTTATGGTCTCCTGGGTCCTTCAAGGTTTTATTAAGAACCTTATTCATTGCTGCAGCATCTGTCCTTAATATAAACTTTTTATAAATTAAATAAATTTCAAACTTCTGTATTGCATTAAGAGCAGCCTTTATTTCTTTATCAAGAGTAGAATAATTATTTTCTGTAGGTTGCCATAGTCCAGAAGAAAATTGTATTACTTCTTCTTTCCCTTTGTCTCTAACTTGTTTAAGCACTGCTCCCCATCCCAGATTACTGGCATCTGTTTCTACAATCTTTAAAAGATTGTCATAAAAAATGTGTAGTATAGGCAGATGTTTCACTTTAGCTTTGATATTCTTGACTGCTTGTGTATGAGCCTCAGTCCAGGGTACTGGGTCTTTCTTTAATCTATCATTTAGAAGCTTTCTATCTAAGGCACATTTTTTATAAAAATGGTTAATATAATTTAAGCTTCCCAAAAACCTTTGCAACTGGGTTTTGTCAAGAATTTTATCTGGGAACTTATCAGCAAACTCAATAGCATGGGTTTGTAAAGCGATTTGACCATCCTTGATAGTATGACCAAGAAATTTAACCTGTGTCTGGAATGGTTCAATCTTTTTCTTCGACAGAACAAAGCCAACTTTTTTGATTACCTGTAGAAGTGTTCTTAAATGCTTGAAATGTTGATCCAGAGAGGAGGAGAATACTAGAATGTCATCAATATATACAATAAGCCAATCAAAATATGGCTTAAGAGTGTCATCCATTACTCTTTGGAACTTTGCAGGGGCATTTTTAAGGCTGAATGGCATGAAATTCCATTCATAATGCCCGGCAAGAACATTAAAAGCAGTTTTAAACTTATCCTTTTCATGTATCGCTACTTGCCAAAATCCTGACTTTAAGTCGAATTTAGAGAATACTTTGGCTCCTGCGATTCTTGTAACAAGATTTCTTTTATTAGGGATAGGAAAAGTATCATCTGCCAATACCTTATTAAGGGGTTTATAGTTGACTACCAATCTGGGAACTCCCCTGATTTGTTCTGAATGCTTATTCACATAAAAACCATAGCAATTCCAAGGACTGGTAGATGTTCTAATTAAGTCCTTTTTCAATAAAATCTCAATTTCTTCTGCACAGAGTTTTTGGTATTCATCATTCATGGGGATGGCTCTGCTTTTGCAAGGTCTTCCTTGATAATCTTCTTTTTAAGGAAGATATACTTCATGCTTCTTCTGTTTCTAGAAAGCAGTAGGATTCTTAGTGCAAACACTTTTAGTAAATTCTTCTTTGAGAAAAAGAATTTTCTCTTAGATACAGGGCTTCTGTAGCTGTTCTTTTATTCTAATTCCAGACTGTAAGCTTTGGAGTTCTTTGATCTTTTCAGATCTCATCAGATTGATTTGAACTGAGTTTGAAGGTTTTGGAGTAGAGATGAAGGGAAGTTTGATTTTCTTTCCTTCTGGCAGGGTAATAAAATATCCTACTTTTTCAGGAGTTATCATGGTAGATCCATGTGGAGAAACAGCTGCCAGGAAAGGAGTACACAGAATGCAAGCAATAGGGATTTCTGCTATTAAGAATTTCAATTTTAAGCAAAATTTGTCGAAGCATAGAGTTGCTTCAGGGATCTGAATAGAAATATTGTTGATAACATTGCCAAGCCCTTTCACTGCAACTTGTGTTTTTTCCCATAGTGATACAGGGATTACATGCTTATTAAGCAAATTTAAATCAGATCCTGTATCAATTAATGTCTTGAGTCTGAAATGTAAATCTTGAATTTTCAGCTCAATTAAGACATGATACTGTTGGTGTTGGACTTGGAGGCTGTCTTCTTTTTCTTGCTCCTGTTGTCTTGCTTTCTTTATTTTGCTGATTTCTTTTCCTAGATCTGATACAGAAAGTGTAGTAACAGGACAACTTACCAGGATAGCCTTTTGGGGGGTTAGGTTGGGCTTGGATTTCGGTCTGCTATTATTCCTCTCATGAAACGAAATATACATATGCCTTTGGTCCATAAATCTTTTCCAAGCATCTGCTAGCTTAAGTTTTTTTGAATTGGGAGTTTGCTTTTGGATGAGTATAAAGATCCCAATTCAGCGTATTTTTCATCCATTCTGGATTTTGTTTCTCTTGGCTGCAGCCTTTGGATAAGCTTATAAACTTATGGATTTCCGGAGAAGATGGTATTTTTATATCCTTAGGAAAATAGGATTTTTGTCTATCTTGGAGTTCTGTACAAAGGGTGTCTTGTATAACCAGGACATGGGCGTCATGGGGAAATGGAATGTCAGAGCATTGTGGATGAGGACATTGTTCTTTAGTTGTTGACATGGGTGGTGGTAAGTGTGTTCTTGGATTATGATGATCATGTTGAAACTGGACTTTTGAATCTTTTTCAAAAGAGGCTAGTGTAGATAAAGTAATTAGGTCTCCACAGTCAAGACATTTTACTGCAAAAGGGACTTGCCCTATTTGTCCAGCTAAAGTTTGTAAAGATGGATGTAGACAAAAATAAGGAATAGAAGGAGGAGGTCTAGTAGGTTTAGGATGAGAGGAAGTAGGGTAGAAGTTCCTTTGAGGAAAAGAGATAATAGTAGAATCATAAGTTTCTTTAATCTGAGCCGAAGTGATAGGTCTTGGAATTGGTACTTTTGGAGTATCAATTACCCAATCTGCTGGGAAGGATAGGTCTTCCCATTTAATAGTACAATGTTCCACTTTTTGATTTAAAGAGTCTGTAATTACCAGAGTACTGGCTTGAGAATCTTTACTGGGTGTATGTAAGATAGCAGGGAACATAGTATTAGTGTGTCTAAAACACCCTCGAGCTTGAATGGCTATGTTTGTTCTTTTAGCATTCATGCTAAACCCTGTGGTCCTGATTTGTAATTTTAGGATATCAGCAAGAGTCTCATCAAATGAGTAAACAGAAAAGTTAGGATAATAGTCAAAATAGACTGGTCCATTTGATAAGGGGGCTACTATCCCTCCAATTATAGAATCGGTAAATTTATCATGAGTTAAGTCTCTTACAGTGCAAAGTACATAAGCATTTATTCCTTTATGTACTAATGCATTGATACCGATTCTTATACATCCAAAATGTACAAACTGGGTTTTATGTCTCTTAGCTTCCTTTTGTATTTCTTTTGGATCTAAGAGGGATATAGTCTGAGTAGTGTTACTATTCTATTGAATTGTACTGATAGACTCTTTTACAAAGACTCTAGTTACAGCTTTAAGATGGAACATGGATAGAGATTGATATACTTTGCTAGGTTCTATAGCAGGTAATTTCCATGATGCTTGTGGGTTTGTTTCAACTTCTTCTATGTCATCACGGTTTATACTCTATGATCTATTCAAGGAAAACATTGACTCCAAACTATTGACAGGGTCACTACCTGAAGTACTAGCTTGTTCACCATTTTTAATTTCTCTAAAAGACACTGAGCGTGAATCCATACTGAGTATTACTATCTTTACACAGAAAAGGAGGGCTTTTAGTCTTATGTCCTTTAATACAAAAGGATTAGACAGGCTCCTGGCCTACTCCTCAGGTAAAGACTAGTAAACTGTTCGGATATGTATACAGGTTTGGATATAATCTAAGACAATTTCTGAAAACAAAGAGCAAACAGCTTTAACAGATCAGGATGAGTCTGTTATCATACCCGAGGCAGAAATGAAGGCATGGCTCTGATACCATTTGTAAAGCAGGGGCCTCCTCTGTAAGAGTATGAAGCTTGCTGATTGATGCTTTCCTATGCGCAATCTCCCTTCACCATTGATCTTCTGATTTCTACGACTTGTACCAAAATGAATATCGACGGGTGAACCGCTTTACTTACTTTATCTTCCTGAAGTTCTCCATTCGAATTCCATCGAGTGCTTTTCACACCAGCTCTATTTGAATCCTATATGCGATCTTCTGGCAACCCTTCTCAGCTACAACTGCCCTTAGTGGCCTCTTGCCTAGCGGGACTTGCTACCACCGATCCACTGCGGCCAATCTATCACATACCAGTCAACCTTACTAACCGGGAGAAAAAATCAGACTTAAGCATACCAACGAACAACATATGCAAATACAGGCTAATGAGGTGAAGTCAAAATGTGCGCATAAACATTAGGCAATAAACAAGCATCAGAGAAATATATGCGGAAGACTTTGTATTAACAGAGCATGAATAACTCTCGGGTATTACAATATCTTGTGCCTGAGGCACTGATAACAGACAGAGCAGGATGCTCTTCGCTCTTACAAACTCTAAGACAGAATGAATCAAAGCTTCGGACAGAAGGGAAGCTTAGAAGACTGACTCACACACTGATTCAAATGATCGATGCCTCAAATGAATTCCCACTCTTCCTTATATAACAATTTTGTGAGGGAGAGTAATCATGAAGCATCAAACATGAGTAGACTAAAAGTCTTTCATGTCGACCACCAGATCTACTTTTATGATTCGGCAGAGTCAGTCATGCAGGAATCTCTGTCCGATCAAACATCTTTATTTTAAATCAAGCCGAAAGTATAGTACTAAAATATTTGTCGGGGTTGTCACGTAGGATTCCCTGATCAAATCAAAAACTGATGGGGTAGTCGTGCAAGATTCCCCAATCAGATATGACAACTATAGGACAATTTATATGCGTAAATAGTAAAGAATCTTGGAAATGGGGGTCAATCCTCACCAAAAGTCAGAGAAGTGCTCCGAGTTTCCAAGATTCCTTACGGATGGACATGACAACACTATACGAAGTGGAGATTGTTACGGTAATCCACGAAACTCAGATGACACCACTGTTGACCATCTAGACATGAATAACATTATTCAAAAGGATGATCATGGAAGTGATTGAAGAAGTGAGGGTCCCAGTGCTGAGTATATATTTCATGGACTAGGTCGGGATCATGATTATAGTTTTCACTTTGATGTAATAGAAACTTTGTCCTGATGATCCATGGATGTTTTTCTCTGATAAACATAGTCTTATATTCCTCTTCAGAAAACAAATCAAAAATGTTTTCAAGAGGTCGAGTGAAAAAGATAAACATTTTTCCTGTTTCAGTAACCTCAGGATTTATTCCAATAGGGTTTAGGCCAAACTGTCGCCACCATTCCATTATCCAGTCAGGTTCTTCCCAATATCTAAATGAATAAGAAAACCTGATCATACAATAATAATATTTAAACCTGCTAGTCCACTGGCAAACATTAAACCACATTGTTTTATATTGCTGATATGTTATTCCAAATAAATGTTCATTTGGATTTTGATGAGGCCAATCTGAGACAATTCTCATTCTGTTTATTTGGAAAGATTGATGAGCCAGGGCTGTAGTCCAGCTTTTTATATAATGATCATACCAGTGTGTTTCGATTGAACTGAGGCACCTTAGATCACCCATTTCAATAAGTTTTTCCCTGGAAGAGATAGTTATGGGTTGATTTATTTGACCCAAAACATGCTGAGGAGGAAGAACTGTGATATTGGTGTTAGTAGAAAACCCTGGTAAACCGACTTCAATTTTTTCAGAAGATCTTAATAACCAGGAAGGTTTCCAGTGTTCTTTAAATACTGTCCAACTCGTATTATCATCATAATACTCTGTTACTGGAGCATTTCTTTCATGTTCAAATGCTTCTACTATTACCATGCATTTTCTATAATAGGCTATTTGCATATGACTATCAGATATAAAAGGGAATTCAATTCTTTTTGCAGGGATATCTCTAAATTTTGGCATGGTAATAAAATATCCTGGTTGATCCTTGTTGCACAGACAAGACCCATGTGGTTCTACTGCTGATAAAAAAGGAGAGCATAAGATGCAGTCAATAGGTAGATCTGATATATGGAATCTCATTCCCAATCCATAGTCTTCAATAAGTAATATGCCTTTAGGAACTTCGTAGTAAAAATCTGTATCCTGATTGCCAAGGCCTATGGCAGATCCAAAACTGGGAGCCCAATATTTTGCAGGGATTTTGTTTTTATCTAACAGATTTATATCAGAACTAGTATCTATGATTGTGAGAGAAAATATTTCTTGGCATATTTCTAACTGGACTGTGATGTAGTACTTCTGATACTTTATTGGTAGCACTTGCATACCTGGCATCCCCTGCATTTCTCCAGAGGTTTGTTCTTGTACAAAATTTTCAAAAGGAGCATCTTCAAGGGGAGGAGGAAATGAGTCAAGCCTTTCTTTAATAAATTTTATCTCCTGTCTGGCCCATGCATCAACTGGATAAATTAATTCTATCTCTCCTTGAATCTTGGCTAATTTTTCTTTTAAATCACAAGCCTCTTTTTTAAGAGAAGAGATTTCATTTGCTAAGTCAGTAACAGAGATATTTTGCAACTTTGTTTCTCTATTAAACTTTATGTATGTCTTAGTATTTTTGTCAAAAGATGCATCTAAGAACAAGGGTTGTCTTCTGGGTAATTCATAACTTTTCCCCTTTTGTTCTGTTTTTACAGTTTTTATAAATGCTTCAAGTAAAGCATTTTTCATGTCTCCTTCAGGAAATCCTTTGATCTGTGCAATCATTTGAGCTTCCTGATCTCCTGTATTTTGAAACATATAGACTTTTAATTTTTCTTCTTTTATTGATTCTAAATCAAAATCACAACTTTCTGAAGTAGTAGAACATGTACAGTAAAGTGGATTACTGCAACTACAAGATTGATGTATTAGAATTTCTTCATCTGAGCTTGTCTCAAATTGTGAAGTCTCTAGAGATGATGAGCAGCATCCTTCTTTGAGAAAATGGACTTCAGGTTTTTGCCTATGAGGATTATAAGGGTAGGCATTGGTGTCATGGGTCTGTGCACCACACCTGTTACAAAGTAGCTTGAGAGCTACTTGTTTCTTTTCTTGGGCCTCTTTTGCTTTTTGTTCAGAAAATTTGCCTTTTGTTCTCCTAGAGGCATCATTGTCAGGACATTCATGTGCATAATGTCCATCATTCCCACAAATCAAGCATTTAATCTGCTATTTGGCCTCATGCTTATGGGTTTTGAGATTGATGTCATGAGGCTCAAAATAGTGAGTGTTAGGAACATATCTGTATCTAGATTTATACTTTCTTCCTTTTTCTTTTCTAATTTCTTTTGGCCGTTTTTTTCTCTTAGGAACAGGATTTGTCAGATATAAGCCATACTGCTCACAGATTGATTTCTGGTCAGGAAGATATGAGGACTTAGAGACAAAATGTTGAATTTTCATGCTAGTATAGAGTCCTATCAAAGTCTTTGTAATAATAGAATAAATTTCTCCCCAAGTGTATGTCTCATAAGGAAGTTTAAAGTTATCTTCCATTTTGAGATATTCTATAAACTTACTTGGAAGAGCTGCCAGATATACTTGTTTCCATAGTATATTTTTGCTGTCTTTGACCTCAAAGATCCTTTGGGTCCATTCTTTATGAAATTGTTCATATTCTGACATCTTTCGGCATTTCATATTCATTAGCACAATTTCATGTTTGTCAGCAATTTCTGTTTATGTCCCACACCAATGTTCAAGAATCAAAGTGGTGAGGGATCCTATCATATTATTCATAGCAGTCCCATCAGAATGGTAAAATACATCTCCTTGTTCATCTTTTAAAACCTCAACTTCCATTTTACCAATCATAAGGGGAGAAGATACAGTCTCCCACCATTTATTGAGTGTTACAGTAAAACACTGAATAAGTGTTTTGCATGCTTCTACTTCTCTTTTTCCTTTCATACACATAATCTTATAAGAAACATACATTCTATCAATCATCTGTCTAATCTGGGCAACAGAGAGATTATCAATATTCCATTCCTGAAACCAGTCACTAGCAAAGGTTTGGGATTTTGGAAGCTTTCCTTTTCCTATGAGGTCAGGGGCTGCTGGTCTTGATGAATGAGTTGGGACATGTTCATAAGAAGGTCTTCTAATGGTTACCAAGGAATGAATATCTTCTGAGTCCTTCTTAGAGATTTCTGGTTTACTTTCTTCAAGAGGAAAATGGAAAGGAAATTTTTTCGTTATTTCTTTTTCAATAGGTTTATATACAGGAGACAATATAGAGATATGTGGATTAGGGAGAAGAACAGAGGTAGGAATAGGCTTATCTATTTTTCTAGGCTTTTTTGTCAGTTCTGTTAAAGATTTTCCCATCTCAGAGAATGCAGTGCCTAGTCCTTCCATAATCTCTTCATGATTCCTACTGGATTCTCTTGCTCTATAAGAGATTTCTAATAAGGTGGAATCAACCTTATCATTAACATTTAAAACTTTTTCTTGGATCTGATTTATTGAATGTACAATAGTATTGGTGGATACTTGCAGATCCATGATTTGCACTTTCTTAGCATAATCATTTGTTATATGTATATGAGTATCCATCCCTCTTAAAGCCGTGTTTGTCCAATTTAATTGTTCAGAAACTGATTGGACTCTCTTATCTATTCCATATAGTTGATTGGCTTCATCAGATAGCAAAGGAATATCTCTAGCCTGTTTAGAGCTGTCTTCTAAAATAATTCCTTTAGAAGGAGAAAAAGTAGTATTAGTTTCGACAGAGCTTCCGTCTATACTTTTCCATTGGTGTCTAGGAGAATCAGAGCTTTCTCCTACCATTTGAACTACGGGGGATATATACAGCTTTCTCCATTCGAAGAAGGAGATCCAACAGTTTTCTTTGACCATATATTCTTTCCATAATTTTGATAGTCTTTGTTTTTCTATTTCTAGAGTAGTACTGTCAAATTCTTGAGATTCAGAATTTGTAAACAAATCCCAATTTGTCATTTTCTTGATCCATTCTTCGGGTAGAGATCCCTTTTGAAAGCTTGTTATGACTGTGAGGTATTTTAAGATTTCTTCTACAGAGGGACGCTTTATATTTGTAGGCAAAGGATTTGAAAATCTACAGTCTGGTATAACTGTATCACATTGCTCTATATATCCTAGGCCATATCTAGGAGCATTTGGGGTTCTCATTCCTCTGTAAATTTCTTTGATTTGGGGATCTAAAGACTCAATTGACGACATATAATGGATCATGAAACAGAGAGTATGATCTGAGCTGGAAGTAGATGACTCTATAGTATTATTTACAATTCTAAACAAGACTAAGGAATCCATACTTCACTATTACTATCTTTACACAGAAGAGGAGGGATTTTAGTCTTATGTCCTTTAATACAAAAGGATTAGATAGGCTCCTGGCCTACTCCTCAGGTAAAGACTAGTAAACTGTTTGGATACAATCTAAGACAATTTCTGAAAAACAAAGAGCGAATAGCTTTAACAGATCAGGATGAGTCTGTTATCATACCCAGGGCAGAAATGAAGGCATGGCTCTGATACCATTTGTAAAGCAGGGGCCTCCTCTGTAAGAGTATGAAGCTAGCTGATTGATGCTTGCCTATGCACAATCTCCCTTCACCATTGATCTTCTGATTTCTGTGACTTCTACCAGAATGAATACCAGGGGGTGAACTACTTTACTTACTTTATCTTCCTGAAGTCCTCCACTCGAAGTCCATCGAGCGTTTTTCACACCAGTTCTATTTGAAGCCTATATGCGATCTTTTGGCGACCCTTCTCGTCTACAACTGCCCTTAGTGGCCTCTTGCATAGCGGGACTTACTACCATCGATCCACTGTGGCCAATCTATCACATACTAGTCAACCTTACTAACCGGGAGAACAACTCAGACTTAAGCATACCAACGAACAACAGATGAAAATACAGGCTAATGAAGTGAAGTCATAATGTGCGCATAAACATTAGGCAATAAACAAGCATCAGAGAAGTATATGCGGAAGACTTTGTATTAACAGAGCATGAATAACTCTCGGGTATTACAATAGCTTGTGCCTGAGGCACTGATAACAGACAGAGAAGGATGCTCTTCGCTCTTACAAACTCTAAGACAGAATGACTCAAAGCTTCGGACAGAAGGGAAGCTTAGAAGACTGACTCACACACTGACTCAAATGACCGATGCCTTAAATGAATTCCCACTCTTCCTTATATAACAATTTCATGAGGGAGAGTAATCATCAAGCATAAAACCTGAGTAGACTAAAAGTCTTTCATGTCGACCACCGGATCTACTTTTATGATTCGACAGAGTCACTCACGCAGGAATCTCTGTCCGATCAGACATCTTTATTTTAAATTAAGCTGAAAGTAGAGTACTAAAAGATTTGTCGAGGTTGTCACGTAGGATTCCCTGATCAAATCAAAAACTGATGGGGTAGTCGTGCAAGATTTCCCAATCAGATATGACAACTATAGGACAATTTATATGCGTAAATAGTAAAGCATCTTGGAAATGTGGGTCAATCCTCACCAAAAGTCGAAGAAGTGCTCCGAGTTTCCAAGATTCCCTACGGATGGGTATGACAACACAATATCTAAGAAAGATTTACTTTTTGTACAAAGTGGAGATTGTTACGGTAATCCACGAAACCCGGATGACACCACTGTCGGCCATCTAGACATGAATTATGTGATTTAGTCATTTTAAATAAAACTTGAAAATCTTTCAGGATAGTGTAAAGTATCCGAACATTTTGTGTAGATTTTCCTGACAAAGGTCAATCTTCCGCTGATTCTTTGTAATATGGTTTTGGATTTGATTGCCCATTGATAATGATTCATGATAAAAATTCGAAGAATTTCTCCATCATTAGGCCCTTGATAATTCAAATCTCTGACATGATAGAGTGGAACAAAAGAGCTGAGAATATTTGGATCTGTTTCTTCTTTGTTTATCCCAAAATCTTTCCACCAGTTGGCTAGCCATAATGGTGGTCTTCCTGCAGTAGAAGTATTTACTGCTCCAAACTTTACTAAATATATAGTATCTTGATTTTGTAAGAATTTACACCATAAGTTTTTATATTCATGATAATTAAAACTTGTTTCAGGGAAAATAATTTCTGCATTTTCTTCAGGCCATTGCGAAATTTCCCTGGGTCTATTTAGGCAGAAATATTGCTGATGATGTCCTTCATTATTTCTGCTATCCCATATTAAGTTTATGTCATGAAACAAATCTGTTAAAGCACTCTGTGCCTCAAGTGCTCTTCTGTTATCTTGATTTATCATAGGTAGCAAAATATTATTATTACTCCTATACCTGATCTCGGGAACCAAGCTTGAATAGAGCACATGAGTAGTGGGGGCTAATATATTGCTACTTATTAATCCCCATCTAGGAACCCATTTGTTAGTATAGTCTTCCCATCTCAAGGAGTCACGAATATTTTCCATATGATCTGTATCTCCTCTAAGTTGTATGGAGATTACAAGACTCTGATGTGTAGGCTATAAATGTTCTCTACTTAGAAAGTCAGGCAAACAATTTGAACTTCCTTTAATATGTTCAATAGAGAAGTCAAAGTTTCTAAAAAGGGCCTGCCATCGAGCAAATTTATGGTCTCTTGAGTCCTTAAAGGTTTTATTAAGGACCTTATTCATTGCTGCAACATCTGTCCTTAATATAAACTTTTTATAAATTATATAAATTTCAAACTTTTGTATTGCATTAAGAGCAGCCTTTATTTCTTTATCAAGAGTAGAATAATTCTTTTCTGCAGGTTGCCATAGTCTAGAAGCAAATTGTATTACTTCTTCTTTCCCTTTGTCTCTAACTTGTTTAAGCACTGCTCCCCATCCCATATTACTGGCATCTATTTCTACAATCTTTAAAAGATTGTCATCAGAAATGTGTAGTATAGGCAGATGTTTCAATTTAGCTTCGATATTCTTGACTGCTTGTGTATGAGCCTCAGTCTAGGGTACTGGGTCTTTCTTCAATCTATCATTTAGAAGCTTTCTATCTAAGGAACATTTTTTTATAAAAATGTCTAGTATAATTTAAGCTTCCCAAAATCCTTTGCAACTGGGTTTTGTCAAGAATTTTATCTGGGAACTTATCAGCAAACTCAATAGCATGGGTTTGTAAAGTGATCTGACCATCCTTGATAGTATGACCAAGAAATTTAACTTGTGTCTGGAATAGTTCAATCTTTTTCTTTGACAGAACAAGGCCAGCTTTTTTGATTACCTGTAGAAGTGTTCTTAAATGCTTGAAATGTTGATCCAGACAGGAGGAGAATACTAGAATGTCATCAATATATACAATAAGCCAATCAAAATATGGCTTAAGAGTGTCATCCATTACTCTTTGGAACTTTGCAGGGGCATTTTTAAGGCCAAATGGCATGACATTCCATTCATAATGACCGACAGGAACATTAAAAGAAGTTTTAAACTTATCCTTTTCATGTATCGCTACTTGCCAAAATCCTGACTTTAAGTCGAATTTAGAGAATACTTTGGCTCTCGTGATTCTTGTAACAAGATTGATTTTATTAGGGATAGGATAAGTATCATCTGCCAATACCTTATTAAGGGGTTTATAGTTGACTACCAATCTAGGAACTCCCCTGATTTGTTCTGAATGCTTATTCACATAAAAGCCATAGCAATTCCAAGGACTGGTAGATGTTCTAATTAAGTCCTTTTTCAATAAACTATCAATTTCTTTTGCACAGAGTTTTTGGTATTCAGCATTCATGGGGATGACTCTTGTTTTGCAAGGTCTTCCTTGATAATCTTCTTTGTAAGGAAGATATACTTCATGCTTCTTCTATTTCCAGAAAGCAGTAGGATTCTCAGAGAAAACACTTTTAGTAAATTCTTCTTTGAGAAAAAGAATTTTCTCTTGGACACTGGGCTTCTGTAGCTGTTCTTTTATTCTGATTCCAGACTGTAAGCTTTGGAGTTCTTTGATCTTTTCAGATCTCATCAGATTGATTTGAACTGAGTTTGAAGGTTTTGGAGTAGAGATGAAGGGAAGTTTGTTTTTCTTTCCTTCTGGCATGGTAATAAAATATCTTGTTTTTTTAGGATTTATCATGGTAGATCCATGTGGAGAAATAACTGCCAGGAAAGGAGTACCCAGAATGCAAGCAATATGGATTTCTGCTATTAAGAATTCCAATTTTAAGCAGAATTTGTCGAAGCATAGAGTTGCTTCAGGGATCTAAAAAGAAATATTGTTGATAACATTGCCAAGCCCTGTGACTGCAACTTGTGTTTTTTCCCATAGTGATACAGGGGTTACATGCTTATTAAGAAAATTTAAATCAGATCATGTATCAATTAATGTCTTGAGTCTGAAATGTAAATCTTGAATTTTCAGCTCAATTAAGACATGATACTGTTGGTGTTGGACTTGGAGGCTGTCTTCTTTTTCTTGCTCCTATTGTCTTGCTTTCTTTATTTTGTTGATTTCTTTTCCTAGATCTGATACAGAGAGTGTAGTAACAGGACAACTTACCAGGCTAGCCTTTTGGAGGGTTAGGTTGGGCTTGGATTTCGGTCTGCTATTATTCCACTCATGAAACAAAATATACATATGCCTTTGGTCCATAAATATTTTCCAAGCATCTGCTAGCTTAAGTTTTTTTGAATTGGGAGTTTGCTTAGCAAATAGTTTTGCTTTTGGATGAGTATAAAGATCCCAATTCATCATATTTTTCATCCATTCTAGATTTTGTTTGTCTTGGCTGCAACCTTTGGATAAGATTATAAACTTACGGATTTCTGGAGAAGATGGTCTTTTTATATCCTTAGGAAAATAGGCTTCTTGTCTACCTTGGAGTTCTGTACAAAGGGTGTCTTGTATAACCAGGACATGGGCATCATGGGGAAATGGAATGTCAGAGCATTGTGGATGAGGACATTGTTCTTTAGTTGTTGACATGGGTGGAGGTAAGTGTGTTCTTGGATTATGATGATCATGTTCAAACTGGACTTTTGAATCTTTTTCAAAAGAGGCTAGTGTAGATAAAGTAATTAGGTCTCCACAGTCAAGACATTTTACTGCAAAAGGGACTTGCCCTATTTGTCCAGCTAAAGTTTGTAAAGATGGATGTAGACAAAAAGAAGGAATATAAGGAGGAGGTCTAGTAGGTTTAGTATGGGAGGAATTAGGGTAGAAGTTCCTTTGAGGAAAAGAGATAATAGTAGAATCAATTACCCAATCTGCTGGGAAGGATAGGTCTTCCCATTTAATAGTACAATGTTCCACTTTTTGATTTAAAGAGTCTGTAATTACCAGAGTACTGGCTTGAGAATCTTTACTGGGTGTATGTAAGACAACAGGGAACATAGTATTAGTGTGTCTAAAACACCCTCGAGCTTGAATGGCTATGTTTGTTCTTTTAGCATTCATGCTAAACCCTGTGGTCCTGATTTGTAATTTTAGGATATTGGAAAGAGTCTCATCAAATGAGTAAACAGAAAAGTTAGCATAACAGTCAAAATAGACTGGTCGATTTGATAAGGGGGCTACTATCCCTCTGATTATAGATTCGGTAAATTTATCATGAGTTAAGTCTCTTACAGTGCAAAGTACATAAGCATTTATTCCTTTATGTACTAATGCATTGATACCGATTCTAATACATCCAAAATGTACAAACTGGGTTTTATGTCTCTTAGCTTCCTTTTGTATTTCTTTTGGATCTAAGAGGGATATAGTCTGAGTAGTGTTACTATTCTGTTGAATTGTACTGATAGACTCTTTTACAAAGACTCTAGTTACAGCTTTAAGATGGAACATGGATAGATCTTGATATACTTTGCTAGGTTCTATAGCAGGTAATTTCCATGCTGCTTGTGGGTTTGTTTCAACTTCTTCTATGTCAGCATGGTTTATACTCTTTGATCTGTTCAAGGAAAATATTGACTCCAAACTATTGACAGGGTCACTACCTGAAGTACTAGCTTGTTCAACATTTTTAATTTCTCTAAAAGACACTAAGCGTGAATCCATACTGATTATTACTATCTTTACACAGAAAAGGAGGGCGTTTAGTCTTATGTCCTTTAATACAAAAGGATTAGACAGGCTCCTGGACTACTCCTCAGGTAAAGACTAGTAAATTGTTCGGATATGTATACAGGTTTGGATATAATCTAAGACAATTTCTGAAAACAAAGAGTGAATAGCTTTAACAGATCAGGATGAGTCTGTTATCATACCTGGGGCAGAAATGAAGGCATGGCTCTGATACCATTTGTAAAGCAGGGGCCTCCTCTGTAAGAGTATGAAGCTTGCTGATTGATACTTGCCTATGCGCAATTTCCCTTCACCATTGATATTCTGATTTCTGTGACATCTGCCAGAATGAATATCGGCAGGTGAACCGCTTTACTTACTTTATCTTCCTGAAGTCCTCCACTTGAAGTCCATCGAGCACTTTTCACACCAGTTCTATTTGAAGCCTATATGCGATCTTCTGGTGACCCTTCTCGGCTACAACTGCCCTTAGCGGCCTCTTGGCTAGCGGGACTTACTACCACCGATCCACTGTGGCCAATCTATCGCATACCAGTCAACCTTACTAACCGGGAGAACAACTCAGACTTAAGCATACCAACAAACAACAGATGCAAATACAGGCTAATGAAGTGAAGTCATAATGTGCGCATAAACATTAGGCAATAAACAAGCATCAGAGAAATATATGCAGAAGACTTTGTATTAATAGAGCATGAATAACTCTCAGGTATTACAATAGCTTGTGCCTGAGGCACTGATAACAGATAGAGGAGGATGCTCTTCACTCTTACAGACTCTAAGACAAAATGAATCAAAGCTACGGACAGAAGGGAAGCTTAGAAGACTGACTCACACACTAACTCAAATGACCGATGCCTGAAATGAATTCCCACTCTTCCTTATATAATAATTTGGTGAGGGAGAGTAATCATCAAGCATCAATCCTGAGTAGACTAAAAGTCTTTCATGTCGACCACCAGATCTACTTTTATGATTCGACAGAGTCATTCATGCAGGAATCTCTGTCCGATCATACATCTTTATTTTAAATTAAGCCGAAAGTAGAGTACTAAAAGATTTGTCGGGGTTGTCACGTAGGATTCCCTGATCAAATCAAAAACTGATGGGGTAGTCATGCAAGATACCCCAATCAGATATGACAACTATAGGACAATTTATATGTGTAAATAGTAAAGCGTCTTGGAAATGTGGGTCAATCCTCACCAAAAGTCGGATAAGTGCTCCAAGTTTCCAGGATTCCCTACGGATGGATATGACAACACAATATCTAAGAAAGATTTACTTTTTGTACAAAGTGGAGATTGTTACAGTAATCCACGAAACCCCAATGACACCACTGTCAGCCATTTAGACATGAATCATGTGATTTACTCATTTTCAATAAAAATTGAAAATCTTTCAGGATAGTGTAAAGTATCCCAAGATTTTGTGTAGATTTCCCTGACAAAGGTCAATCTTCCATTGATTCTTTGTAATATGGTTTTGGATTTGATTGCCCATTGATAATGATTCATGATAAAAATTCGAATTATTTCTCCATCATTAGGCCCTTGATAATTCAAATCTCTGACATGATAGAGTGGAACAAAAGAGCTGAGAATATTTGGATCTGTTTCTTCTTTGTTTATCCCAAAATCTTTCCACCAGTTGGCTAGACATAATGGTGGTCTTCCTGCAGTAGAAGTATTTACTGCTCCAAACTTTACTAAAGATATAGTATCTTGATTTTGTAAGAATTTCCACCATAAGGTTTTATATTCATGATAATTAAAACTTGTTTCAGGGAAAATAATTTCTGCATTTTCTTCAGGCCATTGCGAAATTGCCCTGGGTCTATTTAGGCAGAAATATTGTTGATGATCTCCTTCATTATTTCTGCTATCCCATATTAATTTTATGTCATGAAACAAATATGTTAAAGCACTCTGTGCCTCAAGTGCTCTTCTGTTATCTGGATTTATCATAGGTAGCGAAATATTATTAGTACTCCTATACCTGATCTCAGGAACCCCATCTAGGAACCCATCTGTTAGTATATTCTTCCCATCTCAAGGAGTCAGGAATATTTTCCATATGATCTGTATCTCCTCTAAGCTGTATGGAGATTACAAGACTCTGATGTGTAGGCTGTAAATGTTCTCTGCTTAGAAAGTTAGGCAAACAATTTGAACTTCCTTTAATATGTTCAATAGAGAAGTCAAAGTTACTAAAAAGGGCCTGCCATCGAGCAAATTTATGGTCTCCTATGTCCTTCAAGGTTTTATTAAGGACCTTATTCATTGCTGCAACATCTGTCCTTAATATAAACTTTTTATAAATTAAATAAATTTCAAACTTCTGTATTGCATTAAGAGTAGCCTTTATTTCTTTATCAAGAGTAGAATAATTCTTTTCTGTAGGTTGCCATAGTCCAGAAGCAAATTGTATTACTTCTTCTTTCCCTTTGTCTCTAACTTGTTTAAGCACTGCTCCCCATCCCAGATTACTGGCATCTGTTTCTACAATCTTTAAAAGATTGTCATCAGAAATGTGTAGTATAGGCAGATGTTTCAATTTAGCTTTGATATTCTTGGCTGCTTGTGTATGAGCCTCAGTCTAGTGTACTGGGTCTTTCTTCAATCTATCATTTAGAAGATTTCTATCTAAGGCACATTTTTTATAAAAATGGCTAATATAATTTAAGCTTCCCAAAAACCTTTGCAATTGGGTTTTGTCAAGAATTTTATCTGGGAACTTATCAACAAACTCAATAGCATGGGTTTGTAAAGTGATCTGACCATCCTTGATAGTATGACCAAGAAATTTTACCTGTGTCTGGATTAGTTCAATCTTTTTCTTTGACAGAACAAGGCCAGCTTTTTTTATTACCTGTAGAAGTGTTCTTAAATGCTTGAAATGTTGATCTAGAGAGGAGGAGAATACTAGAATGTCATCAATATATACAATAAGCCAATCAAAATATGGCTTAAGAGTGTCATCCATTACTCTTTGGAACTTTGCAGGGGCATTTTTAAGGCCAAATGGCATGACATTCCATTCATAATGACCGGCAAGAACATTAAAAACAGTTTTAAACTTATCCTTTTCATGTATCGCTACTTGCCAAAATCCTGACTTTAAGACGAATTTAGAGAATACTTTGGCTCCTGCGATTCTTGTAACAAGATTGCTTTTATTAGGGATAGGATAAGTATCATTTGCCAATACCTTATTAAGGGGTTTATAGTTGACTACCAATCTGGGAACTCCCCTGATTTGTTCTGAATGCTTATTCACATAAAAACCATAGCAATTCCAAGGACTGGCAGATGTTCTAATTAAGTCCTTTTTCAATAAACTCTCAATTTCTTTTGCACAAAGTTTTTGGTATTCAACATTCATGGGGATGGCTCTGCTTTTGCAAGGTCTTCCTTGATAATCTTCTTTGTAAGGAAGATATACTTCATGCTTCTTCTGTTTCCAGAAAGTAGTAGGATTCTCAGAGAAAACACTTTTAGTAAATTCTTCTTTGAGAAAAAGAATTTTCTCTTGGATACCGGGCTTCTGTAGCTGTTCTTTTATTCTGATTCCAGACTGTAAGCTTTGGATTTCTTTGATCTTTTCAGATCAAATCAGATTGATTTGAACTGAGTCTGAAGGTTTTGGAGTAGAGATGAAGGGAAGTTTGATTTTCTTTCCTTCTGGCAGGGTAATAAAATATCTTGATTTTTCAGGAGTTATCATGGTAGATCCATGTGGAGAAACAACTGCCAGGAAAGAAGTACCCAGAATGCAAGCAATAGGGATTTCTGCTATTAAGAATTTCAATTTTAAGCAGAATTTGTCGAAGCATAGGGTTTCTTCAGGGATCTGAAAAGAAATATTGTTGATAACATTGCCAAGCCCTGTGACTGCAACTTGTGTTTTTTTCCATAGTGATACAGGGATTACATGCTTATTAAGCAAATTTAAATCAGATCCTGTATCAATTAATGTCTTGAGTCTGAAATGTAAATCTTGAATTTTCATCTCAATTAAGACATGATACTGTTGGTGTTGGACTTGGAGGATGTCTTCTTTTTCTTGCTCGTGTTGTCTTGCTTTCTTTATTTTGCTGATTTCTTTTCCTAGATCTGATACAGAGAGTGTAGTAACAGGACAACTTACCAGGCTAGCCTTTTGGGGGGTTAGGTTGGGCTTGGATTTCGGTCTCCTATTATTCCACTCATGAAACGAAATATACATATGCCTTTGGTCCATAAATATTTTCCAAGCATCTGCTAGCTTAAGTTTTTTTGAATTGGGAGTTTGCTTAGCAAATAGTTTTTATTTTGTATGAGAATAAAGATCCCAATTCAACATATTTTTCATCCATTCTGGATTTTGTTTCTCTTGGATGCAACCTTTGTATAATCTTATAAACTTACGTATTTCCATAGAAGATGGTCTTTTATATCCTTAGGAAAATAGGATTTTTGTCTATCTTGGAGTTCTGTACAAAGGGTGTCTTGTATAACCAGGACATGGGCATCATGGGGAAATGGAATGTCAGAGCATTGTGGATGAGGACATTGTTCTTTAGTTGTTGACACAGGTTGCGGTAAGTGTGTTCTTGGATTATGATTATCATGTTCAAACTGGAATTTTGAATCTTTTTCAAAAGAGGCTAGTGTAGATAAAGTAATTGGGTCTCCACAGTCAAGACATTTTACTGCAAAAGGGACTTGCCCTATTTGTCCAGCTAAAGTTTGTAAAGATGGATGTAGACAAAAAGAAGGAATAGAAGGAGGAGGTATAGTAGGTTTAGGATGAGAGGAAGTAGGGTAGAAGTTCCTTTGAGGAAAAGAGATAATAGCAGAATCATAAGTTTCTTTAATCTGAGCCGAAGTGATAGCTCCTGGAATTGGTCCTTTTGGAGTATCAATTACCCAATCTGTTGGGAAGGATAGGTCTTCCCATTTAATAGTACAATGTTCCACTTTTTGATTTAAAGAGTCTGTAATTACCAGAGTACTGGCTTGAGAATCTTTACTTGGTGTATGTAAGACATCAGGGAACATAGTATTAGTGTGTCTAAAACACCCGCGAGCTTGAATGGCTATGTTTGTTCTTTTAGCATTCATGCTAAACCCTGTGGTCCTGATTTGTAATTTTAGGATATCAGCAAGAGTCTCATCAAATGTGTAAACAAAAAAGTTAGGATAACAGTCAAAATAGACTGGTCCATTTGATAAGGGGGCTACTATCCCTCCGATTATAGAATCGGTAAACTTATCATGAGTTAAGTCTCTTACAGTGCAAAGTACATAAGCATTTATTCCTTTATGTACTAATGCATTGATACCGATTCTAATACATCCAAAATGTACAAACTGGGTTTTATGTCTCTTAGCTTCCTTTTGTATTTCTTTTGGATCTAATAGGGATATAGTCTGAGTAGTGTTACTATTCTATTGAATTGTACTGATAGACTCCTTTACAAAGACTCTAGTTACAACTTTAAGATGGAACATGGATAGATCTTGATATACTTTGCTAGGTTCTATAGCAGGTAATTTCCATGCTTCTTGTGGGTTTGTTTCAACTTCTTCTATGTCAGCAGGGTTTATACTCTGTGATCTGTTCAAGGAAAACATTGACTCCAAACTATTGACAGGGTCACTACCTGAAGTACTAGCTTGTTCATCATTTTTAATTTCTCTAAAAGACACTGAGCGTGAATCCATACTGAGTATTACTATCTTTACACAGAAAAGGAGGGCTTTTAGTCTTATGTCCTTTAATACAAAAGGATTAGACAGGCTCCTGGCCTACTCCTCAGGTAAAGACTAGTAAACTGTTCGGACATGTATACAGGTTTGGATATAATCTAAGACAATTTCTGAAAACAAAGAGCGAATAGATTTAACAGATCAGGATGATTCTGTTATCATACCCGGGGCAGAAATGAAGGCATGGCTCTGATGCCATGCCTTCATTTCTGCCCTGGGTATGATAACAGACACATCCTGATCTGTTAAAGCTATTCGCTCTTTGTTTTCAGAAATTGTCTTAGATTATATCCAAACCTGTATACATATCCGAACAATTTACTAGTCTTTACCTGAGGAGTAGGCCAGGATCCTGTCTAATCCTTTTGTATTAAAGGACATAAGACTAAAAGCCCTCATTTTCTTTGTAAAGATAGTAATACTCAGTATGGATTCATGCTCAGTGTCTTTTAGAGAAATTAAAAATGTTGAACAAGCTAGTACTTCAGGTAGTGACCCTGTCAATAGTTTGGAGTCAATGTTTTCCTTGAACAGATCACAGAGTATAAACCGTGCTGACATAGAAGAAGTTGAAACAAACCCACAAGTAGCATGGACATTACCTACTATAGAACCTAGCAAAGTATATCAAGATCTATCCATGTTCCATCTTAAAGTTGTAACTAGAGTCTTTGTAAAAGAGTCTATTAGTACAATTCAACAGAATAGTAACACTACTTAGTTTTATGTCTCTTAGCTTCCTTTTGTATTTCTTTTGGATCTAAGAGGGATATAGTCTTAGTAGTGTTACTATTCTATTGAATTGTACCGATAGACTCTTTTACAAAGACTCTAGTTACAGCTTTAAGATGGAACATGGATAGATCTTGATATACTTTGCTAGGTTCTATAGAAGGTAATTTCCATGTTGCTTGTGGGTTTGTTTCAACTTCTTCTATGTCAGCATGGTTTATACTCTATGATCTGTTCAATGAAAACATTGACTCCAAACTATTGACAGGGTCACTACCTGAAGTACTAGCTTGTTCAACATTTTTAATTTCTCTAAAAGACACTGAGCGTGAATCCATACTGAGTATTACTATATTTACACAGAAAAGGAGGGCTTTTAGTCTTATGTCCTTTAATACAAAAGGATTAGACAGGATCCTGGCCTACTCCTTAGGTAAAGACTAGTAAACTGTTCAGATATGTATACATGTTTGGATATAATCTAAGACAATTTCTGAAAACAAAGAGCGAGTAGAGGCTCCCTCATCCAGGATAGTCCGATGGATTTGTTGATTGTGAACAACAACATCGATTTGGAAAGCTAACTAGTGGGAGAGTCATGGTTGATGATCGTCCATATTGAACGTGAGGTTGTTTGATGACTTAGGATCAAAAGCGCCGATAGCGGCTAAGAGCATTCTACGTTGGCTGGGACAGTGTTGTAGAACTTCCAAGGCGGACATGGCACACAGGGCTTGGGCCAAATCTTCTACAATGTTGTAGTTTTGGGCAGCCCGTGAATTAGGATTGAAGGTAGATTTCTAGATGGTGCTCTTAGGAGGGCGTAAGATGGAGTCAAAAGAAGGTTTATCAATCTGGAGTGGCCCGAATGGAGGGTTGCCAGACGGAGGATTCACAGAGGATGGTAACGGGTCTAATGAAGAACCGTTAGCGGTCTTTGGCTTATCGGGTTTAACTGGCGTGTTGTATGTCGTAGAGCGAGTGGTTAGATTAACTTCATTAAACATGTAAATGTGGGCACTTGTCGAGGCCTCATCGTGGGGTTGGTTGGAACTGCCCCCCGGCATGGGGGTTTGTGCAACCAAAGATTGTTGCTTCGGAAAAGGCTGAGTAAGCACAACGGGTTGTGAATTTCCCTTGAAAATTTTGGCCACTTCATCACGATGTGGGCAGTCTCAAGTGTAGTGATCGTCACCGCAAATGAGACATGGGAATTTCGATTTTCTTTGTGGTTGTTTTCCTATAGCAGGGGTTTGTGGTTGGGTTTTGGGTTGTTCGTTATTGTTGTTTTTCTTTGGTTTGTTTCTCGCTTTCTTCTTGCCCCCAAGTTGTTGTGAAGGGGTTGATTGGACTGCGTTCACATCAGAGACCTGAGTTTGAGGGGGTGTAGAAGAGGGTGCAGTCGAACTGGGAGTGGCCGTGGAAGCGGGCCGCTGAATCGTTCCAATAGACTGGGTAGTAGATTGAGTTTTGACGGAGCCAATAACTCCATCCGCATGCGAAGCAGTCGATGGTTTGGATGGATCATTAATGGCATGGGTAGCGTTCGATATAAACTCATACAGAGTACCGGATTGTGAATAGACTAAGCCTAAGTACTGAGCTCGGGTGATGGCTTCTTCCTCGGTGACTACACCACCCATGGCAACGTCACGAGCAATCTGGGGTAATAATGATTTCGTGAACCATTCCGCTAACAATTGGTCAGAAATGACCACTTTGATTAGCCTTCGTCTTCGTCTCCATTCATGAATATGGTCGGAGATGTGTACAAAATTTGTCTAACGAAGGGAGGTTAATAGTTCAATACCCGTCTCGTATCGAATGGGTAGTTGAAAGTGAGTGAGGATGGACATGGCGAGGGAGTTGAAATCGTGAAAAGATGCGCATGGTAATTCAATATACCATTTCGCTGCGGAACTCGTAAGTGTTCATTGGAAAAGACGCAAACGAATCGAATTGTCCATGAGGGAGTTGGATGAACACCACAAATGGAAAGTCCTTACGTGGTTGTTTGGGTCTTCTCCGGACTTTTCGTCGAATTTTGGGATATTAGAAGGAAGTTTAGCTGGAATAGTTGGCCAAACTGGAGAATGATAAATAGGATCATTTGTTAACCGAGACAAGTCTGGAATATCCAGGGTAGCTAGAAAAGGTAGTTGTCGGTTAACCTGTGGGTAATGTTGGTGTGGCAGAGGGACACCAATGGGGTCGATTAATGGGTTATGTGGATAATTATAACTCATGGGCCCTCTCATGTGAGGTTGGTTTTGACCAAGGTACATAGGATTTGAGGTGTTTTGAGAAGTATGTGTGAGCGGAGGATAACCGGATGGGTTTTGTGGGTTATAGGGTGGGTTGGGCATTTGTCCATAGGGAGTTTGTTGCGAAATCTGCGAACATTGTCCAGTCAGGAATTGTGGATTTCCTTGAGAAAGGACGTTCCATGGATTAGGTGCGGTGGACACATTTTGTTCGTGTGGTTGATGGTAGACTCTGACTTGAGGCTGTCCCCCAGCATGAGGGTGCCCCTCGAATGGAATTTTCCCTCCAGTGGGAGGATGCCCCCCAGCATGAGGGTTCCCCCCGAATGGAATTTGTCCTCCGGTGGGAGGATGCCCCCCAGTTTGAGGTAGAGTTCCCAGGATTTGAGAACCAGACGTACATGACTGACCGGTGCTGCCGAGCGGATTAGGACCACCAAGATCGGTCCCTCCGGGTTGTTGGATAGGTATGGAACTTCCCGGTATAACTTGGGTAGTGTCTTGGGCAGTGGTGGTAGTGGTGGCATTTAGTGCCCTGAATCCAAAAGGGAGTGTAGGTATTGGTATTACAGGTGTGCCAATTGGAGCTTGATTAACCACCACGTTACCGGCGGGAATAGTCGGGATGTGCGGGACCATTGTAGAATCGACCATCTGGAGGGGAATAGTAGGCCTTGGGCCAATGGACGGTGTGTTCGGACCAACGAGTGGTGTGGCTGTAAAAGTGGTAGTACCGGTGAAGTGATTTCGGGGTACAGTGTAGGAAAAAGGTGCATCGGTGCCTTCCCCTGTTCCATAAAGATCTCGCACCAAGCGTGGTGGACTTCGAACAACGTCTGCGGTACAAAAAAGGTCATTAGCTAAAGGGTTTTGAGAAGACCCATCCGAAATGTCAGAAGGTTTGACGACAACAAATTCTCCAGCGGAATTCAGGTGGAGGATTTGTCGTTCATATCCCTCTGGAATGCGGTAAGCTTCTGGAGATTCTAAAACAATTCGAAAATTCTCCAAAGGAATGGGAACTTCTTCCTGGGAAGTTGTAGTGTTTTGAACCTTGCTCTGTTGAGGAGATTCCTCCGTGGAATGAGGGGGTAAAGGGGTGTTTCCTTCCATATTTTCTGGAGGGAGTCCCTGTAGCCTCCGTGAGCGACATGGAGGGGCGATGTTGGTGAAAAAGAGTCAGCGAAAGATATCTATGGCCAACTAATGAAAAGAAATAGCACATGCTAAAAAAATCTAAGAATCACAACCAAGCAAACAAGACCTTCCTTTGATGACCATACTAGTTGGTGATGAAATCCAACGTCACGTGATCAAGTCCAGAAGGGGTGGGGATAGGCTGGAGCAGTTACAATGGCGACCTGCTTAACAGACTTACACCTTGGTGCAAGCTTCCATGCAGTAATTGTGGATTTACCCTCCAAGGAGCCCGAGTGAGTTTGACCAATGTCTGATCCAGGTACAGTGAGACTTCCCATCACCGTCACCTTGTGTAAGACCCTAAATATTATGGCCACTAAGGTTACCAATTCCCAGTCAGCCCCTGGGCGGGAATAGTCAATAGTCTGATCCGAACGTACGGGTAGGGTATCAAGCCCGAAATCAACTAAAAGGCTTCCATGCAGTAATTGTGGATTTACCTCAAAGTGACCCCCATAATACGGTCTGACCACCACAATCAGTTAAACCATGGAGGGTTAGTCCCTGTAGCTTACCCGAATGCGACCTCGTGCGTAACCCCTATGTGAAAGGGGGATCCCAGACAGACTTATACGATGATTGGATTTGACTCTCCCTAACTCAGGATGCTACTGTTTGTTTTGGAAACTTTGGAGAGTTATGCTTACATCCCTAATCCAAAGTACTAAGCCTGATCTACTATTGGTGGAGGATCCTAGAAAAGAAAAAGTTCTAAATGATTTTTAATTAGCGTTGATTTTATGGTTGTTCTTTACGCAAAGGGGTGCATGGAAGTGAAACAAATGGAATTATTAATGAGACCCAAAGAATGCATCAAATATGATAAACAGTCATTTCCTTTCAATGAACATCTATCTAAGGGAGAGAGAAAGTTCTTTTCACTAGCAAGCACAAATACGAAGTGTCCTCAAACAATTCTTTTTCTCAATCAAATCCTGATGTGATGCTAAAACTTTTGAGATGCCTTCTAACATGCACAATCAATCATAAAGATTCTTTTTATTGTTTGTGTATGAATAATGATCAATTCGACACGATGCTCGTTTTGCTAATTATCTTTTTGTATGAATGAAAATCAAACTAGCACAAGCAAACGTCATACAAACAATACACCCTTTCGTTGCAATCAAAACGAAAAGCGAAAGAAAAGAAACAATCAAATAGAAAACAAACTTCACACCCAAAAGAAAGAGTTGAAGAACAATACTCTTGAATAAAATCAAGATGAAGAGATATGTAGGCCTTTGATGACCTTCACCAGGGTTTATGTTCAGTTGATGAGGAGAGAAAAACAATGCATGGGTTTCAAACTTCACTCAACAGAAAAAATCAATACCAATAGTGAAGAAGGCTGCAAAATCCAACTTAGAAAGATGTTTATTCTTCAAGCAAAAGACAGATGTCAAGGTTGACAGGGAAGAAACATTGACTCACAAGGTTACTCAGCAGAGGAGACACAAAGGCAAAACCCAGAAAAAGCAGTTATGGAAGGTTTTTTGGGCCAAAGAGGGCTGGCGCTCTGTTTCCAAAGGCAAGGAGTGTTATAGAACTCCGTGCAAGGTTATGGGGGAGTGCTGGCACTCTGTTAACACAGGGACAGGGGCGCCGGGTTCAAAAATTACCAAAAATGTCAAAAACTCCCAAAAATTGCAACTTAAACTCGACAACTACGCTGAGTATGATGGGGTAAGGAGCCAATCAGCTCATGAAACCAATCAAGTGAGGGGTGAACCAGGTCTGAAATAATCAAGGTTAAAAACTAGGTCAATGAGGAGAAATCAAAAAAAGAAGTTTTTATTTGAGGCTATCTCCCCAGTGGAGTCGCTAGTTTTTGTTGTAGGAAAATCTCCCTGCGGATAGGTAGATGACCTCTAAGAGCTTGACCTTAACTCTAGACAGAAAATGCTTAATGTGGACACTGACTTCCTTTCAAATCTATCTAAACTAACACATGAGAAGGAAGGATAATAGAAGTACCTCTCTATCAACGTTTGTCCCTGCACGCTCCGAGTTGCGCTCCGATCCTTTGCTCCTTGCTGGATCCTGTGGACAAAACAAGATACGACCACTTCCTACTCTATTGATATTAGCTTGAAAATAGATCTATCAATTAATGATAAGTTCATGTGACATTAGACACAAACTAGAAAGAAACAGGCCAAGTGTGTCATATTAATGAGAATAACAACAGCAATGCTTACAATCGTAGATGCGAATGCGACAACTTCATCAAGTCCTCTTCGTCTAACCCTTTCCTGAAAGATCCACAACCTGGATAATAGCAACTTCAGTGATCACTCTCCTTTGGCTGGCTGTGTGTTTCTTATGGGATCATAAGTTTCATGCTAGCAGTTCTTCCCCCTTTCCACCATCATAGAGCCTGCTTATATAGGTTAAAAGGAGCTTAACCTCTTGAGTTATCTTTAGAACAAGTTGGGAACCTTCTCCTTAGATCAGGGATCTCTTGATGAAACCAAGAATTTGAATGCAATTGCCTCCTAATCTTGAAAGATCCTCTCCTTATTCTCCTCAATGGGCCAACTACTGCCTTAGATTAGGCAACACTCCCTTAGAAGGGGCATCAGAGCGCTGTAGCGCCCCTTGGTAAGATTTAGGGGGGGGAGTGCCAGTGATTTCAATATGAGTAGCGCTCCTTCAGAGGGGGCAGGAGAGTGTTATAACGCTCCCTGAAGCCTTGTATGGGAGCGCCAACGCTTCTAGGGATGATATAGTGGAGTGCTCCCCCTCAAAACCTTTGTTTCAGAGCTCTCTTCAGGTGTTAAGAGTTATTTGACTTCAGTAAACTAGTCCTCCTTCTTCAAATCAAGCATATGAGATGTTCTAAGTGTCTCCTTAGTGTCGTTGACATGGTAGTATGTTCGAATATTATTTGCAACACTTGTGACCAACTTGCGACACTTGCGAAAGTTGTAAGGAAGATGTGACACTTACGACAAATGAGGGGAACATGCGACACTTATCCAGCTGAGTAATTTTGACGTGTAACAATAGCCCACATAGATTATGTAGAAGTTCCTTTTTGGAGACTACACTAAGAAACCATTTGTATAGTTTTTTGATTTTGTTAATATTGGAGGTATGTTGTTTGGTGTGTTGCATTGGTAATTTCTTTGGCCATCATGTGTATTTTTGTGAGCGGTTTTTCGGTGATAACACGAGGTACACTTTGATGCACATGGCATGACTATAAGGTCTAAGGGTATGTGTTTCCTATTTGGTAAGATCAAATCATAAGTCTGCTATATCCATTTTAAATACTCCATAACAAGCCTTCAATTTTCTTGGCAGTTAATGACTTCATCAAAATAAGGATAGGAACTAGGATGATGAAGAGGATATGTGATGTAGGAGCATGATCTCAAAGAAGAAAACATTATTGGATTTGAAGTTGAATTCAATTTTACCAAAGAGAGTTGGTTCTCTTAATTGTTTTTCTATTTTAATTAAATTTAGAAGTCAAATCGAATAATACAACAAGGGTTTTGAATCCTTCTTTGTAACATATATAGAAGTTGTTTTGATTTTTAGGCTACATTGTAGGATCTAGGGTTGAATAAGGTGCTCGATCCAATTTTAAAGGATCTGAGAAACCAAATTTGTTTGTATTTAAGCCCATCATGGCTATTGCATTCGGGGGGGGGGGATCAGTTGGAATTGGAATAAGGACAAAATTGGAAAATTTATGATTGTGAAATAAAGAGATTAAAAGGTTAGACTGAAATTCTTCATCCCCAAAGTTCATTGTGTGTATATGGTCAATTTATTTCTTCATGAATCATATATAACTCTACAAAATTTCCATCAAATTCATCGAGAATGAGGTTGTAAGTGCGTTTTGAGATTTCAAACCGAAATATAAGCTCTATTTCAATTAGAATTTCTTTGTTTAGTAAATTAAAACTAGGAGTAATTATATGTTTGAAATCATGTGGGTTAAGAATCAATCTATGGATAAGATCGATGATCGTAATCTATTGTAGTGAAGGTATATGCACATGGGTTAATGTTGAAACCTGTATCTGTAATTCAAATCCAATATAGTGTTGAGTTGTGTTTAAAATCTTATCTAGAATCGGACGTCCTGTATGCATTGCGAAGGTTATAAAGCATGGTGGTAGACCCAACCTTTGGCGAACCCACAATCTTATAGAATACACCTGTTATTTTTTTGAAATCCGACTGTGGTTTGGAATTTGAATATAACATCGTAATATTAAAACCAATCTCAACTGTAGATCTATAGATCTAATGGTTGTTGTAGGTCTGAGGGTTGATTTTATAAGTTTTATTGACATTCTCTGCATTAAGTGGTATCGGAGCAGGAAATTTTGATTCATGTAAGTGTATGAAAGGGAGAATTTATTTGTCACCTCTTTCATTGATAGAAGCAGGAGAAATTCAAGATTTTATTAATTCTCAAAATAATTTATTACATTCTTAAATGGCATTTCAATTCCAAAGAGGACATAGCAGAGGAGTTCATAGAGGAAGACCGGTCGCAAATGCAGAGGTGATGGAGGAAATGAGAACTCTGCGTGAAGAATTTGAAGCCATAAGAAATGTTGGTAGAAGAGATCCTGACGTAGGTGATGTCAGTGAAGATGAGCAAGAGGATAATACAGAAGAAGAAGAAGAAGTGACAGAAGAGAATCTTGGACTCAAATTATTAAAAGGAGTTATGGGAGATAGTTCAAAGTCCATAACACAGATAGTTTCATATAGTGGAGGCTTAAATCCAGAACAATTGGTTGATTGGATCAATGTGTTATACAAACACTTTGATTATGATGAGATTCCTCATGAAAAGAAGGTGAAATTTGCAGTCACAAAGATGAAGGGCCATGATTTGTTATGGTGGGATGGTGTTCAAGTAGAGAGAAAAAGGAATAAAAAATTGCCAATTAAAAGTTGGGATAGAATGGTTGCAAAGTTAAAAGGTAAATTATTAACTAAAGACTATCATCTTTCCTTGTATAGATAGATGCAAAATCTGAGACAGATATTGCTAACTGTTAGAGAGTACACTAAAGAGTTTTATAAGGTGAATATTATAGTTGGTTATACTGAGGATAGCTCAGAGAAGGTAGGAAGATATATGAATGGTCTCAAATTAGAAATACAAGATGAATTGAGTCTCTTATCACTAAATACAATGGAGGAGGGATACCAATGTGCCTTAAAGGTGGAAGAGAAGATGAATAGAAGACATAATTTAGGAAAAGGGAAAGGTCAATATTACAGAGGTAAGGGACAACAAGCTGGGAAGAATAAGTTTTCAGCTCAAAAGAAAGAAGTTGATACATCAAATCAGAAAGAACAATCCTCAAGAGGAAGAGGAAGAGAATTCAGAGGAAGAATATATTTTCAGAGAGGTCAAGGAAGAGGTCAAGGAAGAGGTAGAGGATATGAGGCCAGATGTTACACATGCAGTAAGACATGACATATGTCATGGGATTGTCCAGAGAATGTTGCAAGACAAGGAAATGTTCAGATTGAACAAGATGAAAATGAACCAAGAGTACTAGAGGATAATGCTGAAGTTCCATAGGTAGAAGAAGCCTTATTGATGAGGAGAACTTTACTGGAATCAAACAAGGAAGTGCATGAACCAACACAAAGGAAAAATCTGTTCAGAACAATGTGCAGATCAAAAGGTAAGTGTTGTAAATTGATTATTGATAATGGTAGTACTGATAATTTGGTTTCTGTGGAAATAGTTGAGAAGTTAGGATTGCAGAAGGAGATTTATCCTACACCATATAATTTTTCTTGGTTGCAAAAGGGGCATCAAGTATTGGTTAATGAACAATGGATAGTTGATTTCTATATTGGAAATTATAAGGATCATATTTTATGTGATGTCATTCTGATGGATGTTTGTCATGTGTTGTTGGGAAGACCATGGAAATATGACATAAATGTGGTGTACACTGGCAGAGATAATACCTTTACATTTGAGAAGGAAGGAATAAGGCATACTCTTGTTCCTCTTAAGGATGAAAGAGAAGAGGATCAGACAAGTCCAAAAATATTGTTGGTTATAGAAAAGGAATTTATGAAGCATGTGCAAGATGAAGAGGTAAGTTTTTTTTTTTTTTGGAAAACCTAAGATTGTTTTAACCAACACAAGAATAGATGACTTGCCTATTGAAGTTCAGAAATTGTTAGAGGAGTATGTGGATATTGTAGTTGATGATTTTCCTAATTAATTACCACTTGTTAGAAGTATTAACCATCATATAGACGTGATTCCTGGAGCCAGTTTTCCAAACAAAGCATCTTACAGACTGACTCCAGTAGAAAATGAAGAGATTGGAAAACAAGTCCAAGAAATATTGAACAAAGGAATGGTTAGAGAAATCTTGAGTCCATGTGTTGTACCTACAGTGTTGAGTCTGAAGAAAGGAGGAGAGTGGAGAATGTGCACAGATTATAGAGCCATAAATAAAATCACCATCAGGTATCATTTTCCTTTACCCAGAATGGATGATTTGATGGGTTGTTTAAGTGGTGCCAAATATTTTTCAAAGATAGATTTGAAAAGTGGATATCATCAAATTAGAATGAGGGAAGGTGATGAATGGAAAACAACCTTTAGGACAAACAATGGATTGTATGAGTGGTTGGTTATGCCTTTTGGTTTAACTAATGCACCCAATATTTTCATGAGAATTATGAATGAAGTACTTAAGGAATTCACAGGGAAAGTTGTCATTGTTTATTTAGATGATATTATTGTTTTTAGTAAAACCAGAGAAGAACATGTTAGGCACTTGAATTCAGTTTTTAAGAAACTACATCAAGAGAAACTCTTAATAAACTTGAAGAAATGTTTCTTTATGAAAAAAAAATTGGTTTATTTAGGATTTGTGGTTTCACAAGAAGGATTAAAGATGGATCCAGAGAAAGTGAAATCAATTAAAGAGTGGTCGTCTCCAAGACACATATTTGAAGTTAGAAGTTTTCATGGGTTGTCAAGTTTCTATAGGAAATTTATAAGAAACTTTAGTGGTATTTGTGCTCCAATCCTAGAAACTGTGAAGAAAGAAAAACAACCATTTAGATGGACAGAGGCAATAGAAAAATGATTCAAACTGCTGAAGAAAAAGATTACTTAGAGACCTATCTTAGCTCTCCCAAATTTCAACAAAATATTTGCAGTTAGATGTGATTCCAGTGGGACAATAGTTGGAGGCATTTTGAGTCAAGATGGCAAGCCAATTGCATATTCTAGTGAGAAATGGAATGAGGAAAAACATAAATAATCCACTTATGATAAATAATTCTATGCAGTAATACAAGCTTTGAAGAAATGGAGGCATTACCTCATGCCTAAAGATCTTGTTTTATATTTTGACAATCATGCTTTGCAGTTCATAACTAAGAAAGAGAAATTAAATCAAAAACATGCTAAATGGGTAGAATTCATGTAGAATTTTACTTTTGTATTAAAACATATTAGTGGAAGCTCTAACAAGGTTGCAAATGCTTTGAGAAGAAGGTGTTTGGTTTTGTAGGAGATCCAGGTAAGTGTTCTTGGATTAGAACATCTCAAAGATATGTACCCTGAAGATGCATATTTTAAGGAAGCATATGAAGCATGTCAGAATCCAGTTTTGAGAGATAAAAATTCATGGATGGATTTCACACCGCAAGAAGGATTGTTGTTCAAAGGAATTAAATTTTGCATTCCAAAATGTTCAATGAGGGATAATTTATTGTAGGAAAAGCATAGTGGAGGACTTGCTGGTCATTTTGGCAATGACAAAACTTATTCTCAGTTGAGTAATTTTTATCATTGGCCAAGAATGAGGACTGATGTTCATAAATTTGTGGGAAGATGAAAAATTTGTCAACATGCAAAAGGTAGACACCAGAACACAGGCTTATATCAGCCACTACCAATTCCAGAAAGACCTTGGGTTGATGTGAGTATGGATTTTGTTTTGGGATTGCCAAGAAATCAAAGAGGAAATGATTCCATTTTTGTTGTGTTAGATAGATTTTCTAAAATAGTTCATTTTATACCCTGTTATAAAACTAGTGATGCAACTTATATTGCAACTCTATTTTTTAAAGATGTAGTAAGACTACATGGTCTTCCTATTAGTATTGTTTCAAACAGAGATACTAAGTTTGTTGGACACTTCTGGAGGACACTGTGGAATAAATTGGGGACAAGTCTTAACTTTAGTTCAACCTACCATCCTCAAACAGATGGTCAAAACGAAGTTACAAACATAAGTTTGGGTAATATATTGAGAAGGCTAGTAAGTTAACATCTTAATCAGTGGGACTTAGATTTACCACAAGCTGAATTTTCTTATAATGACTCACCCAACATAAGTACAGGGTTAAGTCCTTTTAAGATTGTCTATGGAGTGAACCCAAGAGGAGTGTTTGAGCTCAAAGATTTGGGATAGATGGAGAAGACAAGCATAAATGCAGAATATTTACTTCAAATATGTAAATGTTGCATGAAAAAGTTAAAGAACAGTTACATGAAAATAGTTTCAAGTACAAACAAAAAAAAGATTTGAAGAGAAGGGGAGTTTTTTTTGAAGAAGGAGATTTAGTATTTGCACGTTTGAGGAAAGAAATATTTCCTAGAGGAACATATAAAAAACTTAAGGTTAAAAAGATTGGGCCTTGCAAGATTTTGAGAAATTTTTCATCCAATGCTTATGAGATTGAACTTCCAAAAGACATGGGAATCTCTCCCATATTTAATGTAGAATATTTGTATTCATATGTGGAACCTAAAGAAGAACAAACAACAAATGATTTGGACAGAGAAACAGGACAACAATAAAATTGGCAAAAACAAATTCCTACAGAGAAGAAGTTGTAGATGGAAAGAATTTTGGATACCAGAGTGTTGAATATGGTGAGAGGGAAAGAGTACTATGAGTACTTGGTGAACTTGAAGGATCATCCACTGGAAGATGCTACTTGGGTAATTGTTGCACTCATACAGAAAAGTGGCAGTACTATAGAAGAACTCATGAACAAGAGTTCATGAATTTTTCTGACCTGAGGAGTTTGATGTAGGAGCATGATCTCAAAGAAAAAAAATCATTGGATTTGAAGTCGAATTAAAGTTTACCAAAGAGAGTTGGTTCTCTTAATTGTTTTTTCTATTATAATTAAATTTAGAAGTAAAATCAAATAATACAAGGGTTTCAAATCCTTCTTTGTAATAGAGATAGAAGTTGTTTTTATTTTTAGGATATATTGTAGGATCTAGGGTTGAATAAGGTTCTCGATACAATTTTAGTGGATTTGAGAAACCAATTTTTTTTGTATTTAAGCCGATTGAGGCTATTGCATTCAGGGGGGATCCAATAGCCCATCGAGGCTATTGGATCTGAGATGTTGCACCGAATCTGGTTTTTGCAGCATGAGTTCGAACCCCAGATTGACTGGACTACACATCTTAGAGCCTATCAAGGACACTTTCACCCAACAGCCATAGCTCATAAGCAAAGATTTGCATACAAATAAATTATTGAAGTAATCTCTCATAAAGACAAACAAGTACTAATTTGGAGGGATAAAAACACTTAGCTGAAAAAAAAAAATGAGTAGACTATTTTTGTCAATTGTAATGTTTATGTTATGGCAAGTAGTTTTTTTCATTTTTTAAATGATTATGCATAGGCACAAAGTGTTCAAAATATGAGAATCTTTAAGCACCGTGAAACTTTTTTTATTCATGTTTGTATAGAAATGGGTTTATTTCTATGCAAGAAGGTTGAACTATATTCCTCTTGATTGCTTCATGAATTGCATAGTAAATTGTTTTGTCCATTTTTAAATAACAATCGTTAATGTTTATATGATGCTAGATTATGATTCCACCCTTTGAAAGTCTCCCCTAGAACACTTTATTTGTATAAGCATAATAAAAATATGCCATAATTAAGTTATTCATTCGAGGGTAATGAATTGTCCTTCATATTTATGGACCAAACTAGATTGAGGTCAAATATTTGATGTTGCACATAGTCTACTTCCTATAGTTACTATAATAAAACTAAATACTTTATATTTCCTATAGTTACTATAATAAAATTGAAATTGAAGACAAATCCTAATTAACACATAGTTGTCCGTATCAATTTTCAGTACAGTAGGTATGAGTTTACAACACAATAGGTATGCCAAAGACGCAGCAAACCCTGATTACTTGATAGAAGTAGGTATTACTTTAAATGACAATACATATGATTTTACACCAATGACTATTTTAAATAGATACAACACATGTACATATGAATTATTTGAATCCGTATTAAATAGGTCGGTTTTAGAAGGGCGTTGTCTAACTATTCTACTAACTGATTTTTTTTAGCTAGAATGTGGCAATATAAATATGCTCGAAATCACTACTTTTTGTTGTTTGAAATTCAATTTTGAATGTAGAAATGAATTCAGCATGATGAAAAACCCTTGGGACACTTGAATTATATAGAAATAATCACTCAAATCTGTGGATCTAACAATTTTCTACAGAATTTGGAGCAAATGTCCCCGGAAAAAATAGTCAAAAAACCTTGATTTCATAGAAATTTAGCCTACTGAGTTTTGGAGCTTTATGACCATTAATTGGGCCACTCCACCTTATAACATATGTGAGCTTTTAAAATCACATTTAAGAATAGAGTTTACATGGAGTTGTTCTAAACTTTCAAATTTCTATCACATACGGAAGGGTATCCAAAATAACTAGTTTTAAATCCTATAACATAATTAATTTGTTTTAAACTTATTATAACTAATGTATCTTAAAAATAATTTAAAATTAAATAAAAAAATTAACATTATTTTTAAATATAATTGTTTTTAAAATAAATAATAAAAATACCCAATATAAATATATAAAAATCAATATACCATTAAGAAATTAAAGAACATCCATTAAGTTTAAATATTTATTTTATGATTACAATCACATTATTTCCCATTAAATTTGTGCAAACTATATATATTTATATATAGCAAACTCTAAATTAACATTGTAAATTGAAATGTTCCTCATATAGAGTGACAGGGAAGAGACAAGCCATAGGATACCATTCGAGATAGACTGCCATGCGTCTCCTCAGCCCGTTGGCATCTGCCACCCTTCACTTACCTCTATAAATTCACCACATGCAGACTAACCTTACCTTGCATGTGTGTACTGCTCAACTCCTGGCTCTTTAACACTATCACAATCGCTCTCATTTTATGAAGTTCCAACGGTAGCTTTCTCCAATATGGTATGTACTTTGGATCCTGCATTTTGTTATGGGTATTCCTATTGAAATCACTACATTTACCGGACTTTATTTCACTTGTTCTGATCGCTACCATTACTCATTATCCGAGTTGATGGACAACTATTTTATCCATGCTTCCTTTTGAATTTGGTCCTACAACATTTCTTCTCCTTTTCTCATCCCTATTTAAATTCCCCTCTATCACCTCCACTTTTTTTGACTTATCCTTCCCTCACCCCCTCGTCACTCTCTCTTCTCTCCTCTGTTCTGATGGCTTGAGTAAATCGCTCTCATCGAGCTCAAGGAACCTCATTACGTAGAAACAGGAGACACTTTGGCTCCCAACTTGCCTTTGTTGCTAAATACTTGGTCGAATCCTACCAAGCCCACACACCTCCCCACATTCGAGTTGAAATTGACGTGGATGAGGTTGATGTTCATGTTCTAAGACACTTCATTTCAAATGAGGAGGTGCTCGATTCTATTGGCTCGTGGATCCATGACACTAGCAATACTCGGACTCGAGTCTCCCAGTATTTGAAAACTATAGATATTTACTGGCACCTGAACTATTGTTGGTTCATGTCATTATTTATCTCCATGATGATAAGCATGAGATATTACTACAACTCGATTAAATTCAGTCTCAACTCAAGCTCCATGAATATAAGATGAATCTGATGGCTGGAAAAATGGTGAGACTGGATCTCTTGATAGTGGACTTGCCTCAACCCCAGGTACCTACAGATGAGGGCCAACCCTCTACTTAGTTCTTTATGATTTTTAGTTTTTTAATCTTGTTGTTTAGTATAGGAGGTTCGAGTATCTCAATATGTTACATAATATTTTGTCGCAATTAACAATGTTCAGTTATCCTCTATCATCGAGAGCATAAAGGCTTTGATTGTTGAAGAAGAACCTTTATTTGAAAGAAGGAAAACATGTTATAGGGTCATTAAATCCCTATTTCAAAAGAGTGTCACATGTTGCACCATTGAAACATGCAACACCCTTAAATGTTTCATGTTGCACCATTGTAGGGTGTGACAGTGCCTCATTTTGCACCACTGCAAGGTGCGGTGTTGTCTAAAAGAGGAGAAAAAAAATGAAATTCATGAAGTTTCTAGAAGATAAGCTTTAGATATGAGGTGTTCTCAGATCGGTTTGGATCTCACCCGTACTCCTGATTTGGGGAGATCCTAACATCTCATCCTAACCTCGTTTTTAATCTATAAAAAGGACCCTCTCTCATAAGGAAAGGATAATAGTTAATGGAGAATAATGGTCGATAGTTTTTTTCTTCTAGTTTGTGATTAGAAGATTGTTAGCATTTCTTTGGCTTTGAGAGATCCAATCTAAGAAAAAGTAATTAGTTGGTGGTGATGGATTTCATGGATGCATTGTGGGTATTGGAGCAATGAACTTATTGGAAGGAGCTTCACAACATCAAGGATTTGGTTGTAATCTCTTCTATTATTGTTAATACAATAATATAGTTTCTTTCCCACAAAGATTGTTTATGTTTACTTATCGTTGTTGCATTTCTCCTCAAGATCATTTGCATATGTTTCTTTAAAATATACTATTGTTTCTTTCACTCTTGTTGGATTGTGTCTTCTTATAGGTTATCATTCACAAGTCTTAAGACGGACCTGGAAACTACAACTAGCGAGGATAACCATCGATTAAAAGGTGTGAACTCTTTCTAGCTTGTATTTTGTATTGTATAAACATAGGGAAAGTTATATGTTCTATCATGTTTTGTTCTAGTCTTGGTTTCTGAGTCTAGGGAGATCAATCTGTGTCCACATAGACCGATTTGTCCAACAACACAATCCCACCTCATAGTTGTGAAACTAGGAAGACAAAGTAGACAATCTTTTGCATAACAGATAGTTTTAGACTCGGATACATTCATTCTTTTAGCTTCAAAAGACATATATTTCATAAACATTTAGACAGCTTGATGCATTGTTGTTGGTCTAGTTTTCCCAATGACAAGCCAACAACAAGATTTTTGTTAATCTCTCTTATTGTAATATAAAAACTCAAAATTATTAAAAGAAAAAACATTACAATAAAATATAAATTTTAAACAAACACATCAACAAAAATAAACATACAAAGTCATCATAATAAACAAAATACAATTAATATATTTATTAAAATACAAACTTAAAAAACCTTACATTAAATATATATGTATATTTAAATTTACACATTGTGAAAATCAATTATATTTTTGTAAACATAAGCAAATTTTATTATACATTTTACAATAAATAAAAGTAAATATATATTACATATTATATATATCATATTTAATGGCATGTTTATTGATAAGTTTAATTAAATTATTTAGAATCTATGGATATTTTTAATTAAAAGAAAAATATATATGTAAATTTCTTTTATATAAAATTGTATTATGATAAGGTTCAGTTGTTTCATTATTACTTTGAACTACATATACATATAGTTATTATATTAAAAATCTCTATAAAGGTAGGCATAAGCTATTTAGAATTTTTTCAAAATTTTGTTTTTATTAATATTTATCTTTTATGTTTATTATTATTATTATATATATATATTCTTTTAATTTTTGTTTTTTTCTTTATTTGTGTTTTGTAATTGTTTTTACTTAAAATGTGTTTTATTTTTTATATTTTATTTTTTGTATTTTAAATTCCTTTTGAAAAAAGATATGGATTTTTATTTTTTTTCTTATTTAAAAGGTGTTTTCCTTTTATTTTTATTCAATTTTTTTTCGGTGCTTTTTTTTCTTTTTTTTTTAATGATTTTGTTTGGAATAGTACCTAGCTTTTAAGTCATAGTTTGAAAAATATTGTAATTTTAGGCTAAAGAAAATAGAGGACCCTAATGGTAGTATATCTTTTTGATTTGAAGGTCGATTTTAAGATTATGCTTACAAGGATACTGGTTTTCAAGGTCATCATTTCAAAAATGTAGTAATTTTGGCCTAAAAAAAAAAGAAGGGTGCCACTTTTTCATTCAAGGATTGACCCATTAAGATTCTAGTTGCAATGATACTGATTGTTAAGTGCATGATTTCAATGAAGTTGTAATTTTAACCTTGGAAAAAATGGTGCTTCTATTAGTGTATGTTTTCAATTCAAGGGTCGATTGTAAGGTTTTTGTTGGCAATATTACTGGTTTGTTAACACCATGGTTGCAAAATGTGGTAATTTTAACACACACCGCCACCCCGCCCACCCCTTCCCACAAAACAGGCACTACTAGTAACACCACTTTTTGAAACAAGGGTAAAACAATTATTAAATGTAACCTCTAAAAACTTGAATTCTAGAGAGTTCTCATCAAATTGGTAACTATGTTATTTTATCTGAGCCCTAAGTGTTGGGTTACTCTATCTTTGTTCCTTTATAGCTCTTGTTGCAAATCATTTTTCTAACACTCTGTCTATTCTCCTTGTAGTTGTCCTTTGATTTTACTTCTATTTTATTAGAAATTTAGTCTCATCTTTTTATTAGATAGTCCTAGTTAACCTCTAGAAATTCCACACTTCTTGTTCAACTAAAGTTTGAACCTTAGATTACTTAGAAATTATGGCTCTGTGCATTTTAACATATTCCCACAATTACCTCCATTATCAGTTCACACAACATTTTGGTCTTTTCAGACATTTTTTTTTTCAATTGGGTAGTTTGAAGAGATCTCATTCCTTTTTTTGCTTTGAAAATATTGTCATCAATCGAAATTTAATTGATGGTTTCTTCTTATGTTGATTTGATTTGAGTTTCCTTCTTTTTTATTTCCTAACTAGCTTACCATGCCATCTCATGATCACTACATTCATGCTAACTCTTTGTTACTTCCCCCCCCCCCCAAGTTGAGGTTTCAATTTCCACATTGATATGATTTGGGTGATGGGATAATGATGGTGTAGTATTAGGGATATTTGAGTGTTAGATTATATGTGACATGTGAGTTTATGTAACCATGATTGAAAAAACTACAATCGAAGTGACAACCTACATTTTGATGTTTGATTTGAATGTTATTTTATTATGGTCATCCTTTGCATGACGTGATGTTGGAACCATTGTTGGGTAAGTTGCTAACCACATATCTTATAGGTTAACTTTAATATCAAATTAGTTATTACAAAGAACCTTTCCACAATTTGAATTACACTCTACTTTTTAGGAGGGAGGTCTTGATTGGGTAATCATGAACAATTCTCAAATCGGGCCAAGGGACTAGGTGACCATGTGAAAGGAGGTCTCGATTTGAAATTGGGTGAAGAAAATGTATTTGAATGACTCAATCAAGTTTGAAAGTAAATAAAAGAGAATTCAACATAAATTTAGAGTAAAAATAGTTTCAACAAGCAAGTGGAGAAGAGGGGGAGTCAAATAGTTTTGCTAGGAGGACCTTATTTGTAGATCAAGCCTCTCCACACATAAGTTGGAGGAGGAAATCCCTAATTGTTACTTACAAATTGAGACAATCAAAATGGAAAGCGTCTGGAAAGAGGGACTTATTTGGAGATCAGGACTGAGCAGAAAATTAGATTGATCATGATTCAGGGAAAGATTTCAAAGTTTAGGAGGAGTTTCCAAGGTTTGAACACTAGTTCATTGTTCAAACAAACGATTCGAAATATTCAAAAAATTAAAAGAAATTCCAAGGTTTCTAAAAGTAAAAATAAAAAAATAAATCAAATTTGAACTCGAAAAAGAAAGGCTCAAGAAAGAAGACATAAAATGTGAACTCGAGCTTCAAAAGAAAACTCGAATTCAAAGGTAAATAATCAAGGCCCTAATTTGGAAATAGAGGCTAATTTCTAGATCAAGAGAAAACTCAATAGATGGAAGTAAATATGGAGCATGATTTGAGTATTAGGATGATTTAAAAATCAAGAGGCAAGTCAGGTGACTCATGAAAGAGGGGGGACAATTTGAGAATCGGGCCCGGTTTGGAAATTGGGGTTGAATAGATTAAAAAAGAAATCAACCAAGGAAAAAAATTAAGGAAAGAGACCAAAACTCAATTAGTATTTTCCTTTTCTTTTGTGTGTAATGCATGGAAAAGAACACCATTCATATAGAAAAATAAGAAAAAAAAATTGGCTTCAAATCTTTCAGAGATTCATATTAAATTATAAAAAATAAGTATCAATTTAAATAAACTATTGTATTAAATAAAAGGAATGTGTTAATGATCAAATAATTTTCCAAGTGTTAGATAGTGTAATGATGAT